>CM059866.1:15881680-16218744 GCA_030490815.1 Acer saccharum | reverse complement strand
ACTTTTACGGTTATGGTAACAATTTCATAATTTTTCAAAAATTTGATTGTAACTACTTTTACGGTCTTTATAACCATTTTACGGTTTTGGTAACCACATTTACAGCTTGGTAACAATTTCACGGTTCTTCAAAATCTTGCATGTAACTACATTTATGGTCATGGTAACTACCTTACTGGCTTGGTAACCACTTTTACGATTTCAATAACATTTCATGATTTTTTCAAACTTTGACTTGTGACTACCTTTACTATCTTGGTAACCACTTTTACGGCCTTGGTAAACATTTCACTGTTTCTGAAAATTTTATATGTAACTAAGTTTACGGTATTGGTAACTACTTTTACGGGCTTGGTAACCATTATTACGGCTTCGGTACCCATTTCATGATTTTTATTTTTAAAAAATTGGATTGTAACTACTTTTATGGCTTGGTAACCACTTTTACGACTTTGGAGACCACTTTTACGACTTTGGAGACCACTTTTACAACCTTGGTAACCATATCACGGTTTCTTTAACATTTTTCTTATAACTACGTTTACGACCATGGTAATAACCTTTACGGGCTTGGTTACATTACTACAGCTTCGGTAACGATTTCATGATTTTTTTTTTTCAAAATTTGACTTGTAACTATTTTTACAGCCTTGGTACCACATTTACAGCCTTGATAACCAGTTTTATGGCCTTGGTAACCATATAACGATTTCTTCAAAATTTTGATTGTAACTACGTTTACGACCATGATAACTGCCTTTATGGGTTTGTTAATAAGGATGGGCATTTCCCCAATGGGGCATCATCAAATTTCACCTCAAATGAGATTTGGTAGTGTGGGTGGGAGCGAATTTGATCCCCAAATGCTAAATGGGAGTGGGAGCAGGGGAACCTCCCCCACCCCAATTCCCCATTTTGTAAATAGGGGTAGAGGTGGAGCCCCATTTCCCCTAAATATATTAACTCTAAGTCTCTAACCCTAGTACTAAATCTAAACCACATCGGAATTTTATTTTGTTTTGATTTTTATCGTGTAATACTGTATGTATATATATATATTTATTTTATTTTATTTATTTTTTTTTTTTTTTGGGGGGGGGGGGGGGGGGGGGGGGGGTGGTGAGGGTGGTTAAATTAAACCGATTTTATATTTTAGATTTGATATTTTGATTATTTTTTTCGATTTGATATTGAAACAGGGTGAAACGAAAATTGAGATGGTCGGATTTTGAATTCCAAATTGGAAATTATGTTTCAAAATGGGGAAATAGGGGGCAGGGATGGGTGTGGGGGAACCTCCCCGAAAACATCCCCATCCCCGGTTCCCCCAAATAGGGTTTTTGGGTGGGAGGGGAGGGTATAGGAATTGGCGTGGGGGTAGGGATGGGTATTTCCCAATGGGCCCCACCCCCATTTGGGGGCAAGTTTCCCCCAAATGGGGTTTGAATGTGGGGGTGGGTGGCAAATATTTCGCTCAATTCCTAAATGGGGGTGGGGGTGGGGATGGGAAACCTCCCCACTTCCATTTCCACCAAATATATTTAAATATATTAATTTTATTTTCTTAAAAAAAAAAATTAACTCAAAATCACAATCACCCAATAACCCACGGTCACCCGCTAACCCACCTACAACCACTAAGTCACTAACGTAATAACCCATCTATATTACTATAAGTATTTGTATTAACGTTGGATTAAATTAAACCAACTAAATATTTTAGATTTGATATTTTAATTATTTATTGGATTTGGTATTGAAACATAGTGAATTGAAAGATCGGGATGGTTGAATTCTGAATTCTAAATTCTAAATTATAGATTTTGTATTGAAAAATATTGGGATTAGAAATAAGGGATGAGGCTGGAGGTAGGGGAGGTTTTAGGAATGGGGTAGGGGTGGGGGGTCCCTCCCCAGCCCAATGGGCCCCTACACCGTCCATCCCTAGTTAGGGTAGGGGTAGGGGGATCTCCCATGTCCATCCTTTTTGGTAACCATTATTACACCTTTGGTAACCATTGAAAATAACCATAAAGTGTCTAAACAACCTAGAAGGGGGTGAATATATGAGTTGTTAATCGATTTATTTACCAACTTTTTGATTAGTCGAAATTAAACACAAATAACAATAAAATCAAGTGAAAGTGCGGAATATAAATGACACTTGATTTTTTTGTGGGAAACCCTCCAACGGAAAAAATCCACGGGACTAGACTCTTTAGTTACTTAGTCACATAAATCTACTATTTGAATATTTAATTACATCTTAAATTGATTCCTAATCACTCTTCTCAAGGATCGTAACTCAATCTATTTTACCCGTAAGCCTTTAATAGTGAGTCTTGATAAATGATTGCCAACCAATACCTTTGGTTGCAAGACTTCTTTTTGCCTGCGCAACTACCACATGTAGTCACAAAACTTGGCCTCAATGAAGAGAATTAATGCCTAAGTGAACATGTAACAATGCTCAATTGCATATGAGTGCATGACAACACTAGATGCTTTACTAGATGTAGAAAATGCAAATCTCACAACCTAGCTATAAGCTAACCCTAATCAATATCGTAACTTCAAAAGATATGAAAAAAAAAAAAAAAAAATGAAACTTTGCAATAAATGCGATGACTTGGCTAAGTAGAACAATAAATGAAGAGTAATGTTTGTTCTTACTTACCAAGTGATGAACCAATGATGAACCATGCTTTGATACTTGATGATGCTTAGATGCACATGGTTATGGGGAATGGAGAGTCATAAATGATTGCTTGAACCAATCTCTCTCTAAGAACTCAACAATGCTATCTCAAAAAATTTGAAGTTCTTGTCAAACAAGATGGTGTCTTGGGCTATTTATGGAGTTCTCTCAAAACTACATCCTTGTATGCAAAGAATAGTTTTTTCGTGGTCAAAATTTGTGGTTGACCATGATGAAAAACAACCGCGACAAAGGCAACTCAAACGTCGTCAGAAAATCGTAGTCCTATTTCGCGGTGCTTCATGATGAAGACATGACCGCGAAATAGCTAGAGAAAACTTCGTGCCTATTTTTTGTGGTTCTCCAGGACGACACCAAGGCAGCGAAAACCTTTGGAAGGTTTTTTCGAGTCCAAACTTCATAGTGGACCTAGATGACACTTGGACCGTGACATCCTCTAGAAGGATTACCGAGCACATTTTTTACGGTGGACCAAGACGGCACTTGGACCGCGACAATGAGAAGAGGAGACCTTCTCCAACGATCGAACACACTAACTTATATGCAATATGTATAAGTGTGAAATGGTGTGATGCACACTAAATGACATTAAAAACACAAGTGAATGAATTGTGTGTATGTGTGTGTGTGCACCTAAGTCTCTTCAAGAGTACAAGTCAATTGATATACATTTGAAGCTCTTGTTCTTGAAGCTTTGAGATGCCGAGAAGATTGTTAAACACAAGAAGATCCTATTCTACTCATTATAAAACATCTCAATATGGTTTGTCATAGAAATAAGTCAATCACTAAATGGAAAACCTTACAACCATTTCATGATTTTTTTTTTTTTTTTTTTTTTTTAAATTGACTTGTAACTACTTTTACGGCATTGATAACCATTTTTTATGTTTTGGTAACTATATTTACGGCATTGGTAATCATTTCACATTTTTAATTAATTTTTATCTTTCTCATAATTTTAATAAATAAAATCAATTCAAATTAAGTTATTTCTTTTCATATTTTTTCTTAAAAAAGATTATGATAAAAAAATATTTATTATTAATAAAAAAGAATAAATATAATCCATTTAATAGGTTTTATATGTAACTTACCCAATTGTTAAAAATTGAAAACAAAAGTATAAAATAATGAAAACATCAAACTCATAATTTTTATTGTTTATATAATTTAATTTATTTACTTATTTTAAAATTTATATTTGAATAATATTATATTGTTAATATTTAACCTATTTTATATGATTATAATTAGTATTCATAAACTAATAAAATTAAACAATTTTAATAAATTAGTAATTCTGTAAAACGGTGTGGTTTTGGGTTGGTTTATAATATTAAATACAACTATAAAATTCTACCGAACCACACACCATGCCACACTCCAGCCATGCACTCACTCCATGACACACTCCAAACCACACACCAGCCGATCATCCATGCACTCACTCTAACCGGTCACCGGTTTTAAGTTTATAGAATATTATATATTATAAATAAAAATACTGTTTTGTAACTTATCTTTTAAACCGTTGGATGAATTTTTTTTCATCCAACAGTCATAAAAGCTTCAGCATCAGTCATTCCCATTTTATTCAATGTATGGGCCCATTAGTCTTATCAAAGGTCCCCTGCTTTTGTTTTGTAATGGCCTAGTGGGGCGTTACGTTTCTTTCGGCCATTAAAACTGAAAATGACTGAATTTTTTATACACCAATCACCATGTTACTACTTTTCAAATTAAATAATAATTTAATTCAAATCAATATTGGACATGAATGCATGTTTTACCAACGTCAAAGTAATAATTTAAGTTTTCACCTTTTTTTTTCCTTTAAAAACCTGAAGTATATGGCAGCATTTTCACATCCAAAAACTCAATTTCTCTTATTGTAATTGTCATTCAAGTTTCCATCTTTCAAAATTATGGCTGATGCAATTGTTTCCGTTGTCTTGGGGCAATTGGCTTCAATCGTCCGTCAACAGATTGAACAAGGAGTGACACTAAGCAAAGAAGTAAAAAGACTTACTAGCAATTTCCAAGCCATTCAGGCTGTGCTGGTTGATGCAGAGCAAAGGCAAGTGAAGGAGACAAGTGTGAGAGTCTGGTTAGATAAGCTCAAAGATGTATCCTACGATGCTGACAACTTGTTGGATGAGTTGAACACCTCAAAGTTCAAATTGCAAATTCAGAGAGCTGAAAATGCTCTTACTCTTAAGAAGAAGGTATGTTCCTTCTTCCTCTCTCCTTGCTTTTCTTTTAGAAAAGTCGTTTTGCACCGTGACATAGCTCTCAGGATAAAAGAATTAAATGAGAGTCTAGATGTTATTGCCGTAGATAAAGAGAGGTATAACTTTAATACAATTACGAGTGACGAACAACCTCGAGGAGAAGAAACCACGTCCTTCATTGATGAGTATACTGTATGCGGTCGAGATAAGGAAACAAATACTTTAATTAGCAATTTGTTGTGTGAGAGTAGCAATGAGCATGAAGGCTTCCGTGTCATCTCAATTTTAGGGATGGGAGGAATAGGAAAAACAACTCTTGCTCAACTTGCCTTCAATAATATTGAGGTGAAATTTTTTTTTGAAAAAAGAATATGGGTTTGTGTCTCAGACCCTTTCGATAAGTTACAGGTTGCCAATGCAATAATTCAAGGTCTAGAAGGTCAAGGTTGCTCTAGTTCTGCCACATTGGAGTCTGTTCTACAAAGTATTCATCAGTCTATTGCAGGAAAAAAATTTCTTCTTGTATTAGATGATGTGTGGAATGAAAACTCCAATGATTGGGAACCATTGTACAATTGTCTAAAGAATTGTATCAATGGAAGTAAAATTGTAGTCACCACACGTAAGGAGACAATTGCTCTTATGATGAATTCGATTGTAATCCCCATTAAGGAATTGTCTGAAAGTGAGTGCTGGTCATTGTTTAAGAACTTTTCATTTATTGGTAGGTCTGATGATGAGTGTAGAGAACTAGAAAATGTTGGTAAGGAAATTGTCAGCAAGTGCAAAGGATTGCCTCTTGCAGCAAAGACTATGGGAAGTCTCCTGCGCTTTAAAAGGACAAGAAAAGAATGGGAAAATATCTTAAATAGTGGGATGTGGGAACTAGAAGAGTTTGAGAAGGGTATTTTTCCTCCTCTATTACTAAGTTATAATGATTTGCCTCTTATGGTCAAAAGATGTTTCTCATATTCTGTCATATTCCCAAAAGACTACCATTTAGATAAAGATAAGTTGATTAAGTTATGGATGGCTCAAGGTTATTTAGGATTGGAACAAAAGGAGAAATGGAGATGATAGGTGAAAAATATTTTAACATCTTAGCCACACGTTCCTTCTTCCAAGAATTCATAAAAGATGATATTGGTGATATTATAGGATGTAAGATGCATGATATAGTTCATGACTTTGGTCAATTTCTCACAAAGAATGAATGCTTTGCAATGAAAGACAATGATTTTGGAGACTCAAGCATTAACTTTTCTTTTGAGAAGGCTCGTCATTTAATTTTGATGGTTGACGAAAATAGTTCATTTCCAATCTCCATTTGTAATATCAAAAACTTGCGCAGCCTTTTGTTTCAATTTGAGTCGGACAGGAATTCATTTGATGGAGTCTTGCTAGAGTTGTTGGGTAAAAATACATGCTTAAGGGCGTTAGCAATGGGGGGTACTACCAAGTTTGATATGATGACAGGTAGGGGTTATTGGTATCCAATAAAGTTAGAAAGAATTCCAAAAATGATAAGAAAGCTAATACATTTGAGGTATCTTGACTTGAGTAAAAATGATGTGTTAGAAATGTTACCGGAAGAATTATGTGAGCTATGTAATTTGCAAACCTTAGATGTTAATTTATGTAAGAATCTTAAGGAACTACCTCAAGGATTGGGGAAGTTAATTAACCTAAGACATTTAGTAAATTATTTCACTTATTCTCTAAGATACATGCCCAAAGGAATTGAGAAGTTAACACGTCTTCAAACATTAAGTGAATTTCGTGTGAGTGGCAGTGATTATCGTAGGAAAGCATGTTCACTTGAATTTTTGAATCGATTTGGCCACCTTGAAGGACCTCTTGGTATAATAGGTTTGGGAAATTTGACAAATGTGTGTGAGGCTCAGAGAATACAACTTAAAAATATGAAAAACATTTTAAGTTTGGATTACACTTCGGTGGGTCGGATTCGGTGAACAATGAAGCAATTATTGAAGCTTTACAACCTCCTCCATATTTACAAAGGTTAATAATATCTAACTGCGCAGGCAACATGGTGTTACCCAATTGGATAACATCATTAATCAATTTGAGAAGCATAGAGTTGATTGAATGGATCAACTGTGAGCAGCTACCCCCATTAGGAAAAGTGTCATCTCTTGAATCAATTCTTATACGGGGAATGAAGAGAGTGAAAAGAGTGGGTATTGAAATTTTGGGATTAGATAGTGATGGCATTACTTTGTCATCATCGTCTTTATCAGTTTTTGCTTTTCCCAAATTGAAGTCTCTCAAATTTATTGAGATGGAGGAATGGGAAGAGTGGGATTTGGGGATTGAAGATGATAGTATAACAATCTTGCCATCTCTTCGTTTATTGGAAATTAGAGATTGCCCCAAATTAAAGGGGTTGCCAAAGCAGTTTCTTCGGATGGCACCACTAGACGTTTTGAGCATAGATGAGTGTCCTATTTTAAGGGATCAGTATAGAAAGGGAACAGGAGAGAACTGGTCCGACATCTTTCACATCCCTAATATCCAAATTGATAGACAGATTGTGCAAAAAGACAGCCGGTGAACTCTTTGGAAGGATGAGACAAAACATGTTTCCAACTCCAGGTATTTACTTGATTGTTTTTGTTTTCAACAGTGTTTTATAATTATATGTATCCCACTTATTAGAAAATGGTCATAGGTAATTGATTAATGGTCAATTTGATAAATATAGTCATTTTTATACACTTGTTCCATTACTTGCAGGCTTCTAGTATACAGAGAGTTGATGTCAAATTGTAAGAAATCTGGTATTGTCATGCCAGGATGCATTGAGATGAAAGGTTAGGTTCAATTTATTCGTGTGTACTTTCAGTTGATGCCCTATACTTCTTAATGTTTGAAATTGTGTATGTGTGTACGTTTTCAAGTTTATGTGTCACAAGGAGAGGTAGTAAATTTCTTGTCTTTTTTGTGCTTGGTGTTTTGCTGCATAGGAAAGAAGCAAGAAGAAGATGCTCAAGGCACTCAAATTTCAATGCTTAATAGGATGCGTCCAAAAGAAGAATGAAACAAGAAGATAGCGAATCAATAATTTCATACTGATGTGACTGGCAGATAGCGAATCAAACGTGAGAGTCCAGAAAGACATTTCCTCTTTTGAGGTTGTTCATGCCCACCTGTAGCACTCCAAGTTTCTTCCCTCAACAGACGCTGGATTGGTGTTGATCCATTCTGAGTGGCTTTGATGAAGACTTCCCTGATCAGGTTATAATATAACAGAGTAGAAGTACAGTATAAATTGTCTTTAATTTTCTTAATGTGGAATATATATTGTAGGCCATGATGTTATTACTTTCTTTGCAAAGAAGCGGCTGGTGAACTCTCTAGAAGGGATGAGACAAACATGTAAATATCCAACTCTATGTATTTTTTGTTTTCCTCCTTTTACTTGATTGTTTTTGTTTTCAACAGTTTGTTATATTTATATGTATCCCCGCTTATTGGAAACTGGTTACAGGTAATTGATTGTTGTTCAATTTGGTGAATATGATCAATATACTCATTTTTATCTACTTGTTGCAGGCTTCTATTATGCTTAGAGTTGATGTCAAATTGTAAGAAATCTAGTAGTCTTCACAACCGATTTGATTCTTCTATACAAAGCTACCATGTTCAAGGGGAATCAAATTGTCATGCCAAGATGCATTGAGAAGAAAGGTCAGGAACAATGCTCATTCAATACATTTGTGTGTACTTTCAGCTGATGCTGTATACTTCTTAATGTTTGTCCATTGTAAGTTTTATGTATCCACTTGTTTGATTACTTTGCAGGCTAGCTTCTAGTATTCAGAGAGTTGATGTCAAATTGTTAGAAATCTGGTATTCACACAACCCATTTAATTCTTCATACAAGGCTTCTGTGTTCTCATCCATCACCTTATAATTGCATTGGAGAATGAATTTCAAGGGAAATCAAATTGTCATACCAGAATGCATTGAGAAGAATGGTCAGGAAAAATGCTCTTTCAATTTATTCGTGAGTACTTTTAGTTGATGTTCTATACCTTCTTAATGTTTAGTTGATGTACATTGTCAGGTTTATGTATCAGAAACATAAGTAAATTTCTTAATTAATGTTTAAAATTGTGAATGTTTGTACGTCGTCAGGTTTATGTATCACAAGGAGAGGTAGTAAATTTTTCGTCTTTGTGCTTGGTGTTTCACTGCATAGGAAAGAGTCAAGAAGAAGAAGCTCAAGGCACTCAAATTCCAAAGCTTGATAGGTGAAGCGAACAGGATGCATCCAAAAGAAGAATGAAACAAGAAGATAGCGAATCAACGACACTTTTTTAATTTCATTCTTTTGTGGCCAGAAGAGGCAGAGTTTCAATAGGAATTCAAACGTGAGGGCCCAGAAGAGGGTTTGCCAGTTTTGAAGTTGTTCATGCCCATCTATAGCACTCCGACTATCCTCCGATCCCTCAACAGACACTGGCTCAGTGTTGATCTGTATTGAGGGGCTTGATGAGGACTTCCCTCAGGTTATAATAAAACATAGACGAAGAAATTATCTTTTTAAAAAATTTAATGCATGGTATTAATTGTAGGCCATGATATTACTTTATTTGCTTTCAGATCAATGAGTTGAATGGTAAGTCAGGAGACTTCCTACTTTTTCAGTTTTGATTTTTTTATCATGTTACATGTATATGGGCTGATTGTGTTTGGATAAAGTTGTACTAAATAGATTCTTGCATTAGTGTCTTTACCATTTACTTCTCCTGTGTAAAATCAGATTCATCTTTTGAAATGTATACTACAATTTAGTTCATTTTCTAGTTACTGACTGTGATTTTCTTTGGTTGCAGGCTGTATGCTTTTGTCGTCATGAACTGCAATTCTTTCTTCCCAATGTTTGTCATGCTTTATGGTAATTGCTTTATTGTAATGTCTCAGATTTATAAGTTATGCACCGTAATAACATTACTGATATCTCTGTTTTGTGGCAGTTATACATTATTTTTTGTCATCCCTATTGGCAGCTCATGGTCATGGTTTCATTCCTCTATTGCTATCAAATCTGCTTTTCATGGTGGCGGGTTCTTATTATCATTATCTCAACTTGTTAGGTTATGATGGTAAGCTGATCTTTAACTCAATAATTTTGCTTTCTTTTTATTTTTTTACAAAAAGCCAAGGTCAGGCATTAGATATTATATTTTCAGATTAGTGTCAATCTATAGAAATTTTAGTATGGTGTGTTGATCTTATTACTTCCATTACTTTAGTATCCTTCTTCCACATTCTACCGGTGGATTCTGCCATTGAAGAATGAGTTGTCAAGTGATTGATGCCTATCAAAACTTTCGATATTATTTTCTTGTATGGCTTGAATCAATGACATACGATGGTGTGTGACTATAGATATTGATTTTCTATCATTAGGTATTCTTGATTACTTGATTTTTAACAAGCTATCTTTCGAATGTTTAGATAGAATCTAATTTGATTTTCTATCAAATGATTTTATACCATACAGTTGATCCGTGCTATTTCATGCCAAAGATGTAATCATGTCTAATGCACACTTCTTGCTCTTGACAAGTTACACAAGCTACACAGTTAGCCTTGTTAATGGTAGACACGATTACATACAATTCCATGTAAGTTCCCTCCTGACCAGAAACAGAGCAAACAGAGGCTTCTTGTTGAGGCTGTGGCTCGGGGAAATGAACACTAAAATTAATAGATTGCCTTTGTTTTGTCTATGTTTTATCTCCATATTTTATAGTTGTTTTATTTTTTGTCAAATAGTTTAATTTTAATGCAGGGTAAATGCGCAAAATCTTTGGTTGGAATGCAAATTCTGTGTCTTTTCAAAAGCAAGACAACATTTGACTTGAAGTACATTAAATAAAAAGAGTCTATATCTTGACCATAATACATTTTCATATATGGTGTGTGTATGGCCTGAAGAATCAAGATTATCGTGTACAGCATGAAGAATAAATGTCAAATCAAATGTTGTTGTGTGTCATTAAATAGACAAGTAGCTTAGAATATCTTATTTGAGTTTTTATCATAAGGTATAATTTTAATGTATGTAATTTTTGACAAGCTAGGCTCTGCTTTTTTTTTTTTTTTCTTCCCCCTTGATTTTCTTGATTAAAAAGATGAAAAGGAATTTGATTAAAAGATGATTTTGCTTCAGCTCTGTATATATCTTTTCAATCAATGGGATTAACTTGTAGTTAATTTTATTATAAAGGTTTAAATATCCAATTTGATGATCAACACGTGCAAAGAGGCGGCCATTGAACTACAGGTATTTTCTTCACCTCCTCTTTTTACTTCATTGTTTTCGTTTTCAACAGTTACATTTATATGTGTCCCACTTAATGTTCAATTTGGTTAATATGATCAGTATCATTTTGATCCTATTGTTCAATTACATGCCGGCTTCAACAGAAAGTTAATGTCATTAAACTGTTAGAAATCTCATTTAATTCTTTTGTACAAACTTCTCTGTTAAAATTACATTGGAGAAGCATTTCAAGGGGTATCTAATTGTCATGCCACAATGCATTGAGAACAAAGGGGGATGCATTGAGAAGAAAGGTCAGGGACAATGCTCCTTCAATTTGTTTGAAATTAATTGTGCATGTTTATACATTGTCAAGTTTATGTATCACAAGGAGAGGTATATTAGATTTGGGAGGCATGTAAATTTCTTGTCTTTTTGCTTGGTGTTTCGCTGCATAGGAAGAGGCAACGATGAGAAGACCAAGATGCATCCAGAGGAAAAATGAATCAAGAAGATAGCACAATCAACAATTTTATTCTGATAATGTGACCAGAAGAGGCAGAGTATCTTGTTAAATTTTTTGTTCATAAGGTATGGCTTGGTTACTCAAATCTTTGACAATCTTGTCATTCTATTTCTTTTTCTTCCTTTTTCTTCATAACTTTTCTATACAACTTAGCTTTTTAATTCTGATCGTTTTCAGGCATAGCATAGCAAGCTTATTGTTAATTCATTCAACTTCCGAATGATGCAACAAACATCAGCTGTATGTATTTCTTCTCTTTCTTTTAGTTCATTGTTATTTTTTAAAAGTTTTTAATATTTAATTTAATTAACTATATAGTTAGAAGCTTAATTTTGAAGTCAATTTTTTCCAGATCTGCTCGTTCACATTTACAACCCATTTGAAGCAGGAACGTGATTTACTACATCCAATCATTAGCAAACCATTGAAATGCTAGTTGAAATCTTATCTAGCCTTCGGTCCATATTTTGAATTAGGTATGCTGTTTCAATAATATAAACTCAAAATTAAAGCATAAAAGACACGCACACACACAAAGTTTACCTAGTTTAGAGTCATAACCGACCCGCAATTAATGTAGGTCTGATAATTTAAACTCAATCTGGTTCTTTGGATGATACGATGCGGGGTATATACCCAAACCGCATCACGTTGGTATAGTCCGAGTCCACTGAACCCAGTCAAATTTTCCCACCTTACTTTGGAGATATTATATATATTCTCATATATTTATTCATGTTAAAGATTATATTTCTCTCTTTTTATCACCGCCAATGGTTGCCCCTTATCCTCTCTTGACTTAAAGTGTCAGAGAGAGATCACCAGCACCACTTCGGAATCACTTTGACCTTGATTTCTCTCGTTGGGCCTATTCACCACCTAGTGGCCATATCCGGTTAGATGCATCACCAAATGACCATGCCCCGGTTAGATTCATCACTTGATGACCAGCCCAGGTCAAACTCATAACCTAGTGACAATGCCCTGGTCAAACTCATCACCTGGTTACCAAGAGTTCACCTAGTGAACATTCTCCTTCTCTGGTTAACACCTGGAATATTTGATATTAATAGTGGTGTCGTCTATGGGGATCGGACCCACGCCTACAACGTGTTTTCTCAAGATTTACGCGTTGCCTTGATTTGGTAATCTTATAATTTTCTATGAATTCAAGCATTACATTGATTTGGTAACCCAATTTTTTGTTTTCTAGATTTATGCGTTACTTTGGTTTGATTACCCTTTTTTTTATAAATTTGATCTTATTCATCTTTCCAAATTCACCAACTGATAATGAGTTCAAAATATGTCATATTGTTAATAGGTTATGGTTTGAAATTTGATGTTGGGTTCAATTCATTCAGGGAAGCTTACAGCTTTATAAAAATGGATGGTATGTGAAATCTAGAAGCACCATTGGTGATGATGAGTTCACATTTCCTCACAAAAGGTTTTTTTTTACTCTAGATCTCATTTATATTATTTGTATGTTTATGTGGATTTGCATATGATACGGTCCTTGTCTCTACTCTCTATATAAGCACTTGAGCTTATATCTTCTCTTCACCAAACCAACAGCGACCACAGCTGCGGCAGCCCCACCGCATTTTTGCTATAAATTAAACCCAATGTTTTTGACATTTAAATAGAGAATATGTAACTTGTTTTGGTCTACTTTGGACTAAATCTTTTTCTTTTTTTTTTCTCTTTTTGACGATCTCAGGGAGGAAAATTTGATCCAACAATTTGCTACAAACGTAACATCTGGGTGGAGAGCCGGGGACTTCAAGAAGATGCCCTTTTTTCTTCTGCGGAGCACTGGTGCTCGAAGAAGTGCCCTCTGACAATCTCTTCCCTCGTTTGGCTGCCACCTTTGCACCGGCCTGACTTGCACGTACCACCCAATCCAAAGCTACACCAATCACAATGCTCAACCAAAATCTGATCTCTTCATGTACAAATGACAATAACTATGCTCCTCTCCCTAATGGGTCTGACTTGCCGGAGATCACCATCCACCAAGACTCTTGGTTGCCGTTTTTAGTTGATATTCATTCCAATCAACTCTTGATCGGTACTGGAACTGAAAATGATGACTGAGAAGGTAGACGTCTATTCTCCAAAAGGACACTAGAAGATGCTTTTACTATAACATACTTGTGGATTTATTAGTCCATCTTTAGTTCATCTGGAGGCCCAGAGTGCAGCCCAATCTATAAGCCTACACTCAATCATATTGAAGCCCAGAATGCAGCCCAAAAGCATGACCTGATCAGTTGCTGTTTTCAAACAAATTCAAAAGACCAATACGGTGCGTATTGGATGGCATCAGAAAATATCAAAGATTAGAGAGAGCAGAGTCATGAATTGAAGTCTGAGGTGGCTTGCTCTTATTGGCTCTTGGCAGATTACACTTACAGCTGGATGATAAGGATATATAAAGGAAAGGATGGAGAAAGAGAATGTTTTCAGATTCATTTGTTGTAAATCTAGGGTTTTCTAGATTTTCTCTCGTCAAAATAGCTCTCTCTCTCTCGCCTGTGTATTCTGAAAGTGATTCAGTTGTTTTTCTTGTTAAATCCTTGTGGATTTGTGAGTGATATCAATGTACCTGATTGTGGTCTTAATCGAGAGGTTTTATTGTTGACTTGCAGTACTCACTGAAAGTGAGGGTTTTGAGTTTGTTCTGTCCAGAAATTTTTGATCCTTAGGGATTTCTGGGTTGAATGTGTTAGTGTTCGGCTTGTAATCAACATCATGTAGTGAAGTGAACCTCTCCGGTTGGCTCAACGTGGATGTAGGCCGATTTGGCTGAACCACGATAAAATCTTGGGTGTTCTTTACTTTCTTGCGTTACATTTCTGCTTCATATCTTTTTATATCTTTCTATATTTCTTGATTTTCTATTGTGGTATTTTTATGTGTGTGTTCTTGTTGCAAGTAGGCTTACAGGTGATAGACCAGGAGTTGGTAACTCTGTGTATTGAATATTATATAAGTTAATTAGTAGAAATTAATTGGTATTATATAAATATTTATTATGAGAATATTCTTCAAAGATGTTCTTTTGGTGTAAAATTTGGTATGAATACATTGTAGTAAAAAAAAAAATTAGCGTAAAAAAGATGCTATTTTTATAATAAGTTGTTGTAATATTTGGTGTATTGGGTTGAAGATGCTCTAACAGCACCGAAGAGTTGGAAGATTTTGGATTAAAAACCACCGAAGAGCTGCTCAAAAATTTAGGAAACTTCAAATGTCGTACATGTTTGAAGCTACCAATACCATCAGCATTGTTCAACCAAGACATCGTTGACTTTGAATCACTAGCAAAGACAATTTCTATACCGATGAATTCAGGCCTAGAGGCATATAACTTGCACGCCCTGTGGATCGTAAGGATTTCTACAGTATTCGAGTCTTCAATATAATTATATATAAAGAGATTCTTTAGTGTGATCAACTAATATCTCATCGTACAACGTAAGCAATTAATCACATACTCATGTGAAATATTTGTTGTCATGTGTCGTAACACTAACAACTAGCTTGGGCATAATAGAGTTCTTAAAAATTGCAATAACAATTCTATCACCTCTTTTTCTCTCTCTTTCTCTCTATCTATTCCCTGAGTTATTTCTCGATCAACACTAATATATCTCTTCTCTTTTTGTTTATTTCCTTTGAAATTGTCCTAACAAAGGCAAGTCATTGTCTCTATACATAAATAATTTTATATATTTATTTATTTTTACATTTTGATGTAATACATGAAATTATATTTTTGCCGATCACTTAAATGAGGAGTGTTTAGGTCATTTCATTTATCATTTGGTTAAAAATAATCACATTGATGCATATGTATAATGTATGTGACAGAAAATAATGTTTACTATTTCTAGAGGGATATTTATGAAATTTTCCAAACAAAGGCAAGGTTCGCTTTAAAAGCCTCGTAGAGTCCCACCATGATAACACACTTCACCGCGAACTCATCTTCTCCATTCGATTTGGCGAGAAAACAAGAGTGAACTCTGTAACTACTAACTCAGTGATTTTCTTGCATTTCACTGCATCGTTCGAATACGGAGGTTTCGTTCTAGGACACACTCTTGTTGCTTTCAAGGTATGTTTGCTACTTCTTTTTTCTTTTTTAAATTACTTTGTATGAGTATGAATTTATGTCTGCACATGAAAGAACCAAAAAAAAAAAAAAAATGATTGATTTTGATGTCGATTCATTTACAAATGCATAAAAGGACCAAACTTGAAAGATGCAAGCAAGACTAGAAATAAAAAAATAAAAAAATTGGGGCTTTTTTACTGAAACCTTAAATATGTGTTCCATGTGTGGTAATGATGACATTGATGAGTAAGTAGTGATTTTAATTGGGAAAAAAATGGTGTTATTTTGCTCCTTTTAGGGTTTTAACTGTGAGTTTAGGGTTTCATTTCTCTGGGTTTAATTAAACTGGCCATGCTCTTTGTTGTGATTTTCATTTCTCTGGGTTTAATTAAAATGGTGTTATTTTATTGGGATTTTTTTGTGATTGAATGTCAATTTCTTCATTTGATGAATTTAAGGGTTTTCACTGTGATTGTGGTGTGTAGGGTTATGGTTCTTCTATTCTATGAGTAATTGTTCAAGCATTTAAGTTTAATTAATGTTTCCACAGACTCTGTTTAGATTAGCTGGCTTAAATCTGTCCAAATAAACAGCTTTTCTCTCTTTTAAGGGCATAATTAAACTTTTCGAGGGTCAAATTAGTCGACCTAGACCAAATGTTTGCGTTGACAGTTTCAAAATGGTTGGTGTCTTCCATAAAAATAAGGGAAATTAACCACTTTTACTAGTGACATCTTGATGCATGTTAGGCCCATTTTTTTTACTGGAAGTGAATGTATTATAAATTGTAAGATGTAAAGATGTTGACAATTTAGTTAGGCTCTATTATGTTGCTAGTCAAGTAGTATCAATCTATATCACTCACTCAATAGCACTAAACTAGTTAGGCATTATTATGTTTTTTGTTAAATCCTGGTTATTTCCCAAACTCCTTATCACTTTTCCTTGAACAAACTTCTAATGAACCTTTTGACACCAAAAGAATTAAGAGTAAAACAAAGAACACTGCGTCAACCACTGAACCACCGTAGTAAGTATTCTATAGACAACGGTCAAATTTCTTCTTTTATGCAAATGTGCAACTATTATGTTACTAGTCATTGATATCTTAGAACCCACGGAACTGGATAGTCACGTCTCTTAATTGTATATGTAGTTGTATTTTTGTCACTATTATAACAAATGGCTCGGAATAAAGTTTCCAACAATAATCTCAATCAAGATAGTAACGGACAGATAATATAGCTTCATTACTGATATAGAAGAACTGTTATCTTTCTGAGTAATTAAAGAATATGGACCCTTAATATGACTTTCGGGTTATTGTGGTGGTAGTACATGAATCTTGTTAAAAAATAGATACTTTTTGCTTTGCTTGCATGTGATATGTGGTTAGATATGTTTGAACATAATGGATTTGTTCTATCGCAATGCATAGAAAGGTTTCCTCTTTATTTTGTTTTTTGGTATGTAATTATGAAAAAAGTGATTAAAGATCTACACTTATTTTAGTAACTTTGTTAAATAAGATTGTGATTATCATGACGGAAGAAATGAGGGTGCCAAAACATAAAAATTAGAAGGTTTCCTCATCCTGGCTGAAATGGGCAACGCAGGCCCTTTTAGCTATTGATATCACTAGGTCTTGACAAAAATATATTTTGAGATAATTATCCTAGTGGTCATTAGATGAGACATTAAGTCCAAAATGGTCATTTTAAATAAACAATGTGATGGAAGTAACAATTCGTATGGAAGATTATCCTAGTGCCACTCATTCAAGAAAAATCATTGTTTTAAAACCCGGTTCAAGGCGGCCGCCTCGACCGCCTCTCCAAGGAAATTGCACTGAGGCTGCCGCATCACCTGGGGTTGAAGAAATTCCAGCCTCAAACGCTCGAGGCTGCCGCCTCTTAACCGCCTCGAGGCGGTGCAGTCGAGGCTGAATGGGTGCGTTTTGTACTTTTGTGTAAATTTTTTTTTTTTTTTTTTTTTATATCACTTAAAACTGAAACCTATGAAGCACGGGTATCGATCTGAAAAAAAAAAAAAAAAGATGTTGAGAAGAAGAAGAAGATGTTTGACCATGGAGATTGTTGGCGGCCTCTTTGTTGGACTAGGTGAAAGATGGAGCTTAAAGAGAGAGAGAGAGAGAGTCGTTGAAATGGGGAAACTTTATCAAGAAGAAGAGTAAGTGATAAGACAAAGATAAAAGCCAAAAGAAAAAAAATTATAGAAAAATAAATGGTGTCAGCCAAAGTGGTGGTGATTGGTGAGAGTGGGTGGCTCTGTGGGCATCAAAACCAAAAAATGAATTAAAAAATATATATATATATGAAAAAAAATGCAAAAATAATGACAAGGGGAAAAAAAGTACGTGTCATTGTGGAAAAAAAAAAGACAAGGGGTGGGATCCAGTATATGTTGCTGTCCCCAAAAAAAAAAAATTAAAAAAATTTAAAAAAAAAACAAGAAAGTTGATAAAAGTGAAGTAGTAAATAGAAAGTGGGATCAACATGTGACCAAACAAATATATATATATATATATATATATATTCTAAACGTATCTGTAAATAGAAAATGGGATATTTATGTTAGTATTGTTTCTAATGACTTATTTATTAAATATTATGGAATACTTTCTATTTTAATAATTTTTTTTTTATTTTTTTAATTTTCTGATCGAGGCTGCCGCCTCGTCTCTCGTAGGCTTGACTGTCTCACCTCACCTTTTGAGTTTCAAAACATTGAGAAAAATAAGAGCAAAAGTTTTAAAAAGGTTTTTTTGCCAGAAATATTATCCCTATTATTTTTATATAAAAAAAAAAGTGAAGGGCTATTAATGTAATTCCACAAGGTTTACATGTCACTAGAAATTTGGTAAAAGCGCAAAAGTTCGCTTGCTTGCTTGCACAACACAACCCATTTTCACAGTCTTCTGAGACACACCAACCAAAACCAAAATTTGAAATCACAAATTCATCTTCTCCGTCCGATTTCACACGAAAACAAGAGTTTCCTCGGTGATTGAACTCCATAACTCGTTAGGACTCACTCATTTTCTTCAACTTCTTGCTTTGAACCAGAGGTTAGTTCAAGGACTCACAACTCTTTGTGCCATGGATGGTATTTTGCATATGAATTGATCTGCGACAACATAACAAGTAACAACAAAAAATTAGGGCTTTTTCACTAAAACGTTAAATATGTGTTCAATAATTTATTAAATGTATGCCTGCTCTGCTCATTTTTATTGTGTAAATTTCTTCATTAGCTCAGTTTAGGGTTTTAACATTCTAATTTATGTATAAACTATGACTGCTCCATCTGGGTTCAACTAATGCATCCATGCACTTTGTTATGATGTTCCTGCTCTGTTCTTTTTTATTTCTTTTGTAGTAATTGTGAACAATTGTGTTTATTGTTATTGTCTTGTTTTTTTTTCTTAGTACAAAGGTCCTATATATATACTACAATTAGCTACAATCAATCACTAACAATTAGCTGCAATCAATCACAATCAATCTGACAATCAATAAGTCAACAGTAATTTTAGTTTTTTAAGTCATTATGTAGCAATAGCAAGGTCAAATATCTCCAAGCAATTGTTTTTATTTATTGTTTTTAAGGCATTATAAACTTTACAAGGGTCAGATTTAGCCAACTAAGCGGTTATGCTAATGTTGACGGTCTCAAACGACAGGGTTGTCTTCGATTAGAGATTAGATTCTCCCTTGGTTTAGATTTTTGTTAGGCTTTTTCCTATCCAAGTGACATTATGCGGTATGGATTTATTTTTATTTTTTTTCACTTTTATGCGGACAAATGTTTCATTCAAACTCAAGTACTCTTGCAAAACAACCCAACAAAAGGCAATTTGACAATGGGATGATCCAAATGCGTTTGATAATGCAAGTACTAAGTAGAATATCATCTACTAGCAATTTTATTTGTAATGTACCTTAATATCACCTCTGCATGCTGTATGTAATTTAGTGTTTTATTATTGATGATACCTCAAGTTAGAACTTAGAACTTGCATAAATTTTTCTCAACTTCAGTCTTCATATCTCTTCTCCATTCATCTGTTGCCCATAGGTGGAGCAGCTCCTGTGATATTATTCATCATTATCTTGAATCTCTTCAAAGATATATTGTGCAAAATGGAGGGGATGGCCACGAACGACGACATGAATATCACTCGGGTTCTCTTCTGTGGACCGTATTTCCCTCCTTCTCATATCTACACTAAAGAATACTTGCAGAATTATCCATTTATTCAGGTTGATGATGTTCCCCTCGCTGATGTGCCTGAAGTTATAGCAAACTACCATCTTTGCGTAGTTAAAAACATGCAGCTAAATTCAAATGTTATATCCCGTGCAAAACAGATGAAGCTTATAATGCAGTATGGTGTTGGCCTTGAAGGTGTTGATATTGGTGCTGCTACAAATTGTGGAATCAAAGTTGCTAGAATACCTGGTGATGTGACGGGAAATGCAGCATCATGTGCAGAAATGGCTATATATCTGATGTTGGGGCTTCTTCGTAAGCAGAATGAAATGCAAATTGCTGTAAAGCAAAAGAAACTTGGGGAGCCAATCGGTGAAACACTACTTGGGAAAACAGTATATATTATGGGATTTGGAAATATTGGGGTTCATTTGGCAAAATGTTTGCGACCATTTGGCGTGAAAATTATTGCTACAAAAAGGAGTTGGGCCTCACATACTGAAGTTTCTTCCCAATCCAATGCTCTCCCTGTCGAAAATGGGATCATTGATGATTTGGTTGATGAGAAGGGAATTCATGAAGATAGTCATAAATTTGCTAGCAAGGCCGACATAGTTGTTTGTTGCCTGATTTTGAATAAAGAGACAGTTGGCATCGTAAACCGGTCATTCATATCTTCAATGAAAGAGGGTTCTCTTCTTGTGAATATCGCTCGAGGAGGTATTTTGGACTATGAAGCCGTTGCACATTACCTTGAGTGTGGCCACTTGGGAGGCTTAGGAATTGATGTTGCGTGGATAGAACCATTTAATCCTGATGACCCAATTTTGAAGTTCAATAATGTTATAATCACACCTCATGTGGCAGGAGTTACAGAGCATTCTTATAGATCCATGGCTAAGGTTGTTGGCGATGTTGCGCTTCAACTTCATGCAGGGACTCCTTTGACAGGGATAGAGTTTGTCAATTGACTTCATGCAGGAACTATGTCAGTTAGTTTGATGTCTGACAATTTAGGAGAATTTTCATTTTAATAGTTCCTTTGAATCAAATTCTTGTTAATGATTCAACTATTATGTTGCTTTCAAAAATCTGTTGCCCATAGTATCCATTGTTGGTTTCTTATCTGGTTTATTGATCCGGTTTATGTTCTTTGATTATAAATTGATGGGCATGAAATCTTCAATTTTATGCTAATTTTTTATGGTAAAACGTTCCCTTCAACCGCAAGGGGATTTTTATTTTGGTTTTTGTTTTAATTTGGTCACCAAAATATTTATATTTTTCTTATAAGGATCGAGTTAGGATTCTTGATTGGTATTATCCGTGATAAGACATTTTCCTTTGATCTATTATTTTTATTTAATGCGAATGACTAAGAATGTTAATTTAAAGCTTATCGGGCTAGTACTTGCTTGGCAGTAAAATAAGGTTGCTATGCAAGAGATTTCAGGCATATAAATTGAATTTTCTTGTGAATATTCTAGGTGAAATCTGTACTTTAATTGTTTTTTTTTTCTCTTTTGTCAATGTACATTTCATTGTATGTTTTTGAATTCTTGATTCTAGTCATTATTAATTATAGTGCTATTTTATATTACTCTTCTGTTTTTTTTTTTTTTTGTTTTTTTGTTTTTTTTGGTTTTTTGAAATAGAACTAATTATTCTTTTACATGCTACTAATATTATGAACTAGCTAGCATGAAATATGTTTTATGGACCCTTAAATATGATTGAATATTTGAATTTGAATGTCACGGGTTTGAAGATAATGGGTGACACAATTCATCCGAGGGATAGAATCTCAAAGTTGTCGGATGTTATTATTCACCACATTATGTCTGACCTTACTGTTAAAGAGGTAGCTCAAACTAGCATATTGTCAAAGAGATGGAACTATTTATGGACATCGTCCCCCATTTTGGATTTTGATCAGAACTACTTTGTAAGATTCGATATGACATGTGCATTTCCTTTCCTAAACCTGTAGAATTAGAAATAAAAAATCTAGAATCTTTTAGGCCGCAGGTAGAAAGGTTTCAAAGTTCTTGGGATTTGTTGATGCTTCCTTGCTTCGGTTTTGCAAGCATAAGTTTCCCATGCAAAAATTGAGTCTATCCATAGGTCCTCTTGATGTAATAGGATCATCTTTTCTTCTGGATAAATG
Organism: Acer saccharum; assembly: GCA_030490815.1. Classification (NCBI taxonomy): domain Eukaryota; kingdom Viridiplantae; phylum Streptophyta; class Magnoliopsida; order Sapindales; family Sapindaceae; genus Acer; species Acer saccharum. The sequence continues at coordinate 16,196,441 of CM059866.1, read as the reverse complement.
GATAGGATTGGCCGTAGAGAATGAGGTAAAAGAGTTAAATTTCCATCTCATATCTAGAAATACAGTGCATTTGCCAAGAACGATAGAATTAGATGATATGTACATTCTACCCGAAGCAATCTTTTCTGCTAAATCAATGAGTACTTTGGAGGTATGTGGTTGTAAGTTGAAGTAGCCCTCTGTTTCTGCAGGATTTCATTTCCTAAAAAATGTGAAGCTAGTAAAAGTCTTACTAAATGAACAAATAGTACAGATGCTTATCACTGAATGCCCTTTGCTTGAAAATTTGCTTATACATTATTGTTCTGGTTTGAAACATTTTCGTCTATGATGCTCTCAAATTCAAGGTTGTGGAGTTTTTTACACTCTATGATGAAGTTGGAAGTATTGAAATTGCTGCCTCCTGTATACAAAAAATTAGTCTTCGGTTTAGTAAGCGTGAACCATCATCTTTGATTGACATATCCAAGAGTCCCTTATTGAAGTATTTAGATTTAAAAGGTGCCAATTTTTTGGATGAAGAGTTTGATATCCTTGTCTCAAAATATCCGTTACTTGAGAATTTGTTTGAGTGAGTGTAAATGTGTAATTTTCTTGAAAAGGTCATAATTTCAAGTATCCAACTTAAGAAATTACAATTTGTCAATTGTTCTAGTTTGAAAGACATCGACATTGATACTCCAAATCTGGTTTCCTTTTATTACGAGGGTAATTCAGTTCCTAAATCACAATAAATGCTCCATGTTCATGGGATGTACGATTTGATCGAAGGAAAGTGCTCTCAACACTCATTGGTTCCTTTGTGTAAAAGACTTTCTTGGAGTCAATCAAATTGAGGATCTATTCATAACACTCAAGTCTGAGAAGGTATGTCTAATTCCATACAATTAATTATTAACATTTCACTCATCTTCGTCACGTAATTTTGTTTTTAATATTTCTGAATTGCTTCTCTCTCTCTCTTTCTTATCAAGATTTCATTTAAATTAGACGAATTCCGAAAATGGTCGCCTTCATTCCCCTGTGAAGTTGAAAATTTGCATTTGGATTTAACTATGCAGCCATCGAATTATACTACATTTCTAGATGGCCTTTTCTCAATTTGCTATCCAAGATATATGTCCATAGCAGCATATGGTGGAGACTTTGAGCTTTTCATTAAGGTATGCTCATTTTAACATAAATTCTTCTCCGCATTCTTCCTTATATGTTACATAATCAACATATTGTCATTGATGTTTTTGTTGCAATTACTGTATAGGTTGATGTTTGCCCGAAAGATTTTTATGGGAGAGTTAGAAAAAAAATATATTAAGTTTTTGTCCCTTTGAATTGAGGCAATAAAGAAGAAAATTATAACTTCCTATCAATTTTGTAATAGTTTAGGAAAAAAAAAAAAAGAGAGAAAATTAAAACTTAAAATCTTGAAATTTTCATTTTTATATTTTGGAAAGTCTTTTTGCATCTTGAAATTACTTATAAATTATTCATTTTAAGATGTAATAAATCTTTCTTTTTTTTTTAAGATAATCTCAAAAGGTGGTTATTTCATACCCTTACTTATTTGTGAACTAACTTAATTGACATTTGTTTGAACTACAGTGGCTCAATAGGAAACTACGCAATAGAGATGCAAAATATTGCAATTCTCAAAATATAAAGTGTTGGCTGTGTTATGAGGCTTAGATTTTACTGCTTAAGAATTTTAATGTTTTGAATCTTTTATATGGTTGGATATTTAATTTGGATGATGAAATCATGAACATTGTAGGTGGTCGATCGAATTGGTATGTCGGATGGGTCGGGTAGAATCAGGCCCAAAGCAACTAAGCTAGAAGTTGGATGAATGACGTTGGTTGTCGCCTGCGGATGGTCGTCTGGACTTAGCTGAACCTGCAAAAGAACTTAAAACAGTAATACGATATAGAGAAATGAGAAAGGTGGGGGCTTGATGATAGCCTTAGATATGCTTGGGCTGAGCAAAACAGTCAGGTGATTGATGAATGAGTTCAGATGACCGGAATAAAATTATAATCAGAATTTCAGTATAGCTTTAATCGGGAGAATTCAGAGAGCTTCTTTAGTGGAGGAGCCTCCTCATTTATAGTAGTAGAAGTAACTTCCCACTTTCACCGATCATGCTGTGATCGTGGGCGAGATTTAGAGGGGATACTGGGAGAGATTCTCTCTTCCAGTTACCCACCAAACCCAACGGAAGATTTGACTTGGTCATTCAAAGACCAAGTCATGCTGCTGTCATGTGTTGGATCGACCAACCCGACGGGCCTGGGTTGGGTATTTTTGATACGAGGTCTGGGCTTTATCACATTGGGCCTGTGGACCATTTTTGGCTACCACAGTTTGTCCCCCACTCTCTAAAAGAAAAAACCTGTTGATTTAGAGAGTGACTTGCGTTGGATGGATTATTTTGTCGGTCGACTCCCTTCGTCGAGTCGAGTAGATGTTCTTGGAACGCTATCTGACGCACCCGTGTGGGAACTAATGTCGTGAAGAAAGGAGTTGTCATTCGACAATCATCAAGGACTTGTCGTTCGATTATCATCTCAAAGTACAGCAAATGGATCATTCTGGTGGAAACGTTTAGGTTTCCCACGATGACGTCAGATGCTTTTAAACCCGTGCACGGTTTTCGATAAAGGTTTCAAATTTAAAACTGATAACTTCACCTGGGTTAACTAAAAACTGACGGGGAGTTGACACGTCGACTATGTTGGGTTAAATGGCAGTTGAAAAAGCGCCGATGTTTAACTAGGGTTTAGATTGTTCTCTATAAATAAAACCCCCTTACTCCAACTAGACTATTTTTGCGCGTTTCAGTTTTCTTGAATCTTCTCAAATTTTATATTCGCTGAACTCTCTTCTGCCAGTGATCTACTTTTGAAGACTTCATCGTATTCCTTAAGGTAGGCATACGCTTACTCGTATGTATATATATATATATATATATATATATATTTTGTGTTGAACTTGATTTCTTGCTCGGATTGATTTCTTGCTCGGAAGTATATTTTGTTTTTTCTTGAATCTGTTGGAAGTGCCTTGATATCTAACTGCAATTGTAAAATGTGTGTTCTTCTTTGTTCTTGATGGTTTTTGACACACTTTCTCTGTTCACTGCCATGTTGATTTTGACCTTGTATGTTTATTTTTGTTATTGCGCATACGTCGTTGTGATTTAAGACAGTCGTCTAGTTTTGATAGAGCAACCATTTTGCGGGTAGACTACCTTTCTGAGGTTCTAGGTTGATTTTCACCTAGGGCTTCTTAATGTAGATAACTAGTTTCGTTTTTTTTTTTTTTTCTTTTGATCTAGAAACCTTAGGTTGTGATAGTAGCGTTTTGGTTTGACTGACCTGCGCTTTTTTTGCATGTCAGTTTTTTGGAGATATGTCGGGCGACGATCCAATTTCAATTTCGTCTCAATCAGAGTCTGATAGTGACTTGGGATATGGGTCTGATGAAGGAGTTGAGAGTGGAGCAAGGAGTGTCGATAGACGAGTCACGGTTCGCAATCCGTCAGAAATCGTCAATATAAATGTCGCGGGTATATTAGATAGGGGTGGTGTTCGTGCAATAGCAACACCGATTGAATTTCCTCAGCGTAGGAATGATGCAGAGGCGTCTACTTCTGGTCGACCGACAGGAGTTTTGGATGGTAATCCAGCAAGTCTAATTGCCCAGGAAAACCTTGACGGCTTGCGGACGATGTATGGTATTCCCAAGTCGGTCGAACTGCGTGCCCCTCTAGGTCGTGAACGAGCAGATTGGGATATACCTGAGTGGACGTGTTTTTATGAATACACTTTACGTCTAGGTTTTAGATTTCCGGTCCCTGAATTGGTGCGACGACTGCTGAAGTATTTTGATCTTGCTCCTGGCCAACTGATGCCAAATAGTTGGAGAATTTTGTTGAGCCTGACGGTTTTGCAAGAGAGGCACAATATCAGATTCGGGCTGGGGTGCGTGCTGCATAACTATTATCTAAAGGAGCACGTAGGCGACCAGGGTCGTTATATACTGACACCCAGGAATTTTGCCAAGAGGCTCATTACTGACACGACCACGAATGATCGGTTTTGGAAGGACACATACTTCTTCGCAAACGGCCCGCCAATTGATGGCCCGTTGGGAAAATCACGATATGTGTTGAGGAGAATTTGGAACCGCATAGGTTAGTGTCGTACAACGTTTCCTTTATGAATATATATTTTTTAGTATGTTAGTTATTTTATAACAGTTGATGAAACTTTTTGCTGAAATCAAGCGTGCCGACAATGATGTGACAAGCGAGAGTGCGACAGATATTACTCTGAAAATACTGAGCATCCCTCCTGAACAACGAAGTTGTAAAGTACTGCTTGTGGATGGTAAGCTTAGGCCCAGCTGCCTATGGCGGTGGTCGACTTTAAATAGAACGCGGAGACCGTATCCTTTAGTGAAGGATTTCGCATCCTATGTTTGGATTAGGAGGAGTCTTGAAATACTTGGATGTAAAATGATTTTCTTGCCGCCTATTACTGACACTGAACGTCGTTTCGCAGTAACCTCGATGTCGAACGCGAAGACGCTCCTGCCTGATAATGCTGACGCCATGCAGCGTCTGAGGGACGAAATGGCTAGGAAGCGGGCGGCAAAGAAGAGTCAGTCGGTCGACAAATCAAAAGAGGGTGATGCTGCTGAGCATGTGCACATTTATACTTCTTCCCCTGAGCGTGCTGCGGGACGGAAGAGGCAAAGGAAGGACTCGACAGTCGACGCTGGAAAGAAGGTTGGGCCCAGCTCAAAGAAGAAGGCTATCGAAACTTTCGAGCCCGACTCGTCGATGGTGCTGCTTTCCTCCGGGATTTTATCGTTCGGAGATCCTGCTGGATTTCTCTCCAGGTCGAGCGAATTCCTCCTTGACGTTGATGAGGAGATTTAAAAGAAGAAAAAGCCGAAGGATGTTATTGATACAGGCGTACTCTCAGCGTTCCAGACTTCCAGGTAGTTTATTTTGACTTGTCGCTTCAATTGGTACCCTTTTTTTATTTTTTTTATTATTTTTATTTTTTTTATTTTTACTAACGACATTGCTTTTGCAGGCTTTGCAGGTGCAGTTGTATCTTCGCGATAGGTATAAGTCGACTAACGACAAGTGTCAGAAGCTAAAGAAGGTGAACGACGTTCTCAAAGTAGACAAAGCCAAGGCTGATGCTCATCTGAATGATCTAGAGCAGAAAGTTTATGTTCTAGAGAATAATTTGAAGAGCATGGAAGAAGAGAGAGATCGTCACCGTGAGGAGTCGACGAATGCGAGGGCAATGGTGGCTAAGAAGGAAGGCCAAGTTGCTAGTTTGGAGGATCAGATCACGTCGATCGCCTCTATAGTGATATGCAAAGCCAGGGCAGAGTTATTTAAAGAATATCTGTCAGGTCAGCATGTCAATTGGGATCGTGCAGAAACGCAAGAGGTGATCGACACCTGTGATGAGATGCTCAGGCTAGAAGAGTCTTCGCCTGAAGAAGAAGCGGACGCAGGGGAGAATGCTGACAAGACTCTTGAACAGTCGACGAGCATGAACGACAATGCTGCTGATCCACCAATTGACTGAGGCCTCAAATTTTTTTTTGTAATTTGTTGATGATTCGGTCGACCTCGACCTATATTTTGTATTTGTAATGGATGTTTATGGTCGACTTCGACCATTGAAAATTTTTTATCCTTGTTTCTCTAATTGAAGTTTAACTTTTGTTTCGACTCTCTTATGCAGTGATAGTTTTGGATTTGTATGAGATAAGTTTGTATACCCATGCCCATGAATGAGTCGATCGACTTATGGAAAAATTGTATGAGATAAGCCTGTAAACTTACGCCCATAAATGAGTCGATTGACTTGTGTAAAAAATGTATGAGATAAGCCTGTAAACTTACGCCCATAAATGAGTCGATCAACATAGTAATTTTGTCAAAAAGTTGCAGTATGATCTCATTGTCGATGACTGTAATTCAAAATTTGATTTCACGTGTTTGTGGTCGACAAGACCTTTTATAGATAGTATCGTGTACATGCGTTTCGTGGTCGACAAGACCTTGTTACAAATAATATCGCGTACATGCGTTTCTTGGTCGACAAGACCTTGTTACAAATAATATCGCGTACATGCATTTCGTGGTCGACAAGACCTTGTTACAAATAATATCGCGTACATGCGTTTGGTTTTTTGGTTTTCATTCAACATCTGTCCCCAGTGCTACGTTTTGTTTTCAGTCGACATATTTGCAGTTGTTTTCAGTCGACATATTTGCAATCGACATTTGTCTTGTCCCCAGTGCTACGTTTTGTTTTTAGTCGACATATTTGCAGTTGTTTTCAGTCGACATATTTGCAATCGACATTTGTCTTGTCCCTAGTGCTATTCCCCCAACTCTTAACATGTGTTTGTCATAAAAGACTGTTGAGAGTTTGACGCCTGGTTGAAGGTTGCGAGCGTCGTACCTGAACTAAGACAGTGTTTGCTTGTTGATGTCGATAGTTAAATTATATATATTTTTGTGAGCTCAGGTTTACACTTAGTTGCACTAAGTCGTCATCATTGCTCCTTGGGGGTCGATTTGTTAATAGGGAATTGTCGATGGAACATAAAGAATAATATTTAAAGAATTGAAATAACAAGTTTAGAAATGGTACTGTTTTAGATGTAGTGCATTCCAGCTGTTATGCCGCTCTCGACCGTCGAGGCCTCGTATTTTGTATGCTCCCCGCCCGACGACATCTGTTATTTGATAAGGTCCTTCCCATGTCGGCCCTAATTTTCCGGTGCCTTCTTCCCTTGTATTTTGGAACACCCGTCGTAGTACCCAGTCGTGGAGTTTGAAGACTCGGACACTAACCTTTTTATTGTAATGTCGAGCGACTATTTGTTGGTAAGACTGAGTTCTTAGGGATGCACGATCTCGTCATTCGTCGAGGTGGTCAAGTTCGAAACTGAGCTCAAAGTTGTTCTGTTCTTCATCGGGATTCTCGCTGTGGGCGGTCGACAGCCTGGTTTCTATTAGGATGACTGCTTCTGACCCGTAGACGAGTGAGAAGGGAGTTTCTCCTGTCGACCGTCGTGGGGTAGTTCTGTATGACCATAAGATCTCTGGAAGTTTCTCTGCCCACTGGCTTTTTTCAGCTTCCAGTCGTTTCTTCAATGTGTTGACAATTGTCTTGTTGGTTGACTCCGCTTGTCCATTTGCTTGAGGATATCGTGGAGTCGAGAAGCTCAACTTGATTGCGTATTTGTCGTAGAAATTTTTGAAGTCGTACGAAATGAATTGGGACCCATTGTCGGTCATTATCTCCTTTGGGACCCCAAACCTACATATGATATTTTTCCATATGAAATTGCGTACCTCAATGTCGCGTACTTGTTGGTATGCACCAACTTCAACCCATTTGGTGAAGTAGTCTGTCAAGACTAACATGTAGACGACACCGCCTGGTGCAGCTGGGAGCTTACCTACAATATCCATTCCCTATTTCATAAAAGGCTAAGGGGCCGAGATTGAATTCAATATACCTGGGGGGAGATGTGATATCGGTGCGAAGCGTTGGCACTTGTTGCATGATTTGACGTGATTTTGAGAGTCAATTCGCATAGTCGGCCAGTAATATCCTGCTGTGATGGCTCTGTTCGACAAGCTACGGGCGCCGGAATGATTTCCGTATTCCTCGTGGTGTAAACTTTTCAGGACGTCGTACACTTCTCGAGGGGTCACACATCTCAAATATGGGCCTGTGAATGATTTCTTGTAGAGTTTACCATACAGGATGCAGAACTTGGCTGCTTTCGCTTTGATTCTCCTTGCTTCTGCCCTGTCGTCTGGTAGAGTGTCTGCTTTGAGGTAATTGAAGATTGGCTCTATCCAGCTTCTTCCGTTGTTGACTGGTGCCACTATTTCTGATTCTTGAATTGATGGAGACATGAGATGGATTATAGGAACCGATTTTGAACTATTCGTTGTCGTCGAACCAAGGCTTGCCAGTGCGTTTACTCGTGTGTTTTCGGATCTGGGTATTTGCTCGATTGAAAACTCATCGAAAGTCGACTGCAGCTGTTTGACTTTGTTTAGATAGGCCGACATTCTCTGATCCCTTGTCTCATATGTGCCATTTACTTGTCGAACGACTAATTGGGAGTCGCTTCGTACTTTAATGACTTTCACATTTAGGCTTTTTGCAAGGTCGAGCCTGGCGATTAAGGCTTCGTATTCAGCTTCATTGTTCGTTGCATGAAAACCACAATGGATTGACTGCTCCAGTATGTCCCCTTGTGGGGATTCGAGTACCAATCCTAATCCGCTTCCTTTGATGCTACTTGATCCGTCGACCGACAAGATCCATTTACCGGGTGTAGCTGTTTCTGTGAATGCAACTAGTTCCTGTTCGGCCTGTACACCTTCACCAGGGGTAAAATCTGTAATAAAATCGGCTAGTACCTGTGATTTCATCGTTGATCGCGAGTGGAAACTGATGTCGTATTCGCTGAGTTCTACTGCCCACTTCGTCAGTCGACCTGAAAGTTCAGGTTTATGAAGTATATTTTTGAGGGGGTAAGCAGTTAATACCTTAATCTAGTGGCATTGGAAGTATGGTTTGAGTTTGCGGGCTGCCATCACAAGAGCTAGAGCTAACTTCTCCAGTCGACTGTATCTGGTTTCGGCGTCGAGCAGAGTCTTGCTGACGTAGTAGACTGGATGCTAGTTACTATCCTCTTCTCTGACTAAGACTGCACTTACGGCTGTGTCAGATACAGCTAGGTATATGAATAGTGTTTCATTGTCCTTCGGTTTCGACAGTAATGGGGGCGACTTCAAATAGGTTTTTAAATCTTGCAATGCTTTCTTACAGTCATCGTTCCATTTGAACGCTTTGTTCTTCCTAAGGATATTAAAGAATGGGAGGCATTTTTCGAACGACTTTGATATGAATCGGTTCAGCGCTACGACTCAACCGGTTAGTTTCTGTACGTCCTTCATACATTTAGGCGACTCAATATTTTCGATCGACTGTATTTGATCTAGATTAGCTTCGACGCCTCTTTGGGTGACTAGGTAGCCTAGAAATTTCCCTGAAGACACACCAAAAGAAAACTTAGTAGGGTTTAGTTTCATACCATATTGGTCGAGTACGTCGAACGACTGCCTTAGATGGTCGATATGTTGCTGGGCGACTAACGACTTGACCAACATGTCGTCGATGTAGACTTCCATCGTCGATCCAAGCATCTTGGCGAACATTTTGTTGACTAGCCTCTGGTGTGTTGCACCTGCATTTTTTAAACCAAACGGCATTACTTTGTAACAAGAGATACCTCTTTCGGTGACGAAGGCAGTTTTTTCTTGGTCGTCTGGATGCATCAGAATCTGGTTGTAGCCGCAGTAAGCGTCCATGAAGCTCAATAATTCATGCCCTGCAGTTGCGTCGACCAGCATGTCGATGTGTGGAAGTGGAAATAAATCCTTGGGACATGCCTTGTTGAGATCAGTGAAGTCGATGCAGACTCGCCACTTCCCGTTTTTCTTTTTTACCACCACGACGTTTGCCAGCCAGTCTGGATATTTTACTTCTCTCATTGAACCGATGTCAAACAATTTTTATATCTCTTTGTTGATCACTTTGTTCCTTTCGGGAGTGAATTTTCTTCTTTTTTGTTTAACTGGCTGATGGTCTGGGTCGACTTGTAGTCGGTGAACCATTACTTCTGGGTCGATTCCGATCATGTCTTCGTGCGACTAGGCAAAGCTGTTGCGGCGTTCTCTCAAGAATTCGACTAACTGCTTTCGGATGTCATCTGGTAACCTCGACCCGATGAATACTTTATGATCTGGTTGGTCTGGGTCGATAGATACCTCGTCGAGTTCCTCCATTTTCTGCTTGGTTGGAGTCGACTCGACCTTGGCTTCCTGTAATTGCTATAATTCCTGTTTCTTCTTTTTTAAAGCGTTTTGGTAGCACTCCCTAGCGGCTCTTTGCTCTCCTTTAATTTCTTTAACTCCCCACTTGGTTGGAAATTTGATCAGCTGATGGTAAGTCGATGGGATTGCCTTCAACTCGTGTATCCAGGGTCTGCCGAGTATGGCGTTGTAAGGGGATTGGCAGTTGAGCACTAGGAAGTTAATGTACAGGTTGACTCCTTCGGCGTAGACTGGTAGCACAATTTCGCCTAGAGTACTCTTTTGTTTTCCACTGAACCCGATCAACATAGTTGTTCGATGATTGAGTTTCGATTCGTCGACCTGCATTTCTCTCAGAGCACTGTTAAATAAAATATTGCACGAACTGCCATTATTAATTAAAATACGTTTAGTTAAACAATTAGCAATATGCAAAGAAATGACTAAAGCATCATGGTGGGGAGAGAACAAATCTGATTTATCGGTCGACCGAAAGGTGACAGTTTCATCGACTTTGGATGGGTGTTCTCGATTTGGCTGGATTTCTATGTTTGACACTTGTCGTGTGTGTCTCTTGGCTGCCGAGTAGCTTACGCCACTGACCTCAGATCCACCAGAAATGCAATTGATCACCCTATCTTGCCTAGGAGGGTCTGGAGGGCTGTCGACTGCACCAGTTTGCCTTTGGTCGTCGCGTCTGGCGTAAGTTTGCTTTCCCTTGTTGGTCAGGAATTCCGGTAGATGTCCTTGTTTCAGCAGCTCGGCAACCTCAAATTTTAAGGCGATGCAATCTTCCGTGCGATGGCCGTGATCACCATGGAACTCGCATCGAAGTTTTGGATCCCTATGTTTGGGTAGGGCGTTCATTTTCCACGGCCACTTGATCGTTTTGCCCATTTCTCTCATAACTGCAACGAGGTCGACTGGTTCAATGCTGAGGAGGTATTCTGGTGCTTCCACCTTTGGTCGACTCGACCTTGGAATACCGCGCCCGTAGGTGCTTCTCTCACCAGAACTTTCATGTCGCGACTGGATATTTCTTCTGTCGCTTGTCGGATATGGTTTTGACCATCTGTCGTTAGACTTCCTATCAATTCGCTCGTTTCGACGACCTCCATAGTAGCTGCTGTTGGCTTTTCCAACAAAGTTTGCCTCATCTTCCTCCCACTTGATCTGAGCCCATGCTTTTGCCAATACATCTTTCATTGTCCTGCAAGGGTATTTGGTAAGTTCCTTATATAAATCAGAATCAAACCTGAGACCTTTTCTGAAGGCATAGATGGCAGTCGCTTGGTTGCAATGCGGGATCTGCATTTTTTCTCTGTTGAAACGTCCGACGTAGGCTCGCAAGTTTTTGCCAGTCCTTTGCGTTATAATGTAGAGGTCGTCCGACAACTTTTCCAGCTTGCGACTGCTTGCAAATTACTCCACGAATGTGTCCGTCAGCTGTGCAAAAGAATCAATAGAATTATTAGGTAAATTTGTGTACCACTGTAGGGCAGGACCACTAAAGCTAGATCCGAAGGCCTTGCACATACACGCTTCTCTAAGGTCGTGTGGGATTACGGCGGTGAACATCCTCTGCTTGTATTGTGCTATATGGTCGTCCGGATCGGTCGTCCCTTCGTACTGCTTCATGTTTGGGAAGTTGAACTTCTTAGGCATCTCCATGAGAGCTATTGCATCGACGAAGGGCGAGTCGGCGAAGCTATTAGCGGTACTTTTCTTGATAGGAGCTGGGACTCCTGGGATTCTCTGGATAAGAGCTTCCATTTCTACAAACCTGCGAGAGAATTCTAGGTTAGCAGATAAATGTAAGTCTGGCCCCGGTTTTACCAATCCGGGTGTCGACTGGAGAGACATAATCGCCTTTGGGATATTGTCTGGTTGTTGATCTACTGCCGGCTCGTGTTCGTTCACAGCATCGTTTCTGACGGGTACGTCGTTGAGGTCGATCTCAACCCTTACCGTTTGAAGTGTTGGTCGATTCTGATGGTCGACCGGATTTGCTTCTGGTGCAACGGGGTTGCCTGGAACTCTTCGAATAGGTCGATCGACGTCATGATTGTCGTTTGATGTCGGGACTGGATGCTCCGAAGTGGCTGAATCGGGAACTACTCCGTCGACCAGCGTTCTCAATTCTTCGTTTGCCGCCCGGATTGCCGTATTTTTCGCCTCGAGCGCTTGTAGCCTCTCAGCACTGGCGGCCATTTGGGCGGTTAGCGTAGCGATCTGTTCTTCGACGGTTAGGTTCGATCCATTTCCGGCCATCTTGAGTTGTAGTTAGGATTGATTGATTTGAACTCAAAGGTAGTTGCAATGGGCCCCACGGTGGGCGCCAAACTGTAGGTGGTCGATCGAATTGGTATGTCGAATGTGTCGGGTAGAATCAGGCCCAAAGCAATTAAGCTGGAAGTTGGATGAATGACGTTGGTTGTCGTTTGCGGATGGTCGTCTGGACTTAGCTGAACCTGCAAAAGAACTTAAAATAGTAATACGATATAGAGAAATGAGAAAGGTGGGGGCTTGATGATAGCCTTAGATATACTTGGGCTGAGCAAAACAGTCAGGTGACTGATGAATGAGTTCAGATGACCGGAATAAAATTATAATCAGAATTTCAGTATAGCTTTAATCGGGAGAATTCAGAGAGCTTCTTTAGTGGAGGAGCCTTCTCATTTATAGTAGTAGAAGTAACTTCCCACTTTCACCGATCATGCTGTGATCGTGGGCGAGATTTAAGGGGGATACTGGGAGAGATTCTCTCTTCCAGTTACCCACCAAACCCAACGGAAGATTTGACTTGGTCATTCAAAGACCAAGTCATGTTGCTGTCATGTGTTGGATCGACCAACCCGACGGGCCTGGGTTGGGTCTTTTTGATACGAGGTCTGGGCTTTATCATATTGGGCCTATGGACCATTTTTGGCTACCACAAACATCAAAGGACTGGTGCAATTGGGTTTGTCACGTTGAAGGAAAACCAAAGAGGTTTTCTGACACTTTCTATTTATTTTTAGGGTAAATTGCAATGAAGTACCCTCACGTTTTGCCATACCACAAACAAATCAGTTTTTAATCTAAAATTGCAATGAGGTACCCTTGACCCATTTGACCAACCTTGGTTTTAACGGCAAGCCGTACCGGCGGTCTGGATCTATACCGGCGGTCTATCAACAGCGTCGGTTAACTTGGCTAATGGTCGGATCTGGAAGATCGGACGGTGCTGAGTTCGTTGGCGTGATCGGTTTCGTTGGATTCACGACGAATAGGCGTAGATCTGGTGATGAAGCTTTGGCGACGGTGATGATGTCAGCGGCGGCGATGATTTTGAACCATGGTTTGACCACCAAAACGACTTCGTTTCGTGACGGTCCTTTTGAGAGATCGAACGGTCGGCATTTCCCACACCTTCTGGTGTAGGTGGTGTCGACTCACTCTCTCCGGTGGTTGGCGATCGGCGAAGGTAACGGCTGAGAGTAATGGCTTAGGTTGGTCAAATGGGTTAAGGGTACCTCATTGCAATTTTAGATTAAAAAACGATTTGGCTGTGGTATGGCAAAACGTGAGGGTACTTTATTGCAATTTACCCTTATTTTTAAGCTTTTTGAAAGGAAAATGTGATTTGCCTTATTAGATTTTAGAATTGCATGCAACTGATATGGTTCAAGATTTGCTAAAAACTCCCGCATATGAGAGGCTCCCAATAGTATGGTTATAATGTACCATTTGTCAATGTGTCTAGATGGTAAAGCTTGCGCTCATACATCATAATTGACAATGTTTCAAGTTCAAGTTGTCACACACTCACACCGCATGTGTATATCATACTAATGCCTCTGGTTCGAATTTTGTAATTACTTTTGTTTATCTATATGTTGATATAAATATTGCCACTTATAAAACAGATTAAAAACACTCTACAATTAAATCAAAGTTTTGCATGATTTAAAAAATAATAATAATAAATAAATAAATAAATAAAAACGTTTTACATGGGATTCTACTCAAAAAAGAAATGCTTCACATCTAATGAGATATACGTTCAATCTACTCAAATTATGAATGGATAGTGACCATTTTTTTTTTACGGTATTTATCTATTCACCTATATAGATCGGGTGTTTTTTTGAAGCTTTTGCTATTGATAGGATTCAAGTTGTTGATTTGGGAGTCATTTACCCAAGCTCTAAGCCCCTGAAGGCGGACAGTGAGCATTTTCAAAGAGAGTATTTAGATCTATTTCTCTTATATTGTAAATTTTTAGAATAAAATTTCTAAGAATATGTGGCTGCAAAAAAAATGAAGGCACAACGTAGATAATGAAAAATGAGATTCAGAAACCGTAACCTTTGATTTCTAAAATATATAGAACCTGAACAAACCACCTATTTGACTATCAAAGCAATATTTGAGAATGCTAGCATAAAAATTTTTTTTAAAAAAAAAAATAGACCTAACGATAATTGTATAATTGCAAACGTTGGTTAAAGTGTTGATATTAAATTAGACATATTAGATATTAATTAGGTCAACTTATTAACTAGGGCACAACTTAATATTATGGGTGCTAATATTCACGGCCAAATTAATAAGATTACTATTTTCATTTAGTCAGGTGATTAAACTAAGGGTGCCTGCAGATATTATCACCCAAATAAATTATTTTTGTTGGCAAATTACATAAACTTACCCTGTTTATATGACTAATTACACGAAAACCGGTAAAAAAATCATAATGACACTAAACTCCTCTTGACCCGTTGACTAACGGTTGACCACTGTTAGTCAATCGTGGAAAATGGACAATTTTTGTTTTGCCATTGTTCCAGTATTTCAAAATATTATATCAAATAAATTAATGAATTAAAAAGCAGAAGGAAAAAAAAATGTAAATAAAAAAAAATCAAATAACTATAAAAAAATCATAAAATTTTGAAAAAAGAGATATAAAAATAAAATAATTAAAAGAAATAAAAAAAACTATTACAAAATCAGAAAAATATACAGATAAAATAAAATGATCTCTCCATATCAAATGAAGAAGAACTTGATCTCCATTAAGGAAATCTAAAATCTCCATTAATGGAGATGACATATATTCATTAATGGAAATTTTGGTTCCAGATCTTCTTCAAAAATGGAGGAGATCATGATTCTCCATTAATGAAGATTTTTATTCCAGGTCTCCTATAAAAATGAAGGAAATCTGGAACCACATCTCCTCCACAGTGAATCTATTATATATTTTTTCTCTAAATTTTTTAAATATTTTTTATTATTTGTGTTTTTTTGATGAGATTGTGATGGAAAAGAAGATGAAGGGTGGAGAAGAAAGAAGCATAATTATTTTTTGTTGCAATTTAGTCTCTGAAAATTAAAGGACAAGATGAAGTAGATTTTTTATTTTTTTTATTAATATTATATTTAATTAATAAATTGTTAGGGCTAATGTGACGATATGTTATTGTACACTTATTTTTAATTTATTTAATAACACTGAAAAATACCAAATTATCCTTCATTAGTTAGTGACTAACTGTTGTCAATGGTTAGTCAACCGTTAGTTAACGGGTCAAAGGTAAACTAGTGTGTTATTATAAATTTTTTTTACCAGTTTTAGTGTAATTATACATATAATCAGTGTAAGTTTGTATAATTTGCCTATAAAAATGGGTGTACAAATAATTTCTTTGGGTGGCAATATCTGCACCCTTATACTAATGATTTATTATTTAAATTATCTTAATGTGTGTATTTATAAATTCAATGTATAAATCATATATCGGAATGACAACATCGACACCCATGATATAAGCTTCACTTTTAGGGTTTAGATAATGTATTTATGTAAAAATGTTAACAAAGTAGTTAATAGATTTCATTAATTAATGGATGGAGTGTTGCATCACTACTCCGATGTTGTCAATTTTGGTTAATGGGAGTCCAACAAGACAATTTAATCTTGAAAGAGGTTTTCGGCAGGGTGATCCCCTTTCTCCTTTTCTATTTAATGTTGCGGTGGAAGGTTTGAGTGCCTTATTTAAGAAAGTGGAGACAAAGGGGTCGTTGAAGGGTGTCAATTTCGGGATGGAGGAGGTTCAAGTGTCGCACTTGCAATTCGCCGATGATACCATTTTATTTCTTCAACCAAAAATGGATTATCTTATGAATGCAAAAAGAATTTTGAGGTGTTTTGAATTGGCGTCGGGCTTACGTATCAACTTTCAAAAAACTAGTGTGATTAAGGTTGGCAAGGTTAAGGACGAAGAGGAGAATTGGGCTGCTAATTTCAAATGTTCTAGAGCTGTTCTCCCTATTTAGTATCTTGGGCTTCCGCTTGGTGGCCGCCTGTGTTCAAAGATTTTTTGGTCCGATTTAATTCAAAGAATAGAAAACCGGTTTGCCCCTTGGAAGAAGTCTTTCCTTAATAAAGGAGGTAGACTAGTGCTTATCAAAGCTGTGATGTCCAGTATTCCAATATATTACATGTCTATGTTTAAAATTCTAGTTTCAGTGGCTAGAAGAATTGAAGGGCTGCAAAGAAGTTTTTTTGGGGGGGATAGGTGAGAGAAGAGGAAGATACATGCCGTGAGTTAGGAGACTATGTGTAACAATAAAAAGCATGGAGGTTTAGGCATAGGCTCGGTCATTGACAAAAACAAAGGGCTCTTGGAGAAGTGGGTGTGGAAGTTTGGTAAGGAAAATTCTCCGCTTTGGAAAAGGGTTATTTGCGCTAAGTACAGGTTAAGGATGAACTCTTTGAGCTGGAATGGAGCCAGCAGCCTTTCTAGTTCGTTTTTCTCTAAAGCCATTGGCAGTCTTTTTGTTCAAGGTTCGAAGACAGCAAAGCTTCTTCAGGATGGGCTAAGGGTTATTGTTGGTAGAGGAGACAGAGCAAGGTTGTGGGATGACATTAAGGTGGAGGGAATTCCTTTAAAGGAGGCGTTTCCCAGAGTCTTCGCTTTGGCTAATACCAAAGAGGGTTGTATCAGAGACTATGGTTTCAGGATGGGATGGAGTGGATTTGGGATATTTCTCTAAGAAGACCTTGTTTTAGTTGGGAAATTAATCAGTGGAATATGTTCTTGAATAAGCTCCAACATATAAAAATTTATGACTATATTCCGGATACTATTGGATGGATTTTCAGCTCAAATGGGATGTTTTCTGTTAATTCTTTTTGCAAAGGCCTTGTTGATGTGTCTACTGCTTCTCTCACGGATTGCTGCAGTGTTTGGCATGGTTTTGTCCCCCCAAAAATCGAAATCTTTGTTTGACACCTTTTGCAAGACCGTGTGATGGTTAAGGAGGTTATGTTGAGATTTGGGATAAGTGTAGGGATGGAATTGGAGTGCTCTTTGTGCGATGCTCTGGTCGAATCCTCTGATCATCTTTTTCTTCAATGTCCTTGGTCCTGGAATCTTTGGAGAAAGTGTATGAATTGGTGGGCTATTAGTTTTTGTGCCTCCTTTTCCCTTTCGGATTGGTGGAGAGGTTGGATTGGTTTATGTCCTTCAAAGAAGTCTGAAAGAGTGTGGGTCTCCCTTTTTTTTGCTGTCACTTTGTCAACTTGGGAGGTAAGGAATGGTAAGGTTTTTAAAAACGAAGAACCCTCCTTATCGAAAGCTATGGATATGGTGCAATTTAGAATTGCTTGGTGGTTTAAGAATTTTGGCAATGGTTCCAATGATCCAATTACCCATATTCTGCTCGATGTTGCTGAGTAGTGCACTGACCTAAGTAAAGTAAAGATTCCAAAGATGGAAGATTGGATCCCTCCGACCTCTGATGTGCTAAAGTTTAATGTGGATGGCTCTGCGAGGGGTTCCTTGGGCCATGCAGGTATTGGTGGGGTTTTTCGTGATAGCTGTGGGAAAGTTCTGTGCTTTTTCTCTCTAAATATCGGTTGGCAAGATGCCATCACATCTGAGGTTTTGGCTATTGCAAAAGCTTGTGAGCTCTATCTCTCAAGATCTGAATTGGCTAGTAAAACTTTAGTGTTCAATAGCGACTCAAATGCAGCAGTTTCCTAGATTAATAGCTATGACTTGGGTAACATTAGGTTCACTCATTAAATTTACGAAATTCGAAGCAATTTGAGTCGGTTGGGGCAAGCCAGCGTTGAATTCAGTTCTCGTTCTTCTAATTCTTTCACGGATTCGCTGGCAAAAAAAGGGTCCAGTGGTGAGGGCGATGTTATTGTTTGGAGTTAACACCTGACTGTTGGGTTTTTTGCTCTCTTTTTGTTAGTGTTGGGGTTGTTTCCCTGTGTTTTGGTGGTTTCTCTTTTTGTTGTGTTAGGGGGTTGAGGGGGCCGCAACGGTCTCCTGTTTGTGGCTGGTTTTTGCGCTATTTGTTTGCTATTTTGTTTTGAGCTTGTGTTGTTGGGGTGTCTTTCCCTTGTTCTGGATGGTGGTGTCTGTCGTTGCTCCCTCTTCTTTTTGTTTCTGGCTTCTTACCTTTCTAGCATGTTTTAATATACTTGCTTCTTAAAAAAAAAAAAAAGATTTCATTAATTTTTAAAATATAATCTAACCCTCTAATATTTGGTCGAATGGTCGTTGATGAAGTCATTGTGTCAAACTGTCAATGACATCACAAAAATCTTATTTCTGTTAATTTGTAGTTCATTCAACCTATCATAGCTTATAATCACATTAAAATATATTTAAAAAGAAAATCCAAATAGATTTGTTAATTTTATCTGCTTAAGTGAAAAATAATAATAATAATTTGATTTAACTAAAAAAGGAAAGCTCATAAGAATTTTGATTGGGGTTATTAAAATGGTGTGCTATACGTGTGCCACAAAACCTAGTATTTACTAAAAAAGGAAAAAAAAACAGAAAAAGTTTGTCTGGGGTCATTAATGTAAATTTCAACAGAGAAAAAATCTGACATTGTGCTGATATTGTGCTTACAGCCAGATATCTCCAAACACAAACTCATCTGGACATAACTCATGAGTTTCTCGATCAAGGACTTCATTTCACTTTTGCTTTCAAGGTATCTTTTTTTTTTTTTTTTTTTTTTTTTTTTTTTTTTTTTTTTTTTTTTTTTTTTTTTTTTAATGTGAAATAATGTAAAATATATATTTTTCAATTTGTAGCCGGGAACGATTGTTGTAGAAAATCCGCAATCACATATTACGCAAATTACAATCACACACACGCAGATAAAGAATAATAAAAGAAAAAAAGAAACGACATGAATAATTTTACGTGGTTCAACAATTTATCTACATCCAAGGAGCGCACCTACACTCAATCCACTATCAGAGTTAGATTACAATCTCTCTGTCTCTTTCTTTCAATCTTTTATACAATTGCTATCAGCCCCTCTTGCTATTTTCTACACACCCCATCGCAATGAGAAACAACAGTATTTATATGGGAGCACTAGGGCAAGCCAAAACCTAATAGGAGACTTTTCTTTCTACACAAGTTTTCCTAATCCGCACAAAAATCGTCATCACTGCGGTCTGGTATACGATATACATCCCGCGCCCAAACCACGGTCTTCCTTCTATTTTCCACCGCTCAGAAAACAACGGTGTGTATTTCTATCTACGCCGCAGTCTACATCGTGCATAACTCTCTAGAAACCATCGCCCTTACATCGTGGCATGTGTGCCATGTCTGCCCAGTGGTTTACACAGCATCCACTCTCTAGAATCCACTGATATATGTGTGCCGCGGCGTGCGTACTTTGTTCATAGGCGATCTAATCTAGTTGGTGCTTAGTCTGTTGACTTTATCTCAACAAAGAAAGAATCGTTCGTTCAAGGCAAAGCAAAGTCCACTTCGCTTCTTTTTTCGTAAATAGACTCAGTCCGAGATCTTCCTAAGAAGCTGCGGATTCGACAAGCTCATTCGGTCACACCTTATTCACTCACTGCACCGCGGACTGTGCACAGCTTCCTGTCGAAATTCGATCATCTGGTTGTTTTCAGGCTTCACAAAATTCAACAATCTCCTACTTGAAGATTGAAACTCGAATAGGCATTCTACCTTCTTCCTCGATGACTAGTGGATAGTTGCGGTGTGCTCATTTCCTGTCTTCATCTTTGAAGACCAAGTGAAGTTGCTCACAGCTCCTGTTTCTCTATCGTGACTAGCTTGGTTAACATGTCAATTAGATTATTGCTACCTACTATCTTCATAAGCTTTAACACACCATCCTCAATCAAAGACCAAATAAAGTGGTAGCGTAGTTCTATATACTTGGTCTTGGAATGGAACGCCGAATGCTTAGCCAAGTGTATCACACTCTGACTGTCACTGTTTAGCACATTCATCACCTGCTCGAATCCCAATTCTGCTAACAAACTCTGAAACTATATCAGCTATTTGTTTGCTTCTATAGCAGTCACATACTCTGCTTTAGTTATAGATGTTGTCACTATCTTCTGCAACTGAGAAACCTAATTGATAGCGGTACTCCCCATTGTGAACACATATCCGGTGGTACTTCTCCTGTGATTCACCTCTCCAGCAAAATCATAATCCATATAACCTTCTAGCTTGAGATCTTCTCTCTTGAAAGTTAGACACTTCTCTGTCGTACCATGCTGGTACCTAAGGATCCACTTCACTGCCTCAAAGTGTTGCTTGGCATGGATTAGACATGTATCTGTTTACAACTCCTACTGCCTGGGAAATATCTGGTATAGTGCAAACCATGGCGTACATCAAGCTTCTAATGGCTAAGGCATATGGTACACTAACCGTGAAGTCTTTTTCTTCCTCTGTCTCTGGACTTTACTCCTTGGACAACCTGAAGTGACTAGCCAACGGTGTTGACTAGTTTTACATCACCCATGATGAATCTCTGTAACACATTACGAACCTACTCTACTTGAGATAATTGCAAAGTACCCATTTGTTCGTCTTTGCTAATCCTCATTCCAAGAATCTGCTTTGCTGCACTTAAGTCTTTCATCTTGAACTCACTCTATAGTTGCTTCTTCAAGTCATTATTCTCTTCCAAATCCGCACCAGCTACTAACATGTCATCAACATAAAGTAGCAATATTATGAAACTCGACTTAACCTTCTTAAAGTAACAGCAATGGTCAGCATTGCATCTAAAGTAGCCATTCCTTTGCATAAACCCATCAAACTTCTTGTACCACTGTCGGGAAGCTTGTTTCAATTGATACAAGCTCTTCGTCAACCTGCAAACCATCTTTTCTCTGCCCTATTCCATAAACCCCTCTGGTTGCTGCATGTATATCTCTTCCACTAAATCTTCATGAAGAAAGGCAGTCTTCACATCCAACTGCTCAAGATATAACCCATTTGCTGCGACAATGCTCAACACTAACCGGATTGTAGTTAGTTTAACAACATGAGAAAAAAATATCGGTGTAATCAATACATTCCTTTTGTTAAAAGCCTTTGACCACCAATCTCACCTTGCATCTCTTTGAACTATCACGTTCCTCCTTGATTCGAAACACCCACTTGTTCTATAGGGCTTTCTTTCCTTCAGATAACTTGGCTAACTCCCAAGTCTGATTTGACACAAGTGACTTCATTTCATCTTTCATTGCTAGCTTCCATTTGCTTGCATCTTTACCTTGACATGCTTCATCATAGCATTCAGGTTCTCCCGCATCTATCAACAACAAATATTGTAAGTACCTTCTATTCGGTACATGTGGGCTAGTGGATCTTCGCAGTGTACTCTAAGCCTGTAGGGATCTTCTCAAAGCATTCTTAATTTGCGGATTCATAACTCTCTAACCGATCGGACTCTGTGGTAATGGAACCTTATCCTTTGGTATAGGTTCTTCAACTTGAGGTTACACACTTTGCTCTTTATCTTTCTGTCTACCACGTTCCATGATCCTACCACCCGATACATCCTCTGGCCCAAAGTAGTTTGGCTCTCTCTACTCAGACGTCTATGTGTTCCTTTCCTTGTACATGAACTTTTCATTAAAGACAACATCTTTACTTCTGATCATCTTACGGTTTTGGTCATCCCAAAGTTTATATCCAAACTTGTTTTTACCATAACCCAGCAAGGTGCACTTTACTGATTTAGCATCAACTTGCTCCTTGAGTGATCACCTACATGTACATAGGAAACACAACCAAACACTTTCAAGTGAGAAAGTTTTACTTCTTTCCCAGTGTAGATCTCTTTTGGTATAGCGAGATCCAAAGGTTTTGATGGTCCTCTGTTGATCAAGTGCACTACATAAGTGCACACTCATATGAATACCACCGTGTATATATATATATATTATTTTATTTACTCATTAATTAATGTTAAACTTTTATAATAAATATTTAGAGAATATTCTTTAAAGATACTCTTTTGGTGTAAAATTTGGTGTGGAACGTTTGAGTGAAAAAAATTGGTGTAAGAATATTCCCCAATTGGTGTAAAGTTTGGTGTTATACATTGGAGATGACCTAAGAGGTGAGTTCAACTATGTTGACTATCTTTTAATGAGTTATAGATTTAGAGCGGTGCTATTAGCACCCCTTTATTCATCTAATAATGCCCCTATTTTAAATTTATTTAATATTTTATTCATATTTCTTACTGAAATTACGTAAAAAGACATATAATTCCATAACAACTCTTCCTACCAACTAAATTATAATAAACCCTCCCACATCCACAAACAATTTGTTTACTTGATTTTTGTTTTTACATTTTAAGCTCTAATTGTTTTTTTTTTTTTCCTTACATACAACCCATTGAAAGAAATGAAAGCCACATCATGTTATTTAAAAGTAAATTTAAAGTTATTTATGTATTTTTTTTTTAAGTGAAACAATCTCACACTTGGAGGAAAATCCTCCACCCAAACCAATTCAAAAGAGCAAAACAAGGCAAATGCAGCCAGACCATGAGCTAACCCGATTACAAGATCTAGAGGCAAAAGAAACACCAATAAAAAGAGGATTGACAAGGAGCAAAGCAATATCATTATTTTTGTATATATATTTTTTCAAAGAATAGTTTTTTCGTGGTAAATATTTGTGGTTGACCATGATGAAAAACAACCGCAACAAAGGCAACTCAAACATCATCGAAAAATCGTGGTCCAATTTCGCGGTGCTTCATGACGAAGACTCGATCACAAAAATCACTGGAGAAAATTTTGTGCCCATTTTTTGTAGTTCTCTAGGACGACACCAAGGCAACAAAAACCTCTAGAAGGTTTTTCGCGCCCAAACTTCGTAGTGGACTTAGACGACACTTGGACCGTGACATCCTCTAGAAGGATTGCCACGTGCCCATTTTTTGCGGTGGACCAAGACAGCACTTGGACCGTGACAACGAGAGGAGGAGACCTTCTCAATTGATCTAACACACTAACTTATATGCAGTATGTGCAAATGTGAAAATGGTGTGTTGCACACTAAAATGACATTAAAAACACAAGTGAATGAATTGTGTGTGTGTGTGTGTGTGCACCTAAGCCTCTTCAAGAGTACAAGTCAATTGATATACCTTTGAAGCTCTTGTCCTTGAAGCTTTGAGATGCCGAGAAGATTGTTGAACACAAGAAGATCCTATTCTATTCATTATAAAACATCCCAATATGGTTTGTCACAGAAATAAGTCAATCACTAAATGGAAAACCGTACAACCATTTCATGATTTATTTTTTTTTTAAAAAAAATTGACTTGTAACTACTTTTACGGCATTGATAACCATTTTTACTGTTTTGGTAACTATATTTACGGCATTGGTAACCATTTCACATTTTTAATTAATTTTTATCTTTCTCATATTTTTAATAAATAAAATCAATTCAAATTAATTTATTTCTTTTCAGATTTTTTTAATAAAAATCTTTATGATAAAAAATATATTTATTATTAATAAAAAAAAGAATAAATATAATCCATTTAATAGGTTTTATATGTAACTTACCCAATTGTTAAAAATTGAAAACAAAAGTATAAAATATTGAAAACATCAAACTCATAATGTTTATTGTTTATATAATTTAATTTATTTACTTATTTTAAAATTTATATTTGAATAATATTATATTGTTAATATTTAACCTATTTAAACTGAATGACAAATGGAATCTTCGGTGGTGTTTGGATATGTTGTTAAAAACTGTTTTTTGTTTTTAAAAACAAAAAATGATTTGAATGTTGTTTGGCTGCCCATTTTACAAAACTATTTTTGAAAACAAAAGACAACTTTTTAAAAGTTATAACTAAAAAATTAAAAACAACTTTTTATTGTTTTCTATTGTTTTCAAAATAAACCATAACTTTTCCCTCCAAACAACTATTTCACTCATTTTAAAAACAATAACCAAACACTTTTACATCGTTTTCCGTTTCAAAAAAATACTTTTAAAAAACACTACCAAACATATTACATTTTTAAAAACATCATTTTTAAAACATGATTTCCATTTTAAAAAAAAAGTTTTCAAAAACACCATTTTAAAAACGATATCAAACGCGCCCTTCAAGTCTATGAATTAGGAAAGTTTGATTGACCAAATTATTGGACCAGTAGACCAAATTATTTTTCCTTTAGATATATAATCTTTTACTTTTAACTTTTTTGGACTGCTAAAATATCAGTTTATACAGTACCTACAATATTTACTTCATCAACATTATTTTATTTTATTTTATTTTTTGCATTTCATTCACATGTGGTTGGTTTTTCATAGACCACAAGTGATGGAGGATTCAGATCCTGAATACTTGGTTATAAATATCTGTATATGTACAGATATATCAAGCTCAAAAAGGAAGTGATCTACTTCCCGGTTATTTTTTATGGAAAAAGTACCTCTTCTCATTGCAAATCATCTTCACCAATTTGTAGTTTATATGAAGCTCAAAAAGGAAGTGATCTCCTTTTGTCTTCAGTGAAATGGGTTCTAAAATAATTGTAATGTGGGTTGTATTCATTGCATGGATTGTTCTAAGATTAATGGGGTTTATTAATAATAAGAGCCATTTACCAGTACCACCAAGACACCAAGGCAGATATCGTGGTGGTCATCTAATGTTATTGAAAAAAAAAATTACTAAAGTAAAACAAGGACGATTATTATTGTTTGGGATAAATGAATATTATATAATGTCAGAGAAATGAAATGAATATTATTTAATGTCAGAGCCACACGGCCCACACCCTTTATAATTCCATAGAAATTTACAAGAACGATTTGTCTTTGAGAAAATTCAATAATTGTGGTCGAGTCTACGCTCTACAACCACTCCAATTATTGTGGAAAATTCGATCAGAATGTAACCCACACGGTTAATGGAGCCCACACGGTTTCGGAAAAATCAATAAGAGAAGAGAAAGTGATTAGGTTGCTTCATTTTAGTGGTGGAGAGTGGAGTCCACATCAATAATTGTTCAAAAAATCAATCAAAGAAGCACTAGCTCAAAGCAAATTCTACCGGACAACCAAACCAGTCTGAATCTTGCTTTCTCTAATCGTTTTCCTTTCATTTCTCTGTTTCCACCCCTGCCCCAATTAGATCGAGTTTGGGACAGAAATTGAAAAACCGTACGAATCACAGGTCAAGCAACTTGTAAAAAATGGATTTTGGGTTTGGAACGGGTGGATCCGACCCATTGCCACCCCTACTTCCGACTTGAATGAGATTGGGGTGAGTATAATTGATCCAATTGGACTCTAAACACAGGATAAGAGCAAGGAAGAATTAAAAATAGTCTAATCTTCCTTTGTCGGTTCACCAAACACATAAATCAATGATTTAAATAATTATGGTAAGTCACTTGATACATCATTTAGTTAATTTCTGGATTAATTTTTTTTAGATCGTGTAGTATTTACTCTAATTTCTTGAATGAAATAATTATTTAATTTGTATATTATTAAATTATAAATAACTAAAAACATTTTAAAAATAAAATTATAGTTTCATATGATTATTAAATCAAATTTATTTAATATAGAATTGAAAAAAAAAAAAAAAAAAAAAAAGGTCCCACCCAAGCGGATTATATAAACCCATGAAAATGGTGGGGGTGGGTTCCGACTTGTATGGCAAGTCCAGATTAGGGAGTCCAATCTAAACATAGGACAGACTACAGAGTAAGGGTGAATTAAAAATAGTTTAATCCCCTTTTATTCTGGATAAGTTATCTGTTCACCAAACACACCTATATTACGATGAATTTTCTATTAAAAAAAATAATTCAATATACTATTAGCACTATTAGTGGGCCCATGACCATTGGTTTTATCAAAATATCCTTTCTCCAGTAAAAATTGAAAATGACTGAATTTTTTATCCACCAATCGCCATGTAGCTACTTTTGAAATTAAATAATAATTTAATTCAAAGTAATATCAGACATCATTACATGTTTTCACTTTCTTTTTTCTATAAAAACCTGAAGTATATAGCTGCATTTTCACATCCAAAAACTCAATTTCTCCTATTGTAATTGTCATTCAAGTTTCCATCTTTCAAAATTATGGCTGATGCAATTGTTTCCGTTGTCTTGGAGCAATTGGCTTCAATCGTCCGTCAACAGATTGAACAAGAAGTGACACTAAGCAAAGAAGTAAAAAGACTTACTAGCAATTTCCAAGCCATTCAAGCTGTGCTGGTTGATGCAGAGCAAAGGCAAGTGAAGGAGACAGGCGTGAGAGTCTGGTTAGATAAGCTCAAAGATGTATCCTACGATGCTGACAACTTGTTGGATGAGTGGAACACCTCAAAGCTCAAATTGCAAATTCAGAGAGCTGAAAATGCTCTTACTCTTAAGAAGAAGGTATGTTCCTTCTTCCTCTCTCCTTGCTTTTCTTTTAGAAAAGTCGTTTTGCACCGTGACATAGCTCTCAGGATAAAAGAATTAAATGAGAGATTAGGTGATATTGCCATAGATAAAGAGAGGTATAACTTTAACACAATTTCGAGTGTTGAACAACCTCGAGGAGTAGAAAGCACGTCCTTTGTTGATGAGTATACGATATGCGGTCGAGATAAGGAAAAAAATGCATTAATGAGCAGGTTGTTGTGTGAGAGTAGCGATGAGCATGAAGGCCTCCATACCATCTCAATTGTGGGGATGGGAGGAATGGGAAAAACAACTCTTGCTCAACTTGTCTTCAATAATAATGAGGTGAAAAACAATTTTGAAAAACGAATATGGGTTTGTGTCTCAGACCCTTTCGATAAGTTACGGGTTGCCAATGCAATAATTCAAGGTCTAGAAGGTCAATGCTGCTCTAGTTCTACCACATTGGAGTCTGTTCTACAAAGTATTCATCAATCTATTGCAGGAAAAAAATTTCTTCTTGTATTAGATGATGTGTGGACTGAAAACTACAATGATTGGGAACCATTGTACAATTGCCTCAAGAAGTGTCTCAATGGAAGTAAAATTGTAGTCACCACACGTAAGGAGACAGTTGCTCTTATGATGAATTCGATTGTAATCCCCATTACGGAATTGTCTGAAAATGAGTGCTGGTCATTGTTTAAGCACTTTTCATTTACTGGTAGGTCTGATGATGAGTGTAGAGAATTAGAAAATGTTGGTAAGGAAATTGTCAGCAAGTGCAAGGGATTGCCTCTTGCAGCAAAGACTATGGGAAGTCTCTTGCGCTTTAAAAGAACTAGAAAAGAATGGGAAAATATCTTAAATAGTGGGATGTGGGAACTAGTAGAGTTTGAGAAGGGTATTTTTCCTCCTCTGTTACTAAGTTATAATGATTTACCTCTTATGGTCAAAAGATGTTTCTCATATTGTGCCATATTCCCAAAAGACTATCATTTATATAAAGATGAGTTGATTTGGTTATGGATGGCTCAAGGTTATCTAGGAATGGAACAGAAAAGAGAAATGAAGATGATAGGTGAAAAATATTTTAACATCTTAGCCACACGTTCCTTCTTCCAAGAGTTCGTAAAAGATGATATTGGTGAGATTTTTGGATCTAAGATGCATGATATAGTACATGACTTTGGTCAATTTCTCACAAAGAATGAATGTTTTGCAATGAAAGAAAATGATTTTGGAGACTCGAGCTTTAACTTTTCTTTTGAGAAGGCTCGTCATTTAATTTTGATGGTTGACGAAAATAATTCATTTCCTATCTCCATTTGTAATATCAAAAACTTGCGCAGCCTTTTGTTTCAATTTGAGTCGGGCATGAATTCATTTGATGGAGTCTTGCTAAAGTTATTGTGTCAAAATACATGTTTAAAGGCGTTAGCTATCGGGGGTACTTCCAAGTTTGATATGATGACTGGTGCACGTTATCGGTATCCAATAAAGTTAGAAAGAATTCCAAAAGAGATAAGAAAGCTAATACATTTGAGGTATATTGACTTGAGTAAAAATGATGCCTTAGAAATGTTACCGGAAGAATTATGTGAACTATGTAATTTGCAAACCTTAAATGTTTCTTGGTGTAAAAATCTTAAGGAACTACCTCAAGGAATGGGGAAGTTAATCAACCTAAGACATTTAGTAAATGATTGCACTTTTTCTCTAAGGTACATGCCCAAAGGAATTGAGAAGTTAACATGTCTTCAAACATTAAGTGAATTTCGTGTGAGTAGCAGTGAATATCGTAGCAAGGTATGTTCACTTGAATTTTTGAATCAATTTGGCCACCTTGAAGGATCTCTTCGTATAAAAGGTTTGGGAAATGTGACAAATGTGAGTGAGGCTCAGATAATACAGCTGAAAAGTAAGAAAAACATTTTTAAATTGGAATTAGGCTTCAGTGGGTCGGATTCGGTGAACAATGAAGCAATAGTTGAAGCCTTACAACCTCCTCCAAATTTACAAAGGTTAAAAATATCTGAGTACGCAGGCAACACGGTGTTACCCAATTGGATAACGTCAATAACCAATTTGAGATGCATAAAGTTGGTTGAATGGATCAACTGTGAGCAACTACCTCCATTAGGAAAAGTGTCATCTCTTGAATCAATTTCTATACAGGGAATGAAGAGAGTGAAAAGAGTGGGTATTGAAATTTTGGGATTAGAAAGTGATGGCATTACTTTGTCATCATCGTCTTCATCAGTTTTTGCTTTTCCCAAATTGAAATCTCTCAAATTTACTGAGATGGAGGAATGGGAAGAGTGGGATTTTGGGATTGAAGATGATAATTTAACAATCATGCCATCTCTTCGTTTATTGCGAATTAGAGGTTGCCCCAAATTAAAGGTATTGCCAAAGCAGATTCTTCAGATGGCACCACTGGAAGTTTTGTGCATAGTTGATTGCCCTATTTTAAGCGATCGTTATAGAAAGGGGACAGGAGAGAACTGGTCCGACATCTCTCACATCCCCAATATCCGAATTGATGACAAGTATATGCAAAGAAACGACCGTGAACTCTCTGGAAGGAATGAGACAAACATGTATCCAACTCCAACAGGTATTTTCTTTTTAGTTTTCAACAGTTTGTTATATTTATATGCATCCCCACTTATTGGAAATTAGTGAATATGATCAATATACTCATTTTTATCCACTTGTTCCATTACTTGCAGGCTTCTAGTATACAGAATGTTGATGTCAAATTGTAAGAAATCTAGTACACTTCACAACCGATTTGATTCTTCTGTACAAAGCTACCGTGTTCTCATCAAGGGGAATCAAATTGTCATGCCAGGATGCATTGAGAACAAAGGTTAGGAACAATGCTCATTCAATACATTTGTGTTTACTTTCAGCTGATGCCGTATACTTCTTAATGTTTGTACGTTGTAAGGTTTATGTATCCACTTGTTTGATTACTTTGCAGGCTAGCTTCTAGTATTCAGAGAGTTGATGTCAAATTGTTAGAAATTGGG
Organism: Acer saccharum; assembly: GCA_030490815.1. NCBI lineage: Eukaryota > Viridiplantae > Streptophyta > Magnoliopsida > Sapindales > Sapindaceae > Acer > Acer saccharum. The sequence continues at coordinate 16,166,689 of CM059866.1, read as the reverse complement.
TATTCACACAACCCATTTAATTCTTCATACAAACCTTCTGTGATCTCATCCATCACTTTCAAGGGAGATCAAATTGTCATACCGGAATGCATTGAGAAGAATGGTCAGGAAAAATGCTCATTCAATTTATTTGTGAGTACTTTTATTTGATGTTCTATACTTAAGTTTAGTTGATGTACATTGCCAGGTTTATGTATCGCAAGCATATGTAAATTTCTTAATTTAGGTTTAAAATTGTGAATGTTTGTACCTCATCAGGTTTATGTATCACAAGGAGAGGTAGTAAATTCCTCGTCTTTGTGCTTGGTGTTTCGCTGCATAGGAAAGAGTCAAGAAGAAGAAGCTCAAGGCACTCAAATTCCAAATCTTGATAGGTTAACAGACGAGGATGCGTCCAAAAGAAGAATGAAACAAGAAGATTGCGAATCAATGACACTTTTGTGGCCAGAAGAGGCAGATTTTCAACAGGAATTCAAACGTGAGGGCCCAGAAGAGGGTTTGCCAGTTTTGAGGTTGTCCATGCTCACCTGTAGCACTCTGACTCTCCTCCAATCCCTCAACAGACACTGGCTCATTGTTGATCTGTTCTGTGGGGTAGTGTTTGCACATTAAATCCCCTTATTCCATGTAGGTTCTTGACAAATACTAACATTCGGGAAGAGTCTCCAAACAGTCAAGTCGTTGAGCAACGAGTTGAATGGTAAGTCAGAAGACTTGCTACTTTTTTAGTTTTGATTTTTTTATCATGTATATGGGCTGATTGTGTTTGGATAAAGTTTTACTAAATAGATTCTTGCATTAGTGTCTTTACCATTTACTTCTCCTGTGTAGAAATCAGATTCATCTTTTGAAATGTATACTACAATTTAGTTCATTTTCTATTGACTGACTGTGATTTTCTTTGGTTGCAGGCTGTATGCTTTTGTCGTCATGAACTGCAATTCTTTCTTCCCAGTGTTTGTCATGCTTTACGGTAATTGCTTTATTGTAATGTCTTGCGCTGTGATTTATAAGTTATGCACCATAATAACGTTACTGATATCTCCGTTTTGTGGCAGTTATACATTATTTTTTTGTCACCCCTATTGGTAGCTCATTGTCATGGTTTCATTCCTCTATTGCTATCAAATCTGCTTTTCATGGAGGCAGGTTCTTATTGTCATTATCTCAACTTTTTAGGAAATGATGGTAAGCTGATCTTTAACTCAATAATGTTGCTTTCTTTTTATTTTTTATCCAAAAAGCCAAGGTCAGGCATTAGAAATTATATTTTCGGATTAGTGTCAATCTAAAGAAATTTTAGATATGGTGTGTTGATCTTATTACTTCATTACTTTAGCATCCTTCTTCTACATTCTACCGGTGGATTCTGCCATTGAAGAATAAGTTGTCAAGTGATCGATGCCTGTCAAAACTTTCGATATTATTTTCTTGTATGGCTTGAAGAATCAATGACATACAATGGTGTGTGACTATAGATATTGATTTTCTATCATTAGGTATTCTTGATTACTTAAATTTTAACAAGCTGTCTTTCGAATGTTTGGATAGAATCTAATTTGATTTTCTGTAAAATGATTTTATACCATACAGTTGACTGCTATTTCATGCCAAAGATGTAATCATGTCTAGTGCACACTTCTTGCTCTTGACAAGTTACACAAGCTACACAATGATATGATTGAATTTGAAAAGAAGGGAAGAAGAAAGACTGAGAAATGAGCAGAGGAAGAGAAATCAGGGAGATAATATTTTGGTTTAATATTGAATAACCTTTTATTAATCAATTCAAACCCATAAATAGGCTATTGAATGATACAACTTGCAAGCTAAAAAATAGGAGATGAGTATCTGTAACAATCAGATAATCTTCTCAGCCAAATAAGACTCCTAACTAATTTATTCGTCTCTAACTATTCAAATTCAAACTAATGATTAACCAAATTCAACTTATCCCACAAACTGATTCAATCAATCCCTCCTTGCATGGCTCGCATGCTCATGCATGTGTACCCAACATAATTAACACATATCACACAATTGGCCTTGTTAATGGTAGACACGATTACATACAATTCCATGTAAGTTCCTCCCTGACCAGAAACAGAGCAAACAGAGGCTTCTTGTTGAGGATGTGGCTTGGGGAAAATAAACACGAAAATTAATAGATTGTCTTTGTTTTGTCTATGTTTTATCTCCATATATATATATTTTATAGTTATTTTATTTTTTTTCAAATATTTTATTTTTAATGCAGGGTAAATGCGCAAAATCTTTGGTTGGAATGCAAATTCTGCGTCTTTTCAAAAGCAAGACAACATTTGACTAGGTTAGTCCTTTTAATATAAGTTAATATACTTGAAATACATTAAATAAAAAGAATCTATGTCTTGACCATATTACATTTTCATATATGGTGTGTACGGCTTGAAGAATCAATGTCAAATCAAATGTTATTGTGTGTTATTAAATAGGAAAGTGGCTCTGAATATCTTATTTGAGTTTTAATTTGGGATTGCTTTGCTTAAGTTATAATCTGCTTATAGCTTAATTTAAGAAATAATCAACTTAAGAAAAAAATAGGTTGGTGTTTGGTAAACTAAATTTTAAAATTGTTTAACTTTTGAAATGATGGAAAATGTATTGAACAAAATGACTAAAATAGACATCAATAAATATTATAAATATGAAACATTTAAAAAGAAATAAAAAAACATTTAAAAATATGACTCGGTTTATATATAAAACACAACAAAGAAACCTGACTGAGTCAACTCAGGCTCCTCCTCTGAGTCAACCCGTCTCCTTCTTCACCAACACACTCAACGGTCAACCTCCGCAAGCTCCGGTGTCGACTCTCCAATTCCTCCTCTGTCTCCAGCTCCACCAAGATCGTCGTCAGCCCCATTCTTCTCTTCTGTTTGGATCCGGATCCGTCGTTTGGATCCAGTTATCAGCCTACTCCGCTGTCGTTTGGATCCAGTTCTCAGCCTTCTTCTCTGCCGTCGTTCATCGCCGTTCATCGTTGATCCAGTTCTTAGCCTTCTTCTCCGCCGTCGGTCGGAGTGGTTCATCATCGATCTGGTTCTCAAATCACTTCTCCGCTGTCGTCGTTTGGTTCTCAAACTTCTTCTCCACCGTCATTTGGGTATCTCAAACTTCTTCTCAGCTCGATGTGGTTCATCATCGAGCTGGCTTCCTCCGGCCGATCTGCTCAGTCCAAATTTATTCTTCCTCCGACCGATCTAATTAGTTTTTTTATTTATTTTTTAAACATGAAACTGTTTTATTAAATGTAAGGGTAATATTGTCTTTTATTAAAATGGTGAGGATATTTTGGATATTTCTTAAGCAAAAATTCAGCTTCTGCTTCTAAAAGCAACCTCCACCTAGCTTCTCAAAAGCTGATTATTGGAGAAGCAAATTGTATAATAATTGCTTTTGGAAAGTTTACCAAACACCCATCTGCTTAAAACTTGAAAAATAAGTGATTATTTCTCAAGTAAAAGAAATCCCAAATATAGCCTAAAATCATAAGGTATAATCTTAATATATGTAATTTTTGACAAGCAGCTTTTTTTTTCTTCCCTCTTGATTTTCTTGTATAGAAGAATACAATCCATAATCTCAGTTAGAAAGGAATCAAAGTTTCATGCCTTGTCAAGAAAGGTTGATAACATTTTTGAGTAATTGATAGCTGAAATACAATTCAAGGAATTGGCTATGGCTGATTGAAGATATTAACTACTACATGCATCTAAATGTTAAAATCATATCTGATAATTGTCAGGTTAAATATCACAAGGGAAGATTTTAGATCCCAGAGGCACCTAAAATTCTTCTCTACTCTGGGATTCCTTGTTTAAGAAGTCCTAGAAAAAGAAGAATAGGAATTTGATCAAAAGACGATTTTGCTTCAGAGCTCCGTATTGCCATATACTTTTGAAGATCTCAGACAGACCCAAGCAAAGGGATCACCAACTCGCCTCATTCATGTGTGAATCAATGGAATGCGGAAATCTGGCTGCGAGTTGTATTATGACTGCTGTATATATTTTTTCAGTCAATGGCAATAACTTGTAGTTAATTTTATTGCAAAGGTTTAAATATCCAATTTGATGATCAACTTGTGCAAAGAGACGGCCATTGAACTCCAAGTATTTTTCTTCACCTCCTCATTTTACTTTATTGTTTTCGTTTTCAACAGTTACATTTATATAATTATATGTATCCCACTTATTGGAAACTGGTCATAGGTAATTGACTAATGTTCAATTTGGTGAATACGATCAATAAATATACTCCTTTTTATCCACTTGTTCCATTACTTGCAGGCTTCTACAAAGACACTTGATATCAATTGTTAGAATTTAGAAATTGTTAGAAAGCTTCCGTATCCGTAGAGAATCAAATTATCATGCCAGGATGCAATGAGAAGAAAGGTTAGGAACAATGCTCATTCAATTTATTTCTTAATGTTTGAAATTCTGCATGTTTGTAAGTTATCACAAGAAGAGGTAGTAAATTTCACTGCATAGGAAAGAGGCAAGAAGAAGATGATCAAGGCACTCAAATTTCAAAGCTTGATAGGATGCGTCCAAAAGAAGAGGCAGAGAGGTTCAATAGGTATGCTTCCATGAAATCAAATGTGAGAGCTTAGAAGAGGCTTTGCCCTCCTGTAGCACTCCAAGTCTCCTCCCTAAATAGATGCTGGCTCGGTGTTGATCCGTTAATTCTAAGTTGCTTTGATGAAGACTTCCCTGATAGTAGTAATTATCTTTAATTTTTTTTTAATGTAGAATATTACTCATTTTAAGAACAGTAGTAATTATTTGATGTTGAATATGAATTATAAACCAGCCGGTAATTGGCCATAGAATCATATCCAATTTTTCTGTACATATTTTGTATCATTTCAAGCATGCTTAATCATGCATGATTTAATGTGCATCATGATGTCTGGATTTGGGATGCATGTAAATCTCTTAACTTTTCATCGAGGATACAAGTAATAAGCTCTGCAGGCGTAGCCCCTTTTGCATATCTTTGCTCTTTGCAGTTACTTTGCTTGATCTGAATGTAGTTTAGTGCTCTTTGATCTTTGCTCTTTGCATACCACTAAACTAAATTATGTTCTTACTTTATTTTTGACAGAGTGTCTTATTTTTAGTGCAGGGTAAGTGGGCAAAATCCTTTGGTTGGAATGTGTACTGCATCTCTCAAAAGGAAGGGCAAATTTGTTGAAATGGACAAAATAAGATAAGTAAGGGCTTGTTTGGTTGGGCTTCTAAGAAACATCTATTGATAAAAGATCTACTTGTAGTAGATCTATTAAAAATAGAGATTTTGAAAAAAAAAATTATATTTGTTTGGTTGGTAGACTATTAAAAAAAATAAAAAATGTCTATTTAGAGAAGCACCACCCCATAAGCTTTTGCCTAGTAGAGGTTTAAACTCTACTAGCCTCTACTCAATTTAAAATAGACAATCTCAAAAACCCAACCAAATAACTCTAAAAATACTCAAATAGATGTTTGTAAACCTTTTAAGACAGTAAAAAGCTCAACTAAACAAGTACTAAGTCTTTTTAGCTAAAATTTTATCACCCTACTTCTTTTAAAATTTATCTTTGAATATGTGATAGCTAATTGAGTATATGTCTTCACAATTGGCCCACATACCATTCCATGTAAATTCCTCCCTGACTAGAAACAGAGCAAACAGAGGCTTCATGCTGTCTAAAATTTTAATAGATTGTCTTTGTTTTGTCTCCGTATTTTATAGTTTATTTATTTATTTATTTTTTATATCAAATAGGTTATTTTTAAGGCAGGGTAAGAGGGCAAATCTTTTAGGAATGCAATTCTGCGTCTTTTGAAAAGCAAGACACAATTTGACTAGGTTAGTCCTTTTAATAGAAGTTACTATATTTTTAATACATTAAATAAAAAGAGTCTATGTTTTGACAATAATACATTTTCATATGTAGCATGCGTACAGCCTGAAGAATCAAGATTGTAGACACAATTATCATGTACAGCCCAAAGAATCAATGTCAAATCAAATGTTAGTCGCGTGTCATTAAAATAGGCAAGTGGCTTTGAATACATCATCGTTTGATTTTTTATCATAAGGTATAATCTTAATATATGTAATTTTGACAAGTTCGGTTCTGTTGCTTGTACAAAAGGAATAGGAAGAGGCAACTATGAGAAGACCAGGATGTGTCCAGAGGAAAAATGAAACAAGAAAATAGCAAAATCAACAATTTTATTCTGATAATGTGACCAGAAGAGGCAGAGTATCATGTTAAATTTTTTGTTATGAGGCATGGCTTGGTTACTCAAATCTTTGACAATCTTGTCATTCTATTTCCTTTTTCTTTTTCTTCCCTTTTTTTCATAACTTTTCTTAATTCTGATCATTTTCAGGCATAGCATAGCAAACTTATTGTTAATTCATTCAAGTTCCGAATGATGGCAACAAACATCAGCTGCATGTATTTTCTTCTCTTTCTTTTAGTTCATTGTTACTGTTTTAAAAGTTTTTATATTTAATTTAATATGTAACTTGTTTTGGTCTACTTTGGACTAAATCTTTTCTTATTTTTTGACCATCTCAGGAAGGAAAATTTGATCCAATAATTTTCTACAAACGTAACATCTGGGTGGAGAGCCGGGGACTTAAAGAAGATGCCGTTTTTTCTTCTGCGGAGCACTACTGCTCGAAGAAGTGCCCTCTGCCGATCTCTTCCCCCGTTTGGCCACCACCTGTGCACCGGCCTCACTTGCACGTAGCATCCAATCCAAAACTACACCAATCACAATGCTCAACCAAAAGCTGATCTCTTCATGTACAAATTTGAGAAGGTAGACATCTATTCCCCAAAAGGACATTAGAAGTCTTGATTACTATAATCTTCATATTCACTGGTGCAAGTTTCTATCAAACTTTAAAATTGGACATGTATGCCAAGCTTTTTATTATAACATACTTGTGGATTTATTAGTCCATCTTTAGTTCATTTGTTGTAAATCTAGGGTTTTCTAGATTTTCTCTCGTCAAAATAGCTCTCTCTCTCTCTGGCCTGTGTATTCTGAAAGTGATTCAGTTGTTTTTCTTGTTAAATCCTTGTGGATTTGTGAGTGATATCAGTGTACCTGATTGTGGTCTTAATCGAGAGGTTTTATTGTTGACTTGCAGTACTCACTGAAAGTGAGGGTTATGAGTTTGTTCTGTCCAGAAATTTTTGATCCTTAGGGATTTCTGGGTTGATTGTGTTAGTGTTCGGCTTGTAATCAACATCATATAGTGAAGTGAGCCTCTCCGGTTGGCTCAACAAGGATGTAGGCCGATTTGGCTGAACCACGATAAAATCTTGGGTGTTCTTTACTTTCTTGCGTTACATTTCTGCTTCATATCTTTTTATATCTTTCTATATTTCTTGATTTTCTATTGTGGTATTTTTATGTGTGTGTTCTTGTTGTAAGTAGGCTTACAGGTGATAGAACAGGAGTTGGTAAATCTGTGTATTGAGTACACAGGTTTACAACAATACTTAACTGAATACCTTCCATTCAGTGAGAGGAATTACATAACGCGATGCAATAACGGCTCTATTTTATTGTAACTATCACATTCTATGTGAAGGAAATTAATTATAGAATTCAGAATGTAGAATAATGAAATAAATGATCGAAGAGAATTTCTTCATAAGCACAAACATAATTCAAGTATTCAAAACTGACATTTACAATTGGATGGAATTTAGATGTGTTGATCAACGTGTTTTTGGATTGAAAATTAGTGTATATATATATATATATATATATTGATCAGCACAATTTATTCATTGACCCAAAAGGCCGGCGAAACGGCACAAAGCAAACACAACATGGCACCTAAGAGCATCTCCAATCAACACACTATCTCTATCAAACACACTAAATAATCTCCTCCAACTAGTACACTATCTCCACCAAATAAATTTGATGAAGCTGAGGTACTCAACAAACTTGGTGCGAAATGTAGCTACACCAACTCTTTTTTTTTTTTTTTTTTTTTTTCTTTTGTTAAGATGTTATATCAATATTTAATTTATACTAAAGTTATTAATTTAACCCTCATATGTTTAATTATAACAATATGTATTTCTAAAAAATATATCATTGGAAAGATCTCGTTGAGATCTTTAAAATGATATCCTTTTGATATATATTTTATGTCGATAAAATTATTGAATATTATATAAGTTAATTAATAGAAATTAATTGGTATTATATAAATATTTATTAGGAGAATATTCTTCAAAGATGCTCTTTTGGTGTAAAATTTGGTATGAATACATTGTAGTAAAAAAAAAATTAGTGTAAAAAAGATGCTCTTTTTATAACAAGTTGGTGTAATATTTGGTGTATTGGGTTGGAGATGCTCTAACTGCACCGGAGGGTTGGAAGATTTTGGATTAAAAACCACCGAAGAGCTGCTCAAAAAATTTAGGAAACTTCAAATGTCGTACCTGTTTGAAGCTACCAATACCATCAGCATTGTTCAACCAAGACATCGTTGACTTTGAATCACTAGCAAAGACAATTTCTATACCGATGAATTCAGGCCTAGAGACACATAACTTGCACGCCCTGTGGATCGCAAGGATTTCTACAGTATTCGAGTCTTCAATATAATTATATATAAAGAGATTCTTTAGTGTGATCAACTAATATCTCATCATACAACGTGAGCAATTAATCACATACTCATGTGAAATATTTGTTGTCATGTGTCGTAAGTCATAACACTAACTACTAGCTTGGGCATAATAGAGTTTTTAAAAATTGCAATAACAATTCTATCACCTCTTTTTCTCTCTCTTTCTCTCTATCTATTCTCTGAGTTATTTCTCGATCAACACTAATATATCTCTTCTCTTTTTGTTTATTTCCTTTGAAATTTTCCTAACAAAGGCAAGTCATTGTCTCTATACATAAATAATTTTATATATTTATTTATTTTTACATTTTGATGTAATACATGAAATTATATTTTTGCCGATCACTTAAATGAGGAGTGTTTAGGTCATTTCATTTATCATTTGGTTAAAAATAATCACATTGATGCATATGTATAATGTATGTGACAGAAAATAATGTTTACTATTTCTAGAGGGATATTTATGAAATTTTCCAAACAAAGGCAAGGTTTGCTTTAAAAGCCTCGTAGAGTCCCACCATGATAACACACTTCACCCCGAACTCATCTTCTCCATTCGATTTGGCGAGAAAACAAGAGTGAACTCTGTAACTACTAACTCAGTGATTTTCTTGCATTTCACTGCGTCGTTCGAATACGGAGGTTTCGTTCTAGGACACAGTCTTGTTGCTTTCAAGGTATGTTTGCTACTTCTTTTTTCTTTTTTAAATTACTTTGTATGAGTATGAATTGATGTGTGCACATGAAAGAACAAAAAAAAAAATGATTGATTTTGATGTCGATTCATGTACAAATGCATAAAAGGACCAAACTTGAAAGATGCATGCAAGACTAGAAATAAAAAAATAAAAAAATTGGGGCTTTTTTACTGAAACCTTAAATATGTGTTCCATGTGTGGTAATGATGACATTGATGAGTAAGTAGTGATTTTAATTGGGAAAAAATGGTGTTATTTTGCTCCTTTTAGGGTTTCATTTCTCTGGGTTTAATTAAACTGTCCATGCTCTTTGTTGTGATTTTCATTTCTCTGGGTTTAATTAAAATGGTGTTATTTTATTGGGATTTTTTTTGTGATTGAATGTCAATTTCTTCATTTGATGAATTTAAGGGTTTTCACTGTGATTGTGGTGTGTAGGGTTATGGTTCTTCTATTCTATGAGTAATTGTTCATGCATTTAAGTTTAATTAATGTTTCCACAGACTTTGATTAGATTAGCTGGCTTAAATCTGTCCAAATAAACAGCTTTTCTCTCTTTTAAGGGCATAATTAAACTTTTCAAGGGTCAAATTTAGTCGACCTAAACCAAATGCTTGTGTTGACAGTTTCAAAATGGTTGGTGTCTTCCATAAAAATAAGGGAAATTAACCACTTTTACTAGTGACATCTTGATGCATGTTAGGCCCATTTTTTTTTACTGGAAGCGAATGTATTATAAATTGTAAGATGTAAAGATGTTCACAATTTAGTTAGGCTCTATTATGTTGCTAGTCAAGTAGTATCAATCTATATCACTCACTCGATAGCACTAAACTAGTTAGGCATTATTATGTTTTTTGTTAAATCCTGGTTATTTCCCAAACTCCTTATCACTTTTCCTTTAACAAACTTCTAATGAACCTTTTGACACCAAAAGAATTAAGAGTAAAACAAAGAACATTGCGTCAACCACTGAACCACCGTAGTAAGTATTCTATAGACAATGATCAAATTTCTTCTTTTATGCAAATGGGCAACTATTATGTTACTAGTCATTGATATCTTAGAACCCTTGGAACTGGATAGTCATGTCTCTTAATTGTATATGTAGTTGTATTTTTGTCACTATTATAACAAATGGCTCGGAATAAAGTTTCCAACAATAATCTCAATCAAGATAGTAATGGATAGATAATATAGCTTCATTATTGATATAGAAGAACTGTTATCTTTTTGAGTAATTAAAGAATATGGACCCTTAATATGACTTTCGGGTTATTGTGGTGGTAGTACATGAATCTTGTTAAAAAATAGATATTTTTTGCTTTGCTTGCGTGTGATATGTGGTTAGATATGTTTGAACATAATGGATTTGTTCCATCACAATGCATAGAAAGGTTTCCTCTTTATTTTGTTTTTTGGTATGTAATTATGAAAAAAGTGATTAAAGATCTACACTTATTTTAGTAACTTTGTTAAACAAGATTGTGATTATCATGACAGAAGAAACGAGGTTGCCAAAACATAAAAATTAGAAGGTTTCCTCATCCTGGCTGAAATGGGCAACGCAGGCCCTTTTAGGTTTTAGCTATTGATATCACTAGGTGTTGACAAAAATATATTTTGAGATAATTATCCTAGTGGCCACTGGGCACAATCAAAATAATCTTTAGATGAGACATTAAGTCCAAAATGGTCATTTTAAATAAACAATGTGATGGAAGTAACAATTCGTATGGAAGATTATCCTAGTGCCACTCATTCAAGAAAAATCATTGTTTTAAAACCCGGTTCAAGGCGGCCGCCTCGACCGCCTCTCCAAGGAAATTGCACTGAGGCTGCCGCATCACCTGGGGTTGAAGAAATTCCAGCCTTAAACGCTCGAGGCTGCCACCTCTTGACCTCCTCGAGGCGGTGCAGTCGAGGCTGAAGGGCTGCGTTTTGTACTTTTGTGTCATTTTTTTTTTTTTTATATCACTTAAAACTGAAACCTATGAAGCACGGGTATCGACCGAAAAAAAAAAAAATAAAAAGATGTTGAGAAGAAGAAGAAGATGTTTGACCATGGAGGTTGCTGGCGGCCTCTTTGTTGGACTAGGTGAAAGATGGAGTTTAAAGAGAGATAGAGAGAGAGTCGTTGAAATGGGGAAACTTTATCAAGAAGAAGAGTAAGTGATAAGACAAAGATAAAAGCCAAAAGAAAAAAAATTATAGAAAAATAAATGGTGTCAGCCAAAGTGATGGTGATTGGTGAGAGTGGGGAGTGCAACTTTGCTCACCCCTTTCCCTTTAACTAGAGGTAAGCATTACCTCCCATCTCAGGTATTGCCACGTGTCCCAAACCTTGGATTAATTTTTGACTTTGAGTTAAGTTTAGGATACGTGGCAACATCTGAGGTGGGAGGTAATGCTTACCTCTAGTTAATGTGGGTGAACAAAATTGCACTCGAGAGTGGGTGGCTCTGTGGGCATCAAAACCAAAAAATAAATTAAAATATATATATATATATATGAAAAAAAAAAAAAGCAAAAATAATGACAAGGGGAAAAAAAGTACGTGTCATTGTGGAAAAAAAAAAAAGAAAAGACAAGGGGTGGGATCCAGTTTATGTTGCTGTCCCCCAAAAAAAAAAATTAAGAAAATAAAATAAGAAAGTTGATAAAAGTGAAGTAGTAAATAGAAAGTGGGATCAGCATGTGACCAAACAAATTTATATATATATATATATTCTAAACGTATCTGTAAATATAAAATGGGATATTTATGTTAGTATTGTTTCTAATGAATTATTTATTAAATACTATGGAATACTTTCTATTTTATTAATTTTCTTTAATTTTTTTAATTTTTTTTAATTTTTTAATTTTTTTAATTTTTTTCATTTTCTGATCGAGGCTGCCACCCCGTCTCTCGTAGGCTTGACTGTCTCACCTCGCCTTTTGAGTTTTAAAACATTGAGAAAAATAAGAGCAAAAGTTTTTAAAAGGTTTTTTTGCCAGAAATATTATCCTTATTATTTTTTTTTTAAAAAAAAGTGAAGGGCCATTAATGTAATTCCACAAGGTTTACATGTCACTAGAAATTTGGTAAAAGCGCAAAAGTTCGCTTGCTTGCTTGCACAACACAACCCATTTTCACAGTCTTCTGAGACACACCAACCAAAACCAAAATTTGAAATCACAAATTCATCTTCTCCGTCCGATTTCACACGAAAACAAGAGTTTTCTCGGTGATTGAACTCCATAACTCGTTAGGACTCACTCATTTTCTTCAACTTCTTGCTTTGAACCAGAGGTTAGTTCAAGGACTCACTACTCTTTGTGCCATGGATGGTATTTTGCATATGAATTGATCTGCGACAACATAACAAGTAACAAAAAAAAAAAAAAAATGATTAAATATGTTTTTGATGTATGTACAATGCACAAAGACACCAACTTGAAAGTATCATTCAAGAGTCAAGACCAGAATCCATAAATATTAGGGCTTTTTCACTAAAACGTTAAATATGTGTTCAATAATTTATTAAATGTATGCCTGCTCTGCTCATTTTTATTGTGTAAATTTCTTCATTTGCTCAGTTTAGGGTTTTAACATTCTAATTTATGTATAAACTATGATTGCTCCATCTGGGTTCAACTAATGCATCCATGCACTTTGTTATGATGTTCCTGCTCTGTTCTTTTTTATTTCTTTTGTAGTAATTGTGAACAATTGTGTTTATTGTTATTGTCTTGTTTTTTTTTCTTAGTACAAAGGTCCTATATATATACTACAATTAGCTACAATCAATCACTAACAATTAGCTGCAATCAATCACAATCAATCTGACAATCAATAAGTCAACAGTAATTTTAGTTTTTTAAGTCATTATGTAGCAATAGCAAGGTCAAATATCTCCAAGCAATTGTTTTTATTTATTGTTTTTAAGGCATTATAAACTTTACAAGGGTCAGATTTAGCCAACTAAGCGGTTATGCTAATGTTGACGGTCTCAAACGACAGGGTTGTCTTCGATTAGAGATTAGATTCTCCTTGGTTTAGATTTTTGTTAGGCTTTTTCCTATCCAAGTGACATTATGCGGTATGGATTTATTTTTATTTTTTTTCACTTTTATGCGGACAAATGTTTCATTCAAACTCAAGTACTCTTGCAAAACAACCCAACAAAAGGCAATTTGACAATGGGATGATCCAAATGCATTTGATAATGCAAGTACTAAGTAGAATATCATCTACTAGCAATTTTATTTGTAATGTACCTTAATATCACCTCTGCATGCTGTATGTAATGTAGTGTTTTATTATTGATGATACCTCAAGTTAGAACTTAGAACTTGCATAAATTTTTCTCAACTTCAGTCTTCATATCTCTTCTCCATTCATCTGTTGCCCATAGGTGGAGCAGCTCCTGTGATATTATTCATCATTATCTGGAATCTCTTCAAAGATATATTGTGCAAAATGGAGGGGATGGCCACAAACGACGACATGAATATCACTCGGGTTCTCTTCTGTGGACCGTATTTCCCTCCTTCTCATATCTACACTAAAGAATACTTGCAGAATTATCCATTTATTCAGGTTGATGATGTTCCCCTCGCTGATGTGCCTGAAGTCATAGCAAACTACCATCTTTGCATAGTTAAAAACATGCGGCTAAATTCAAATGTTATATCCCGTGCAAAACAGATGAAGCTTATAATGCAGTATGGTGTTGGCCTTGAAGGTGTTGATATTGGTGCTGCTACAAATTGTGGAATCAAAGTTGCTAGAATACCTGGTGATGTGACGGGAAATGCAGCATCATGTGCAGAAATGGCTATATATCTGATGTTGGGGCTTCTTCGTAAGCAGAATGAAATGCAAATTGCTGTAAAGCAAAAGAAACTTGGGGAGCCAATCGGTGAAACACTACTTGGGAAAACAGTATATATTATGGGATTTGGAAATATTGGGGTTCATTTGGCAAAGTGTTTGCGACCATTTGGCGTGAAAATTATTGCTACAAAAAGGAGTTGGGCCTCACATACTGAAGTTTCTTCCCAATCCAATGCTCTCCCTGTCGAAAATGGGATCATTGATGATTTGGTTGATGAGAAGGGAATTCATGAAGATAGTCATAAATTTGCCAGCAAGGCCGACATAGTTGTTTGTTGCCTGATTTTGAATAAAGAGACAGTTGGCATCGTAAACCGGTCATTCATATCTTCAATGAAAGAGGGTTCTCTTCTTGTGAATATCGCTCGAGGAGGTATTTTGGACTATGAAGCCGTTGCACATTACCTTGAGTGTGGCCACTTGGGAGGCTTAGGAATTGATGTTGCGTGGACAGAACCATTTAATCCTGATGACCCAATTTTGAAGTTCAATAATGTTATAATCACACCTCATGTGGCAGGAGTTACAGAGCATTCTTATAGATCCATGGCTAAGGTTGTTGGCGATGTTGCGCTTCAACTTCATGCAGGGACTCCTTTGACAGGGATAGAGTTTGTCAATTGACTTCATGCAGGAACTATGTCACTTAGCTTGATGTCTGACAATTTAGGAGAATTTTCATTTTAATAGTTCCTTTGAATCAAATCCTTGTTAAGGATTCAACTATTATGTTGCTTTCAAAAATCTGTTGCCCATAGTATCCATTGTTGGTTTCTTATCTGGTTTATGTTCTTTGATTATAAATTGATTTGCATGAAATCTTCAATTTTATGCTAATTTTTTATGGTAAAATGTTCCCTTCAACCGCTAGGGGATTTATATTTTGGTTTTTGTTCTAATTTGGTCACCAAAATATTTATATTTTTCTTATAAGGATCCAGTTAGGATTCTTGATTTGTATTATCCGTGATAAGACATTTTCCCTTGATCTATTATTTTTATTTAATGTGAATGACTAAGAATGTTAATTTAAAGCTTATCGGGCTAGTACTTGCTTGGTAGTAAAATAAGATTGCTATGCAAGAGATTTCAGGCATGTAAATTGAATTTTCTTGTGAATATTTTAGGTGAAATCTGTACTTTAATTGTTTTTTTTTTCTTTTGTCAATGTACATTTCATTGTATGTTTTTGAATTCTTGATTCTAGTCATTATTAATTATAGTGCTATTTTATATCACTCTTTTGTTTTTTTTGTTTTTTTGTTTTTTTGTTTTTTGAAATAGAACTAATTATTCTTTTACATGCTACTAATATTATGAACTAGCTATCATGAAATATGTTTTATGGACCCTTAAATATGATTGAATATTTGAATTTGAATGTTACAGGTTTGAAGATAATGGGTGACACGATTTATTCGAGGGATAGAATCTCAAAGTTGTCGGATGTCATTATTCACCACATTATGTCTTACCTTACTGCTAAAGAGGTAGCTCAAACTAGCATACCGTCAAAGAGATGGAACTATTTATGGACATCGTTCCCCATTTTGGATTTTGATCAGAACTACTTTGTATGATTTGATATGACATGTGCATTTCCTTTAGAATCTTTTAGGCCGCAGGTAGAAAGGTTTCAAAGTTCTTGGTATTTGTTGATGCTTCCTTGCTTCGGTTTTGCAAGCTTAAGTTTCCTATGCAGAAATTGAGTCTATCCATAGGTCCTCTTGATGTAATAGGATCATCTTTTCTTCTAGATAAATGGATAGGATTGGCAGTAGAGAATGAGGTAAAAGAGTTGAATTTCCATCTCATATCTAGAAATACAGTGCATTTGCCAAGAACGATAGAATTAGATGATATGTACATTCTAACCGAAGCAGTCTTTTCTGCTAAATCAATGAGTACTTTGGAGGTATGTGGTTGTAACTTGGAGCAGCCCTCTGTTTCTGCAGGATTTCATTTCCTAAAAAATGTGAAGCTAGTAAAAGTCTTACTAAATGAACAAATAGTACAGATGCTTATCATTGAATGCCCTTTGCTTGAAAATTTGCTTTTACATTATTGTTTGGTTTGAAACGTTTTTGTGTCTCTGATGCTCTCAAATTCAAGGTTGTGGAGTTTTTTACACTATGATGAAGTTCGAAGTATTGAAATTGCTGCCCTCTGTATACAAAAAATTAGTCTTCGGTTTAGTAAGCGTGAACCGTCGTGTGTGATTGACATATCCAAGAGTCCCTTATTGAAGTATTTAGATTTTAAGATACCAATTTTTTGGATGAAGAGTTTGATAGCATTATTTCAAAATATCCGTTACTCGAGAATTTGTTTGTGAGTAGGTGTAATTTTCTTGAAAAGGTCATAATTTCAAGTATCCAACTTAAGAAATTAAAATTTGTCAACTGTTCTAGTTTGAAAGACATCGACATTGATACTCCAAATCTGGTTTCCTTTTATTACAAGGGTAATTCAGTTCCTAAATCTTCAATAAATGCTCCATGTTCATGGGATGTACGATTTGAGAATGAAGGTGCTCTCAACACTCGTTGGTTCCTTTATGTAAAGGACTTTCTTGGAGTTAATCAGATTGAAGATCTATTCATAACTCTCAAGTCTGAGAAGGTATGTCTAATTCCATACAATTGATTATTAACATTTCACTCATCTTCGTTATGTAATTCTGTTTTTAATATTTCTGAATTGCTTCTCTCTCTCTTTCTTATCAAGATTTCATTTAAATTAGACGAATTCCGAAAATGGTCACCTTCATACCCTTGGGAAGTTGAAAATTTGCATTTGGATTTAACTACGCGGCCATCGAATTATACTGCATTTCTAGATGGCCTTTTCTCTATTTGCTATCTAAGATATATGTCCATAGTAGCATATGGTGGGGATTTGAGCTTTTCATTAAGGTATGCTCTTTTTAACATAAATTATTCTCCGCATTTTTCCTTATATGTTCCATAATCAACATATTGTCATTGATGTTTTTGTTGCAATTACTGTATAGGTTGATGTTTGCCCGAATAGATTTTTATGGGAGAGTTAGAAAAAAAAAAAATTAAGTTTTTATCCCTTTGAATTGAGGCAATAAAGAAGAAAAATATTACTTACTATCAATTTTGTAATAGTTTAGGGAAAAAGCGAAAGAGAAAGAGAAAATTAAAACTTAAAATCTTTGAAATTTTCACTTTATATTTTGGAAAGTCTTTTTGCATCTTGAAATTACTTATAAATTATTCATTTTAAGATGTAATAAATCCCTTTTTTCCTAAAGATAATCTCAAAAGGTTGTTATTTCATATCCTTACTTATTTGTGAACTAGCTTAATTGACATTTGTTTGAACTACAGTGGCTCAATAGGAAACTACGTAATAGAGATGCTAAATGTTGCAATTCTCAAAATATAAAATGTTGGCGGCATTATTTAAAAGATGCCGAGATTTATTGTTTCCAACCAGGTGATGATGGATGAAGAGCCTTACGATATCGATGATCTGAACAAGGAGTTGCCTGAGCTTCCATTGGGAAATCTCTACTTTCGTCTAGATTGGCTGTGTTTTGAGGCTTAGATTTTACTGCTTAAGAATTTTAATGTTTTGAATCACTTATATGGTTGGATATTTAATTTGGATGATGAAATCATGAACATCAAAGGACTGGTGCAATTGGGTTTGTCACTTTGAAGGAAAACCAAAGAGGTTTTCTGACACTTTATTTTTATTTTAAAGCTTTTTTGAAAGGAAAATCTGATTTGCCTTATTAGATTTTTGAATTACGTGCAGCTGATATGGTTCAAGATTTGCCAAAACCTTCTATATATGAGCGAGGTTCCCGGTAGTATGGTTATAATGTACCATCTGTCAATGTGCCTTGATAGTAAAGTGTGTGCTCACACGTTATAATAATGTTTTAAGTTCGAGTTGTCACACCATATGTGTATATAATACTAAAGTCTCTGGTTTGATTTTTGTAATTACTTTTGTTTATCTCTATGTTGTTGATATAAATATTGTCACTCATGAAACTATAAAAGTTATTTGTACACCTAAAACAGATTAAAAACACTTTAAAATTAAATCAAAGTTTTACATGATTTAAAAAAAAAAAAAAAAAAAGTTTTATATGGGATTCTACTCAAAAAAGAAATGTTTCGCATCCAGTGTTTAGTAAGCGTTAGGCGCTAGTCGGACGGTGACTCAGCGCCTTGTGCCTAGGCCGATTAATCCCGATTAATCGGACAACATAATTACAAACAAATAAAATAACAAACAATACATAATTCAAACGAAGGAAAAGATAAAAAATTAATTTATTATAATGATTAGGAGCAGTGCTTGTTTCTTCAGAGGGCCCTTCTTCGATTCTTGATGTTTCAGCTGGTACTGTTGTTTCAATCTCTTCAGCTGTTTCGATGGTTGGGCAGCGGTCGAAGGTTGGTAGGGATTCTGTTTCTCCGTTGGTTTCTTTTGCTCAACCCATTGTTTCTTCAGTGGTTTCAATTGATGAGTTGGACGATAGGGTGGGTATAGTTTCTCCTTCGGTTGAAAGGGTTGAAAGGGTTGTTTTGAGGAATGGATCTGGATCTTCATGTTCTCCTGTATTGGATGTGGACTCTGATGTTCGAGTACAGGATCCTGAGCGTCCATTGTCTGATTCCCAATCTGAACTTCACCTCATTGCTGATTCTTCCTGGGCTGACCAGGTTGAGGAAGAAGAGTTAAATGATACTACTACTATTACTCGAAGGTCCACTAGGATTGCACGCAGACTGGCTTCTTATAAGTCCGGGTCCCGGGCTTTTTCAAGGGTTTCTGATGATTAGTGTCCTATATTGGAATTGTCGTGGGATTGAGAATGGTTATTTGAGGTAGGTTCTCAGAGATCTGAGTTGTCTGCATGGGTCGGGAGTCTTTTCGTTTTCCTTGTTGTTTTTGTTTTCTTGTGTGGCCTGCGCGCCACTTTTCTAATTGGGGCTTTTGCTCGTGGTGTTTTTGTGGTTGGTTTGGTCTTTGCTACTTTTTTATTTTTATTTTTTATTTTTTATTTTTTATTTGATTGAAAAAAAAAATTTATTATAATGATAACATAGGGAGGCGTGTATACCTATATCACCACAACTTTATATTTTATAATATCTTTTATTATTTTATTTTATCTTTTTATCATAAGATTTATGTTATTTTATTTATTTCTCTCGATTTGTGTTTTTTCTTTTTCTCGATCAATGTTCATCATATTAGATTAGTGTTTTTTTTTTTTTAACGAGTAGTGATATTGACACATCCCCTAATGATCTATTTATGCCTCATTTTTTTTAATTATTTAATATTATTTTTTTTCTTATATCAAAATTATTAAAAGAGACATACAATTTAAGGAAAAAAAAATTCTATAAAGTAAATCTAATAAAACCCTACATTCCTTAAAAAAAAAAATAAAAAAATCAACGTTCTTTTAATCATTTTTTTGAAATATTTTTTTTTCATAACTCTTAAACCCTAAAAATACTTGTACTGGATCTTATTTAAACAATAAATCAAACACTTTGGTGCATAAGACAGATGAGATATTGATTATTATTTAATCTTATTACTCTTTTAGAATCTGAAAGTGAAATGATGATAACCAAAACAAATACTTGATTTTTGCTTCTTGTTTCGTTTTGTTTGTAGGTTTTCCACGTATATTTTGTGTTATGTTATTGTTTATATTTTCTCTTATCTTATTTTTTCTATTATAGTCGTTAATTACTATAAGTTATGGATGAATATTAGGCATGTCACTTCCACGTTCATCGATTCAAATTTCCAACACTTTGAAAATCCAATTGGAAAGGATTGCTAAAAATGGCATGATGGCTCTTTTGACGTATCTTGCATGGTCTAGCAAGGGGAACTACCTTTGAAAAAAGAAAGTGGTTAATATATAACTTTTTTGCTTGCTTCATGCAAGGTCCCTGTAGGCTATATAGCAGACCAAATTAAATTGAAATATCAGTGTTACACGTGTGTGGCTTTTACACCACATGAATTCTTTGGCTTCTTGAATAATCCATGCCGCATAGCAAGCTCTTATGATTTGCTTCATGTTTAAGAGTGGAATATTACATCAATTACCCCTCTCTTCTTGCCTATATATATGGCTTTCATTGTAATTACTAAAAGTTGTAAAAACTAACACTCTCACTCAAATCAATAAAAGGCAATATACTCTCTTTCTCTCGCCTATCTCTCTTTGTTTCTTATTTTATTTTATTTCTCTCCTATTAATTATAACTTTATCATATTATTACTCTCTCATCTTGTTTCTATTATATTATCTAGTGTTTCAATTTAATTTACAACACAAACTTTTTTTTTTAAAGGATTATATATATATATATATATATATATATATATGGGGAAATTATCCTACCAGTGCATCCGAATAGAATTATATAAGGATATTGAATGTGAGCCACTCGTTTTACATACTTTGACTTGGTATGTATGCGCTTGTCAAATCACTGTTATAAATGAGTGGCTCATATTCAATATCCTGATAAAGTTATATCAGTGCATCCTAATAGGATCGGGACCGTATATATATATATATATATAAAATATGATGGTGATCCACTGATCCACACATTTCATAAAAAATAAATAAAATAAAAATAAAATAAAATAAGTCTAGCAAGAGGAACTACTTTTGAAAAACGAAAGTGGTTAATATATAATTTTTTGCTCGCATCATGCAGGGTCCTGCATAGCAGTTGGTCTAATTAAATTCATCATGATTCATGGTTGTTGGTGTAAGATTAAACAATATTTTTTTTTAAAAGGATTATATATATATATATATATATATATATATAAATTTTAAAAAAAAATATAGAGCATTGATCCACTGATCCACACATTTCTTAAAAAAAATAAAAAATAAATAAATAAAAAAAAGTCTGGCAAAAGGAACTACCTTTGAAAAAAGAAAGTGGTTAATATATAATTGGGATATTCCCATTTTCATCCCTCTAGTTTCATGTAATTCTATTTTAATCCACTAGTTTGTAATATTGTCATTTTTAGTCCTTTTGTAATTGTTTCCGTTAAAAGTATAATTCTTGACATGGGCAAAGGGCAAAATGACCCTACTACCCTTGAGTTTGGCTAAGATTAGTAAAATGATCATGATACCCTCCAATTTTACCCTTGTTAAAAAATTAAATTTTTTTAAAATAATAATAAATGGATTTGTGGAGATCCAATCTGGATCTTCACAAATCCAAAGACCTCAATCACCATCCCAACCACCAATCAACCTTTAGTCCTTCATCATCACCAACAGACCACCATCACCAACTCCTTCACCATTACCAAAACACCACCACCACCACTACCACCAACCAAAACCCAGATCAAAATCAAATCCAAATCAACTCAAACCACCACTATCACCAACTAAAACCCAAATCAAAAACCAAAACACCACTGCTAGAACCCAAATTGACCCAAACCACCACTACCACCAACTGAAACCTAGATCAAAACCAAACTCGTTGGTCGAATTGAACCCACACCAAACGAGGAGGATAATAAGAGGGAGAGAGAGAGAGAGAGAGAGGAACATGATCGAACCCAGAATGACAACCAAACCCATATTGAACTCGTTGGCACCGCGCTTTCAGTTGTTGTTGTCATCGTCGCTGCTTCTGGTTTTAACTTGTTCGAGTTCAAGCGCCAATTGGTGGTGGGAGGGGCGACTATGATTGATTTCGTGGAGGGATTTTGGGTGGTTTTGGTTGTTGGGTGTTTGGAGAGGATGGCTTGATTGATGGGTTTGGATGTTTGGGTGATTTGTGCGGTGGTGTGTTGTTAGTTTGTTTTTGCATTTAATTTTTTTAATAAGAAGGGTAAATTTTTAATTTCTATAAATATTTATTATTTAATATTTTAATATTTTTTAATGGACGAGATCAGTGGTGGGAGAGGATCAAAGATTTTTATTATTTTAATAATAAAGATTATTTGTTAAATTAAATAATTAATATTGTTTTTTAATTGATTTTAAAATTACCATTATGTCCTTTCATCATACAGACTTCTAGAAATTCTGACGTTGAATTACCATCTTGCCCACGTTGACCTAGCGGAATTCTGAGAAACCCAAACGGAATTGGATGGTTGGGACTAAAAAATGGATTGTCTGTGAACTAGTGGACTAAAAAAATAGTACTCCAAACTAGTGGAATAAAATATAATTACATCAAACTAGAGGGACTAAAATAGGAATATCTCTATATAATTTTTTTGCTCACATCATGCAGGGTCACTACATAGCAGTCGGTCCAAATTAAATTTATCATGATTCATGTTTGTTTGTGGGAGATTAAACAATTTTTTTTTAAAGGATTATATTTATATATATATATATATATATATATATATATATATAAAGAAATTTTAAAAAATATATATGGTGGATATCCACTGATCCACCCATTTCTTGAAAAAAAAAAAAAAAAAAAAAGTCTGGCAAGAGGAACTGCCTTTGAAAAAAGAAAGTGGTCAAAAAACAACTAAATATAACCATGGAATAAAATCAATGCTTAGGTTTAGATTTAAAAGTCCCAAAAAAAAATGCCAGCCGGAAGGAGATTTCATAATTATTGGAGTCTATCATTGTGTCTTCATCAGGAAAGATATTTCTTCCGGACCGAAATCTCAAAGTTATTTAAATCCACCCATAAAGGAGTTATAACTTACGAGCTCGTTTTGTATGCAGGATAGGATATAATTATTAATTTTTGTGATTGGATTGGATTTGATTAAATGAGATATGATTGGACTAATAAAATTAATATTGTGATATGTTGTTTGATTTTATATGGGATTGAATTAAAATAATCATATCTCTTGTTTGGTGTGGTATGAATAAATGTATGATATTAGGAAAAAAAAATTATCATATAATTAATACATTTTTCAATAAAATCATATATTTAATACAATGTGATATTTATTAATATAAAATTAAATTAAAGTTTTTTAAATAAATTTAAATTTAATTTTTTTTTTTTTTTGAACAATGCAATTTATAGAAGAAGAAGGAAGCTACAACAGGGCCAACAGAACAGCCACAACAGGGCCAAGAGCCAACAACAGAAACATTAATTTTTTTTTAAATAAATAAAAATAATTAATATTAATATTAAAAGAAAATAAATTTTTTAATTACAATTAAATATTTTTTTAATATTATAATAAGATATATTAAATAAGTATAAATTTATATAATTAAATAAAAAAATGAAGAAGAATATTCTTTTTAAAACATGGGACTAAATAGCCCCACATTACCTGGATAAAATGGTTGCATATAATTGGATCGGTTAAAATCATTATTTAAATTAAATTTTGAAACAAAATTAAAAATTAAAAATTTTATTTAAAAATAATTTAGATATTTAAAACCAATTTTAAACAAAATAGTATTTATTTTTATTTGTAAATATTGAAAATTATTATTTTTAAAATGTTTAAAATAAAATATTTTATTAATTATTAAAAGATATTTATATTTTTATCACATAACAAATGAAATAAATTGAATTTTTTTTATAAAAAAAAGTATAAAATGGTGGGACCACCAATGTGTGCTAAGTTGTTTGCATGTGATTAATAAATCACATCCCATGCAAGCAACAAACATATAAGATAAAGACTAAAATTACTTATATCTCATCCCATCACATGAAACAAGCATGGCCTAAGAGGAGGAGAGAAACTACCATACACCCGATGTTCGGATGCATCCAGGGGTGATCCGTGGGAGGCAATTGGCTGATTTATGCAAAGTAAAGTTGTTTCTGCGTGTAAAAATTAACCCTAAGGGAGGTATGGTGTTATTTGCTATGAGCTTTTTTTTTTTTTTTTAAGATTATTTGCTATAAAATTACATATAGTGGTTTATTGCTATTAATTATTAAATGGGGTATGATTACCAATTATGTTCTTGGAAATTATAATTAAAGGAGTGAACTTACTAAAAGGCACCTTCAATTAGTTTTTAAATGTATATTTATAGGGGTAAGATCTATGTCCCTAACTTTTTACACAACTTCTTACACACTTTTTCAGCACTTCGATTATAATAAATTGGAAGGCTATGATTGATGATTTAATACACATTGAACCACACAATCCCACCCAAGCAAATTGCACTAAACTTCCTTGAGGTTTGTCTTCTTGGATCAAGAAACAACTTTATCATAAATTGATGCTAACACTCTTTCCCGTTAGTCGAACTTAACCGTTGACCAATTTTAACCATCAAAAGACTAAACTACCCCTAAGACCCTAATTCATGAATTAAAAACAAAAACAAAAACATTTTTTAAAAAAATATGGATCTCCACCATCCATCTCAAACATGGATGGTGGAAATCAAATAAAATTTTTAAAATTAAAAATTTAATTTAATTTTTTAAAAAAATTTTAAAAAAAAAAAAAAAGAAATTTAAAAACAAAACAATTTTAAAGAACAATTTTTTTTTTTTGAAAATTTGAAAAAAAATAAAATATCTTTTTTAAATGGATCTCCACCATTCATCTCAAAGATGGATGATGGAGATTAAATAGATATATATTTTTTTTTAAAAAAAGGAGAAAAAAAATGCATAAATAGCAACAACAAAAATTATAGAGGTGGATATTCAATCTCCAGATTGGATCTCCACTGTCCATCAAAATAGATAGATGGTGGAGATCCAATATAGAGTTATGGAGATTGGAACTCCACAGTGATCCATGGAGATCTCCATGGATCTCTATCCTCCCCCGCCGTTAACTGGTTGTAGCTTAACAGCTGGTCTTCTTGTTGTTCCTGATGAGAGACTCGATTTATTCACCTTGGTATGTTTAGATTCTTGTAATTTGTCTATAGTTTAGTTAGGTTTGTTGTATTTCTCGTTTTACATGGTCGTGGCATAAACTTTTTCTTAAACTGTTGTGTCTTTCAAATTGTTTGATGTGTAGGTGATTCACAGTGATTATTGTGCAATTAGGTTGAGAGACATAAAAAGAGATAGTAAGTTTTTTTGTCGTGGGTTGAAATTGATTTTGAATTTGCATTGAAGGTGTGTCTAGGTTTGGCTTTTGATATTCAAATTTGATTTTTTCCAATGATGTTCATGGATCCAAATAATTCCATCTAATTCTCTAATTTCGTTAATGGTTTCAAACTTAATAATGAAACCCTTTTAGCATATTCGAATCAGTTCTCGAATATCGAAAATGGATCAAAGTTCACCATCCCTTTACCAGATCATTACTATTCGAATCAGATGTGAGGGAGGCGATGGAAGATAGAGATCCATGGAGATCTCCACGGATGAAAATCTCTATCGATCTCCACCTATATCCTTTTTTTTTTTAATGCATTTTTTTTCCTTTAAAAAAAATGTATTTAATCTCCATCGTCCATCTCAAAGAAGGATGATGGAATTCATTTTTGTTTCTTTTTAAAAATTTATTCTGTTTTTTTTAATTAATTTGTATATTTAACATTTTTGTTTATTTTTAAAGAGTGGGACTATTGGCACACCCACTACTAAACTATTTATACCCCACTTTTTAAATTATTTAGTATAATTTTTTTTTCTTTATCAAATTACTTAAAGAGACATACAATTTTATTAAAAAAATACTGCACAAAATAAAACTAATAAAACCCCCTACTTTCTTTATTTCAAAACCCTAATGAAATAGATTATTTCAAATTATTTAATGTTTACTATTTTTATTTATATTTTCTTTCAGACCTCGATCTCATGTTTCCCATGTTTAGTATTTTTTTTGATTTTATTGTTTCACATATTTGTTTTGTTTTTATTTTCAAAATCCAGATCCATATTAGCTATATTTTTTTTCTCTCAGTTTATTTTATTTCAAATCTTCTATGCATTCTATGATTTATATCAATTTTTTTTGTAGATTTTATTCTGTAACTTCCAAAGTTAGTTTAATGTTATATACAAAAAAAAAAAAAAAAAAAAAAAAAAAAAAAAAAAAAAAAAAAAAACACACAAACACGAAATTGCACCAAGAATCACAACAAAGAAAATCTAATCTCTAACAAAACAAAACGACACCAAAACCCTAACTCAATCGTTCAAAATCATGAGACGATCAATTTCACACTCACAATCTGCCACCAACAATCCAATCAACTACAGAAAAAGAAAAAAAAAAAAAAAAAAAAAACTGCATCTAATAAGGATGGTTTCACCATGAAATAAAAAGAAGAAAAAAAATTCTGCGAATGGATGAGAAAATTGTATATAAAGATTAGAGATGAAGTGTATATATATATTGAAAAAGTATATGGGGTGTATTAAGTTTAAAAAATATGTAAAAGGGTAATCTTGGAAATAAATCAAAAAATAAATAAAACCATTTAATTTTATTTAATTAAATCAAAAAATTTAAAAATGGGGGATAAAT
The DNA here is from genome assembly GCA_030490815.1 of Acer saccharum. Classification (NCBI taxonomy): domain Eukaryota; kingdom Viridiplantae; phylum Streptophyta; class Magnoliopsida; order Sapindales; family Sapindaceae; genus Acer; species Acer saccharum. The sequence goes on along the minus strand of CM059866.1, from coordinate 16,139,911 downwards.
AGTTCATGAGTGGGTGTGCCAATAGCACCACTCAATTTTAAATTCTCTCTCTTTTTTTTAAATGTTTGAAAGGCCAAAAATACCCTTATATTTTACAGTCAAAGTTGGTCAACAGTTAAGTTTGACCAAGTTTGACTAACATGAGGGGGTGTGGGTGTCAATTTATAATAAAGTTGTTTCTATTAGGGGTGTGCGGCGGATCGGATCCAATGGATTTGCCATGATCCAAGATCCGATCTGATTTTATAGCGGGATCCAATCCGATCCGATCTGATTATAAAATACTTCAATCCGATCCGATATGATCCGATGGATCGAATTAATATAAAGTCATTCGTAATATATAAAAGTTATAATCTGAAATAAATAAAATCAAATAAATTATTCAAACATTACTAATTAATTCAAATAAAATTAACATTAAAAAAAATACATGACATAATTTGTAAACTTTATATAATTCAAAAAGTTTATAAACATTATACATCAACTCCAAATGTAAACTTAATAAGCCGTGATGTTGATGAAGAAGAATAGAAGAAAAGAAGATGGTGGATTGTTGGCTGTAGAGAAATTGAGAAAGAAAACCCAAAATAGTAATATTAAAAATTGTATTTTGGCTGGGCATTTACATTAGAAAGTAGTGGATAAAATAAATTGTCCAATATAAAAATAAGGCCTAGTATTTTAGGCGGATTGGTGGATTTCCAAATGGAAATCCAATATCCGATCCAATCCAATCCAATGGATATTAGAATTTAGGATCCAACCCGATCCAATCACCTCTTTAGATCCGATCCAATCCAATGGATTGTATTGGATTGGATCCTACACACCCCTAGTTTCTGTTTATTAAATCTTTCTCTTGATGAACCAGAGTTAGAGGCGAATTATTTATATCCTTTAACAATATGAATGTTGATAATGAAGTTAATTAGGAATTTAAAATATGTTTTATAATTTTTTTTTTTTAATGTATTATTTGGATTTTATAATATGTTATGATTTATGTGATGTATATTTTATTTGGATTTTGTAATATGTTCGACTTATGTCACATGTTTTATTTGGATTCTGAATATGTTTTTATTTTGAATGAACTATCAAATATGTTTTCATATATTATTATTATTATTTAAATATAAATATATATTATTTTAATTGATGTATCTACTGTATCCATATCCTAGTTTTTAAATATTTACCGTATCTGTATCCGTGTTACATAGGCCATAGATCATGCCCTATATTTATATATAAAATAAGAGTAATATTATCTTTTGACTTTAATTCACCATATCTCATGATTTATATGATTATGACAAGTCACTTACTACATCATTCGATTGATTTTTGGATTAATTTTTTAGATTGTATAGTTTCTACGCTAATTTCTTGAATGAAATAATTATTTAATTTATATATTATTAAATTAAAAATAACCAAAAACATTTTAAATAAAATTATAGTTTCATATTTTTAAAAATAAAATTTATTTGTTGTAGAATTGAAAGAAAAAAATAAATAAATAAATTTAGTCTAAACCAGACAGGATGACATAAACTCACCAAAATGGTGGGTTCCGAATTGAATGAGATTATGGTGATTCCAATCCAATTGGACTCTAAACATAAGATTACTGGATAAGAGCAAGGAAGAATTAAAAATAGTTTAATTCAATGTATGATAAATCACTATGAATTTATTATTTTAATTCAATATCAGTTCACCAAACGCACCTTGCGACTCATAAATCACTATGAATTTATTATTTTAATTCAATGCACTATTTCACCAAACTTGCCACTCATGAATCACTATGAATTTAATATTTTAATTCAATGTACTATTTCACCCAACTTGCCATTCATAAATCACGATGAATTAAAAAAATAAATAATAAATAAATACATAGACCCTTAGTCTTTTTTTCTCTTTTTTTTTTTTTTTTTTTTTTTTTTTTTTTATGTTACAACAACAAATAGACCCTTAGTCTTATTAAAATCTTTTGCCCAAATGACTGAATTTTCTATCCACCAATCACCATGTTGCTACTTTTCAAATTAAATAATAATTTAATTCAAAGTAATATTAGACATGGAACCTGATAATTTAATTCAATCTCTAGTGGGTTGTTTCTGTTGTCGTTGTCTGCGTGTTTTTGTTGTTTCTTTGCATGTAGCCTTTGTGTTGTGGCTGGCCTGATGCTTTTGTTTGTTCGTTGTGGAGTCTGTTGTCGCCCGCCGTGGGTTTGTCCTCCGTTTGGGGGTGCTCTGTTTTTTGGTCTTCTTGACCTTTTATAATATTTAAGCTGTATATATATATATTAGACATGATTACATGTTTTATCACCGACCAACGACCAAGTCAAAATAATAATTTAAGTTTTCACCCTTTTTTCCGTATAAATACCTGAACTATATGGCAGCATTTTCACATCCAAAAACTCAATTTCTCATATAGTAATTGTCATTCAGGTTACCATCTTTCAAAATTATGGCTGATGCAATTATTTCCGTTGTCTTGGAGCAATTGGCTTCAATCGTCCGTCAACAGATTGAACAAGAAGTGACACTAAGCAAAGAAGTAAAAAGACTTGCTAGCAATTTCCAAGCCATTCAAGCTGTGCTGGTTGATGCAGAGCAAAGGCAAGTGAAGGAGGCAAGTGTGAGAGTCTGGTTAGATAAACTCGAAGATGTATCCTACGATGCTGAAAACTTGTTGGATGAGTGGAACACCTCAAAGCTCAAATTGCAAATTCAGAGAGCTGAAAATGCTCTTACTCTTAAGAGGAAGGTATGTTCCTTCTTCCTCTCTCCTTGCTTTTCTTTTAGAAACGTCGTTTTGCACCATGACATAGCTCTCAGGATAAAAGAAATAAATGAGAGTCTAGATGATATTGCCATAGATACAGAGAGGTATAACTTTAATACAATTACGAGTGTCGAACAACCTCGAGGAGTAGAAACCACATCCTTCATTGATGAGTATACGATACATGGTCGAGATAAGGAAAAAAATGCATTAATGAGCAAGTTGTTGTGTGAGAGTAGAGATGATCATGAAGTCCTCCAAATCATCTCAATTGTAGGGATGGGAGGAATAGGAAAAACAACTCTTGCTCAACTTGCCTTCAATAATAATGAGGTGAAAAACAACTTTGAAAAACGAATATGGGTTTGTGTCTCAGACCCTTTCGATAAGTTACGGGTTGCCAATGCAATAATTCAAGGTCTTGAAGGTCAAGGCAGTTGTAGGTCTACCACATTGGAGTCTGTTCTACAAAGTATTCATCAAACTATTGCAGGAAAAAAAATTCTTCTTGTATTAGATGATATGTGGACTGAAAACTACAATGATTGGGAACCATTGTACAATTGCCTCAAGAGCTGTCTCAATGGAAGTAAAATTGTAGTAACTACACGTAAGGAGACAACTGCTCTTATGATGAATTCGATTGTTATCCCCATTAAGGAATTGTCTGAAAGTGAGTGCTGGTCATTGTTTAACCACTTTTCATTTATTGGTAGGTCTGATGATGAGTGTAGAGAACTAGAAAATGTTGGTAAGGAAATTGTCAGCAAGTGCAAGGGATTGCCTCTTACAGCAAAGACTATGGGAAGTCTCTTGCGCTTTAAAAGAACTAGAAAAGAATGGGAAAATATCTTAAATAGTGGGATGTGGGAACTAGTAGAGTTTGAGAAGGGTATTTTTCCTCCTCTGTTACTAAGTTATAATGATTTACCTCTTATGGTCAAAAGATGTTTCTCATATTGTGCCATATTCCCAAAAGACTATCATTTATATAAAGATGAGTTGATTTGGTTATGGATGGCTCAAGGTTATCTAGGAATGGAACAGAAAAGAGAAATGAAGATGATAGGTGAAAAATATTTTAACATCTTAGCCACACGTTCCTTCTTCCAAGAGTTCGTAAAAGATGATATTGGTGAGATTTTTGGATCTAAGATGCATGATATAGTACATGACTTTGGTCAATTTCTCACAAAGAATGAATGTTTTGCAATGAAAGAAAATGATTTTGGAGACTCGAGCTTTAACTTTTCTTTTGAGAAGGCTCGTCATTTAATTTTGATGGTTGACGAAAATAATTCATTTCCTATCTCCATTTGTAATATCAAAAACTTGCGCAGCCTTTTGTTTCAATTTGAATCGGGCATGAATTCATTTGATGGAGTCTTGCTAAAGTTATTGTGTCAAAATACATGTTTAAAGGCGTTAGCTATCGGGGGTACTTCCAAGTTTGATATGATGATTGGTGCACGTTATCGGTATCCAATAAAGTTAGAAAGAATTCCAAAAGAGATAAGAAAGCTAATACATTTGAGGTATATTGACTTGAGTAAAAATGATGCCTTAGAAATGTTACCGGAAGAATTATGTGAACTATGCAATTTGCAAACCTTAAATGTTTCTTGGTGTAAAAATCTTAAGGAACTACCTCAAGGAATGGGGAAGTTAATCAACCTAAGACATTTAGTAAATGATTGCACTTTTTCTCTAAGGTACATGCCCAAAGGAATTGAGAAGTTAACATGTCTTCAAACATTAAGTGAATTTCGTGTGAGTAGCAGTGAATATCGTAGCAAGGTATGTTCACTTGAATTTTTGAATCAATTTGGCCACCTTGAAGGATCTCTTCGTATAAAAGGTTTGGGAAATGTGACAAATGTGAGTGAGGCTCAGATAATACAGCTGAAAAGTAAGAAAAACATTTTTAAATTGGAATTAGGCTTCAGTGGGTCGGATTCGGTGAACAATGAAGCAATAGTTGAAGCCTTACAACCTCCTCCAAATTTACAGAGGTTAAAAATATCTGAGTACGCAGGCAACACGGTGTTACCCAATTGGATAACGTCAATAACCAATTTGAGATGCATAAAGTTGGTTGAATGGATCAACTGTGAGCAACTACCTCCATTAAGAAAAGTGTCATCTCTTGAATCAATTTCTATACAGGGAATGAAGAGAGTGAAAAGAGTGGGTATTGAAATTTTGGGATTAGAAAGTGATGGCATTACTTTGTCATCATCGTCTTCATCAGTTTTTGCTTTTCCCAAATTGAAATCTCTCAAATTTACTGAGATGGAGGAATGGGAAGAGTGGGATTTTGGGATTGAAGATGATAATTTAACAATCATGCCATCTCTTCGTTTATTGCGAATTAGAGGTTGCCCCAAATTAAAGGTATTGCCAAAGCAGATTCTTCAGATGGCACCACTGGAAGTTTTGTGCATAGTTGATTGCCCTATTTTAAGCGATCGTTATAGAAAGGGGACAGGAGAGAACTGGTCCGACATCTCTCACATCCCCAATATCCGAATTGATGACAAGTATATGCAAAGAAACGACCGTGAACTCTCTGGAAGGAATGAGACAAACATGTATCCAACTCCGACAGGTATTTTCTTTTTAGTTTTCAGCAGTTTGTTATATTTATATGCATCCCCACTTATTGGAAATTAGTGAATATGATCAATATACTCATTTTTATCCACTTGTTCCATTACTTGCAGGCTTGTAGTATACAGAAAGTTGATGTCAAATTGTAAGAAATCTAGTACACTTCACAACAGATTTGATTCTTCTGTACAAAGCTACCGTGTTCTCATCAAGGGGAATCAAATTGTCATGCCAGGATGCATTGAGAAGAAAGGTCAGGAACAATGCTCATTCAATACATTTGTGAGTACTTTTATTTGATGTTCTATACTTAAGTTTAGTTGATGTACATTGCCAAGTTTATGTATCGCAAGCATATGTAAATTTCTTAATTTAGGTTTAAAATTGTGAATGTTTGTACCTCATCAGGTTTATGTATCACAAGGAGAGGTAGTAAATTCCTCGTCTTTGGGCTTGGTGTTTCGCTGCATAGGAAAGAGTCAAGAAGAAGAAGCTCAAGGCACTCAAATTCCAAATCTTGATAGGTTAACAGACCAGGATGCGTCCAAAAGAAGAATGAAACAAGAAGATATATTGTGAATCAATGACACTTTTGTGGCCAGAAGAGGCAGATTTTCAACAGGAATTCAAACGTGAGGGCCCAGAAGAGGGTTTGCCAGTTTTGAGGTTGTCCATGCTCACCTGTAGCACTCTGACTCTCCTCCAATCCCTCAACAGACACTGGCTCATTGTTGATCTGTTCTGTGGGGTAGTGTTTGCACATTAAATCCCCTTATTCCATGTAGGTTCTTGACAAATACTAACATTCGGGAAGAGTCTCCAAACAGTCAAGTCGTTGAGCAACGAGTTGAATGGTAAGTCAGAAGACTTGCTACTTTTTTAGTTTTGATTTTTTTATCATGTATATGGGCTGATTGTGTTTGGATAAAGTTTTACTAAATAGATTCTTGCATTAGTGTCTTTACCATTTACTTCTCCTGTGTAGAAATCAGATTCATCTTTTGAAATGTATACTACAATTTAGTTCATTTTCTATTGACTGACTGTGATTTTCTTTGGTTGCAGGCTGTATGCTTTTGTCGTCATGAACTGCAATTCTTTCTTCCCAGTGTTTGTCATGCTTTACGGTAATTGCTTTATTGTAATGTCTTGCGCTGTGATTTATAAGTTATGCACCATAATAACGTTACTGATATCTCCGTTTTGTGGCAGTTATACATTATTTTTTTGTCACCCCTATTGGTAGCTCATTGTCATGGTTTCATTCCTCTATTGCTATCAAATCTGCTTTTCATGGAGGCAGGTTCTTATTGTCATTATCTCAACTTTTTAGGAAATGATGGTAAGCTGATCTTTAACTCAATAATGTTGCTTTCTTTTTATTTTTTTTCCAAAAAGCCAAGGTCAGGCATTAGAAATTATATTTTCGGATTAGTGTCAATCTAAAGAAATTTTAGATATGGTGTGTTGATCTTATTACTTCATTACTTTAGCATCCTTCTTCTACATTCTACCGGTGGATTCTGCCATTGAAGAATAAGTTGTCAAGTGATCGATGCCTGTCAAAACTTTCGATATTATTTTCTTGTATGGCTTGAAGAATCAATGACATACAATGGTGTGTGACTATAGATATTGATTTTCTATCATTAGGTATTCTTGATTACTTAAATTTTAACAAGCTGTCTTTCGAATGTTTGGATAGAATCTAATTTGATTTTCTGTAAAATGATTTTATACCATACAGTTGACTGCTATTTCATGCCAAAGATGTAATCATGTCTAGTGCACACTTCTTGCTCTTGACAAGTTACACAAGCTACACAATGATATGATTGAATTTGAAAAGAAGGGAAGAAGAAAGACTGAGAAATGAGCAGAGGAAGAGAAATCAGGGAGATAATATTTTGGTTTAATATTGAATAACCTTTTATTAATCAATTCAAACCCATAAATAGGCTATTGAATGATACAACTTGCAAGCTAAAAAATAGGAGATGAGTATCTGTAACAATCAGATAATCTTCTCAGCCAAATAAGACTCCTAACTAATTTATTCGTCTCTAACTATTCAAATTCAAACTAATGATTAACCAAATTCAACTTATCCCACAAACTGATTCAATCAATCCCTCCTTGCATGGCTCGCATGCTCATGCATGTGTACCCAACATAATTAACACATATCACACAATTGGCCTTGTTAATGGTAGACACGATTACATACAATTCCATGTAAGTTCCTCCCTGACCAGAAACAGAGCAAACAGAGGCTTCTTGTTGAGGATGTGGCTTGGGGAAAATAAACACTAAAATTAATAGATTGTCTTTGTTTTGTCTATGTTTTATCTCCATATATATATATTTTATAGTTATTTTATTTTTTTTCAAATATTTTATTTTTAATGCAGGGTAAATGCGCAAAATCTTTGGTTGGAATGCAAATTCTGCGTCTTTTCAAAAGCAAGACAACATTTGACTAGGTTAGTCCTTTTAATATAAGTTAATATACTTGAAATACATTAAATAAAAAGAATCTATGTCTTGACCATATTACATTTTCATATATGGTGTGTACGGCTTGAAGAATCAATGTCAAATCAAATGTTATTGTGTGTTATTAAATAGGAAAGTGGCTCTGAATATCTTATTTGAGTTTTAATTTGGGATTGCTTTGCTTAAGTTATAATCTGCTTATAGCTTAATTTAAGAAATAATCAACTTAAGAAAAAAATAGGTCGGTGTTTGGTAAACTAAATTTTAAAATTGTTTAACTTTTGAAATGATGGAAAATGTATTGAACAAAATGACTAAAATAGACATCAATAAATATTATAAATATGAAACATTTAAAAAGAAATAAAAAAACATTTAAAAATATGACTCGGTTTATATATAAAACACAACAAAGAAACCTGACTGAGTCAACTCAGGCTCCTCCTCTGAGTCAACCCGTCTCCTTCTTCACCAACACACTCAACGGTCAACCTCCGCAAGCTCCGGTGTCGACTCTCCAATTCCTCCTCTGTCTCCAGCTCCACCAAGATCGTCGTCAGCCCCCTTCTTCTCTTCTGTTTGGATCCGGATCCGTCGTTTGGATCCAGTTATCAGCCTACTCCGCTGTCGTTTGGATCCAGTTCTCAGCCTTCTTCTCTGCCGTCGTTCATCGTCGTTCATCGTTGATCCAGTTCTTAGCCTTCTTCTCCGCCATCGGTCGGAGTGGTTCATCATCGATCTGGTTCTCAAATCACTTCTCCGCTGTCGTCGTTTGGTTCTCAAACTTCTTCTCCACCGTCATTTGGGTATCTCAAACTTCTTCTCAGCTCGATGTGGTTCATCATCGAGCTGGCTTCCTCCGGCCGATCTGCTCAGTCCAAATTTATTCTTCCTCCGACCGATCTAATTAGTTTTTTTATTTATTTTTTAAACATGAAACTGTTTTATTAAATGTAAGGGTAATATTGTCTTTTATTAAAATGGTGAGGATATTTTGGATATTTCTTAAGCAAAAATTCAGCTTCTGCTTCTAAAAGCAACCTCCACCTAGCTTCTCAAAAGCTGATTATTGGAGAAGCAAATTGTATAATAATTGCTTTTGGAAAGTTTACCAAACACCCATCTGCTTAAAACTTGAAAAATAAGTGATTATTTCTCAAGTAAAAGAAATCCCAAATATAGCCTAAAATCATAAGGTATAATCTTAATATATGTAATTTTTGACAAGCGGCTTTTTTTTTCTTCCCTCTTGATTTTCTTGTATAGAAGAATACAATCCATAATCTCAGTTAGAAAGGAATCAAAGTTTCATGCCTTGTCAAGAAAGGTTGATAACATTTTTGAGTAATTGATAGCTGAAATACAATTCAAGGAATTGGCTATGGCTGATTGAAGATATTAACTACTACATGCATCTAAATGTTAAAATCATATCTGATAATTGTCAGGTTAAATATCACAAGGGAAGATTTTAGATCCCAGAGGCACCTAAAATTCTTCTCTACTCTGGGATTCCTTGTTTAAGAAGTCCTAGAAAAAGAAGAATAGGAATTTGATCAAAAGACGATTTTGCTTCAGAGCTCCGTATTGCCATATACTTTTGAAGATCTCAGACAGACCCAAGCAAAGGGATCACCAACTCGCCTCATTCATGTGTGAATCAATGGAATGCGGAAATCTGGCTGCGAGTTGTATTATGACTGCTGTATATATTTTTTCAGTCAATGGCAATAACTTGTAGTTAATTTTATTGCAAAGGTTTAAATATCCAATTTGATGATCAACTTGTGCAAAGAGACGGCCATTGAACTCCAAGTATTTTTCTTCACCTCCTCATTTTACTTTATTGTTTTCGTTTTCAACAGTTACATTTATATAATTATATGTATCCCACTTATTGGAAACTGGTCATAGGTAATTGACTAATGTTCAATTTTGTGAATACGATCAATATATATACTCCTTTTTATCCACTTGTTCCATTACTTGCAGGCTTCTACAAAGACACTTGATATCAATTGTTAGAATTTAGAAATTGTTAGAAAGCTTCCGTATCCGTAGAGAATCAAATTATCATGCCAGGATGCAATGAGAAGAAAGGTTAGGAACAATGCTCATTCAATTTATTTCTTAATGTTTGAAATTCTGCATGTTTGTAAGTTATCACAAGAAGAGGTAGTAAATTTCACTGCATAGGAAAGAGGCAAGAAGAAGATGATCAAGGCACTCAAATTTCAAAGCTTGATAGGATGCGTCCAAAAGAAGAGGCAGAGAGGTTCAATAGGTATGCTTCCATGAAATCAAATGTGAGAGCTTAGAAGAGGCTTTGCCCTCCTGTAGCACTCCAAGTCTCCTCCCTCAATAGACGCTGGCTCGGTGTTGATCCGTTAATTCTAAGTTGCTTTGATGAAGACTTCCCTGATAGTAGTAATTATCTTTAATTTTTTTTTAATGTAGAATATTACTCATTTTAAGAACAGTAGTAATTATTTGATGTTGAATATGAATTATAAACCAGCCGGTAATTGGCCATAGAATCATATCCAATTTTTCTGTACATATTTTGTATCATTTCAAGCATGCTTAATCATGCATGATTTAATGTGCATCATGATGTCTGGATTTGGGATGCATGTAAATCTCTTAACTTTTCATCGAGGATACAAGTAATAAGCTCTGCAGGCGTAGCCCCTTCTGCATATCTTTGCTCTTTGCAGTTACTTTGCTTGATCTGAATGTAGTTTAGTGCTCTTTGATCTTTGCTCTTTGCATACCACTAAACTAAATTATGTTCTTACTTTATTTTTGACAGAGTGTCTTATTTTTAGTGCAGGGTAAGTGGGCAAAATCCTTTGGTTGGAATGTGTACTGCATCTCTCAAAAGGAAGGGCAAATTTGTTGAAATGGACAAAATAAGATAAGTAAGGGCTTGTTTGGTTGGGCTTCTAAGAAACATTTATTGGTAAAAGATCTACTTGTAGTAGATCTATTAAAAATAGAGATTTTGAAAAAAAAAATTATATTTGTTTGGTTGGTAGACTATTAAAAAAAATAAAAAATGTCTATTTAGAGAAGCACCACCCCATAAGCTTTTGCCTAGTAGAGGTTTAAACTCTACTAGCCTCTACTCAATTTAAAATAGACAATCTCAAAAACCCAACCAAATAACTCTAAAAATACTCAAATAGATGTTTGTAAACCTTTTAAGACAGTAAAAAGCTCAACTAAACAAGTACTAAGTCTTTTTAGCTAAAATTTTATCACCCTACTTCTTTTAAAATTTATCTTTGAATATGTGATAGCTAATTGAGTATATGTCTTCACAATTGGCCCACATACCATTCCATGTAAATTCCTCCCTGACTAGAAACAGAGCAAACAGAGGCTTCATGCTGTCTAAAATTTTAATAGATTGTCTTTGTTTTGTCTCCGTATTTTATAGTTTATTTATTTATTTATTTTTTATATCAAATAGGTTATTTTTAAGGCAGGGTAAGAGGGCAAATCTTTTAGGAATGCAATTCTGCGTCTTTTGAAAAGCAAGACACAATTTGACTAGGTTAGTCCTTTTAATAGAAGTTACTATATTTTTAATACATTAAATAAAAAGAGTCTATGTTTTGACAATAATACATTTTCATATGTAGCATGCGTACAGCCTGAAGAATCAAGATTGTAGACACAATTATCATGTACAGCCCAAAGAATCAATGTCAAATCAAATGTTAGTCGCGTGTCATTAAAATAGGCAAGTGGCTTTGAATACATCATCGTTTGATTTTTTATCATAAGGTATAATCTTAATATATGTAATTTTGACAAGTTCGGTTCTGTTGCTTGTACAAAAGGAATAGGAAGAGGCAACTATGAGAAGACCAGGATGTGTCCAGAGGAAAAATGAAACAAGAAAATAGCAAAATCAACAATTTTATTCTGATAATGTGACCAGAAGAGGCAGAGTATCATGTTAAATTTTTTGTTATGAGGCATGGCTTGGTTACTCAAATCTTTGACAATCTTGTCATTCTATTTCCTTTTTCTTTTTCTTCCCTTTTTTTCATAACTTTTCTTAATTCTGATCATTTTCAGGCATAGCATAGCAAACTTATTGTTAATTCATTCAAGTTCCGAATGATGGCAACAAACATCAGCTGCATGTATTTTCTTCTCTTTCTTTTAGTTCATTGTTACTGTTTTAAAAGTTTTTATATTTAATTTAATATGTAACTTGTTTTGGTCTACTTTGGACTAAATCTTTTCTTATTTTTTGACCATCTCAGGAAGGAAAATTTGATCCAATAATTTTCTACAAACGTAACATCTGGGTGGAGAGCCGGGGACTTAAAGAAGATGCCGTTTTTTTCTTCTGCGGAGCACTACTGCTCGAAGAAGTGCCCTCTGCCGATCTCTTCCCCCGTTTGGCCACCACCTGTGCACCGGCCTCACTTGCACGTAGCATCCAATCCAAAACTACACCAATCACAATGCTCAACCAAAAGCTGATCTCTTCATGTACAAATTTGAGAAGGTAGACATCTATTCCCCAAAAGGACATTAGAAGTCTTGATTACTATAATCTTCATATTCACTGGTGCAAGTTTCTATCAAACTTTAAAATTGGACATGTATGCCAAGCTTTTTATTATAACATACTTGTGGATTTATTAGTCCATCTTTAGTTCATTTGTTGTAAATCTAGGGTTTTCTAGATTTTCTCTCGTCAAAATAGCTCTCTCTCTCTCTGGCCTGTGTATTCTGAAAGTGATTCAGTTGTTTTTCTTGTTAAATCCTTGTGGATTTGTGAGTGATATCAGTGTACCTGATTGTGGTCTTAATCGAGAGGTTTTATTGTTGACTTGCAGTACTCACTGAAAGTGAGGGTTATGAGTTTGTTCTGTCCAGAAATTTTTGATCCTTAGGGATTTCTGGGTTGATTGTGTTAGTGTTCGGCTTGTAATCAACATCATATAGTGAAGTGAGCCTCTCCGGTTGGCTCAACAAGGATGTAGGCCGATTTGGCTGAACCACGATAAAATCTTGGGTGTTCTTTACTTTCTTGCGTTACATTTCTGCTTCATATCTTTTTATATCTTTCTATATTTCTTGATTTTCTATTGTGGTATTTTTATGTGTGTGTTCTTGTTGTAAGTAGGCTTACAGGTGATAGAACAGGAGTTGGTAAATCTGTGTATTGAGTACACAGGTTTACAACAATACTTAACTGAATACCTTCCATTCAGTGAGAGGAATTACATAACGCGATGCAATAACGGCTCTATTTTATTGTAACTATCACATTCTATGTGAAGGAAATTAATTATAGAATTCAGAATGTAGAATAATGAAATAAATGATCGAAGAGAATTTCTTCATAAGCACAAACATAATTCAAGTATTCAAAACTGACATTTACAATTGGATGGAATTTAGATGTGTTGATCAACGTGTTTTTGGATTGAAAATTAGTGTATATATATATATATATATATATTGATCAGCACAATTTATTCATTGACCCAAAAGGCCGGCGAAACGGCACAAAGCAAACACAACATGGCACCTAAGAGCATCTCCAATCAACACACTATCTCTATCAAACACACTAAATAATCTCCTCCAACTAGTACACTATCTCCACCAAATAATTTGATGAAGCTGAGGTACTCAACAAACTTGGTGCGAAATGTAGCTACACCAACTCTTTTTTTTTTTTTTTTTTTTCTTTTGTTAAGATGTTATATCAATATTTAATTTATACTAAAGTTATTAATTTAACCCTCATATGTTTAATTATAACAATATGTATTTCTAAAAAATATATCATTGGAAAGATCTCGTTGAGATCTTTAAAATGATATCCTTTTGATATATATTTTATGTCGATAAAATTATTGAATATTATATAAGTTAATTAATAGAAATTAATTGGTATTATATAAATATTTATTAGGAGAATATTCTTCAAAGATGCTCTTTTGGTGTAAAATTTGGTATGAATACATTGTAGTAAAAAAAAAATTAGTGTAAAAAAGATGCTCTTTTTATAACAAGTTGGTGTAATATTTGGTGTATTGGGTTGGAGATGCTCTAACTGCACCGGAGGGTTGGAAGATTTTGGATTAAAAACCACCGAAGAGCTGCTCAAAAAATTTAGGAAACTTCAAATGTCGTACCTGTTTGAAGCTACCAATACCATCAGCATTGTTCAACCAAGACATCGTTGACTTTGAATCACTAGCAAAGACAATTTCTATACCGATGAATTCAGGCCTAGAGACACATAACTTGCACGCCCTGTGGATCGCAAGGATTTCTACAGTATTCGAGTCTTCAATATAATTATATATAAAGAGATTCTTTAGTGTGATCAACTAATATCTCATCATACAACGTGAGCAATTAATCACATACTCATGTGAAATATTTGTTGTCATGTGTCGTAAGTCATAACACTAACTACTAGCTTGGGCATAATAGAGTTTTTAAAAATTGCAATAACAATTCTATCACCTCTTTTTCTCTCTCTTTCTCTCTATCTATTCTCTGAGTTATTTCTCGATCAACACTAATATATCTCTTCTCTTTTTGTTTATTTCCTTTGAAATTTTCCTAACAAAGGCAAGTCATTGTCTCTATACATAAATAATTTTATATATTTATTTATTTTTACATTTTGATGTAATACATGAAATTATATTTTTGCCGATCACTTAAATGAGGAGTGTTTAGGTCATTTCATTTATCATTTGGTTAAAAATAATCACATTGATGCATATGTATAATGTATGTGACAGAAAATAATGTTTACTATTTCTAGAGGGATATTTATGAAATTTTCCAAACAAAGGCAAGGTTTGCTTTAAAAGCCTCGTAGAGTCCCACCATGATAACACACTTCACCCCGAACTCATCTTCTCCATTCGATTTGGCGAGAAAACAAGAGTGAACTCTGTAACTACTAACTCAGTGATTTTCTTGCATTTCACTGCGTCGTTCGAATACGGAGGTTTCGTTCTAGGACACAGTCTTGTTGCTTTCAAGGTATGTTTGCTACTTCTTTTTTCTTTTTTAAATTACTTTGTATGAGTATGAATTGATGTGTGCACATGAAAGAACAAAAAAAAAATGATTGATTTTGATGTCGATTCATGTACAAATGCATAAAAGGACCAAACTTGAAAGATGCATGCAAGACTAGAAATAAAAAAATAAAAAAATTGGGGCTTTTTTACTGAAACCTTAAATATGTGTTCCATGTGTGGTAATGATGACATTGATGAGTAAGTAGTGATTTTAATTGGGAAAAAATGGTGTTATTTTGCTCCTTTTAGGGTTTCATTTCTCTGGGTTTAATTAAACTGTCCATGCTCTTTGTTGTGATTTTCATTTCTCTGGGCTTAATTAAAATGGTGTTATTTTATTGGGATTTTTTTGTGATTGAATGTCAATTTCTTCATTTGATGAATTTAAGGGTTTTCACTGTGATTGTGGTGTGTAGGGTTATGGTTCTTCTATTCTATGAGTAATTGTTCATGCATTTAAGTTTAATTAATGTTTCCACAGACTTTGATTAGATTAGCTGGCTTAAATCTGTCCAAATAAACAGCTTTTCTCTCTTTTAAGGGCATAATTAAACTTTTCAAGGGTCAAATTTAGTCGACCTAAACCAAATGCTTGTGTTGACAGTTTCAAAATGGTTGGTGTCTTCCATAAAAATAAGGGAAATTAACCACTTTTACTAGTGACATCTTGATGCATGTTAGGCCCATTTTTTTTTACTGGAAGCGAATGTATTATAAATTGTAAGATGTAAAGATGTTCACAATTTAGTTAGGCTCTATTATGTTGCTAGTCAAGTAGTATCAATCTATATCACTCACTCGATAGCACTAAACTAGTTAGGCATTATTATGTTTTTTGTTAAATCCTGGTTATTTCCCAAACTCCTTATCACTTTTCCTTTAACAAACTTCTAATGAACCTTTTGACACCAAAAGAATTAAGAGTAAAACAAAGAACACTGCGTCAACCACTGAACCACCGTAGTAAGTATTCTATAGACAATGATCAAATTTCTTCTTTTATGCAAATGGGCAACTATTATGTTACTAGTCATTGATATCTTAGAACCCTTGGAACTGGATAGTCATGTCTCTTAATTGTATATGTAGTTGTATTTTTGTCACTATTATAACAAATGGCTCGGAATAAAGTTTCCAACAATAATCTCAATCAAGATAGTAATGGATAGATAATATAGCTTCATTATTGATATAGAAGAACTGTTATCTTTTTGAGTAATTAAAGAATATGGACCCTTAATATGACTTTCGGGTTATTGTGGTGGTAGTACATGAATCTTGTTAAAAAATAGATATTTTTTGCTTTGCTTGCGTGTGATATGTGGTTAGATATGTTTGAACATAATGGATTTGTTCCATCACAATGCATAGAAAGGTTTCCTCTTTATTTTGTTTTTTGGTATGTAATTATGAAAAAAGTGATTAAAGATCTACACTTATTTTAGTAACTTTGTTAAACAAGATTGTGATTATCATGACAGAAGAAACGAGGTTGCCAAAACATAAAAATTAGAAGGTTTCCTCATCCTGGCTGAAATGGGCAACGCAGGCCCTTTTAGGTTTTAGCTATTGATATCACTAGGTGTTGACAAAAATATATTTTGAGATAATTATCCTAGTGGCCACTGGGCACAATCAAAATAATCTTTAGATGAGACATTAAGTCCAAAATGGTCATTTTAAATAAACAATGTGATGGAAGTAACAATTCGTATGGAAGATTATCCTAGTGCCACTCATTCAAGAAAAATCATTGTTTTAAAACCCGGTTCAAGGCGGCCGCCTCGACCGCCTCTCCAAGGAAATTGCACTGAGGCTGCCGCATCACCTGGGGTTGAAGAAATTCCAGCCTCAAACGCTCGAGGCTGCCACCTCTTGACCTCCTCGAGGCGGTGCAGTCGAGGCTGAAGGGCTGCGTTTTGTACTTTTGTGTCATTTTTTTTTTTTTTTATATCACTTAAAACTGAAACCTATAAAGCACGGGTATCGACCGAAAAAAAAAAATAAAAAGATGTTGAGAAGAAGAAGAAGATGTTTGACCATGGAGGTTGCTGGCGGCTGACAGGGCTGTCGTTTTCGCATGTCAAAATATTTATATTTCAAGTTCACCTTGTTAGTGCAAATGACTAGAGACTAGTATAGCAACAAGCAAGGGTATCGTCCACAGGGAGGTGTCATCCGTCAACCGTTTCGAGTTTTAGAGTTTATTGAAAGCATGTAAATAGAATGCGGATGTGATGAGAATGTTGTGTATGAGGTGTATGCATATTGCGGTGTGGTGTGTGTGGAAATGTAAATGAAAGGAATAAAAATAAAAATAAAGAGAATATGAAATGGTGAGAATGGTGTTTAAAGAGACAAATAATAAAAGGGTGGCTTGGAGAGATGCATGATAATGATCACACAAGGTTCAATAGGTTTACCATACATAAGTGCACAAATAGTGGTTGTTAGGCTTTAAGGACATCCAATTCAAGTTATGGGCTTATTCTCTCAGTTAAGAGATTCACAAACACAAATCACTCCCCAAGGGTCATGGCTAGAGCAATTGAGCTTGTAATCTCAACTAAGGGATTCGAGACACGAATCACTCCCCAAAGGTCATGGCTAGAGCAATTATGCCTCAAGTCCCTACCATTAAGCATATGAACATGTAGCCAAAACCTATTCTAGCACGGTCATGCATAAAACAAGTTTCATCTATTCTTTTAGAGCTGAGTAGTTAAGACTATACCCGGAAGGTCATCCATTAAGGTACAATCTCAACCCACATACACTCGAACCCATCAAAACAAGGCATTTCGACCTTCCATCAACATACACACACAAATAGGATATTTGATTACAACTACTCCTACATTTAAGTTAATCTACTCCTAATCCCATCCATGAGCACACATCAATTTCCAATCTCTACACACATGCATATCAAGACAAGAGATTTTGCAATAATAACAAGAACAAATCAAAACCCAAATGGATTTAAGAACAATCATCACATAAATGAGCACAAATATAGGTTTACAATATTCCCAAGTGGGGTTACACATAAGAGAAAACAAGAAATACAAAGAGAATGAGTTTTAAGGAGACAACCCTTGAAGAAATCCCTCCAAGAGCTCCATGAATCCCTAGCTCGAAATTGGTCATAGACCACTCCTATCTCCTTGCAATCTACTCCCAAATGTGGTGGAGGATGTGTGGAAAGTGGTGGTGGTGAGCTTCCCATGGAGGAGAACCTCCATGGGAGCTTTGAAAGCTTCTCTCTCTCTTGATTTGGGGAAGAAGATGAAGTGCAGCAGCTGCTGTGTTTCTTGTGTTTTGTGGCTTGTTTTTTTGTTGTCTCAAGAGAGGGCTTAAAATGGTGTATAAATAGGTTGGGAAACTTAGGGCACGATCTGGGTATGAAAGGACCAAAATGCCCTTCTGAAATGGCTTGAAAATTGACTTTTCGCTGAGCTGACAACGGAAGGTCGCTGCCAAGTTCGCTGTCAGGGGGCGACCAGCTAGGGGGCGAAGATCTCTGCCTCTGATGCTAAAAATATTAGGTCGCCCCCAAGTTCACTGTCAGGGGGCGAACTTGGCAGCGAACTTCTCGCGCACCGTTACGGAAATGCTCATATCTCCCTCTAGAAAGCCCGGAATTACAATCCGTAAAAACCGCCGGAAAGTAGACTTCCGGGGCTTTCCGAATATATGTAGAAATCAATGTGGTTCGATCTGAGGAGGGAGATATGCCCCCCGAAAGTTAGGTGATCTGCACAATATTCTCTGCCGCGGTCATGTTTCCAGCCTCGCGCACTGTTACGGAAACTGCCATAACTCCCTCTAGAAAACCCGGAATCGTGATCCGTAAAAACCTCTAGAAAGTGGACTTCCGGGGATTTCCGAAAATATATTTCACGAAGCTCAGTTCTCAACGAGGAGGGAGATATAGGCCCCGAAATTAGTGTGTTCTGCATGGGCATTTTACAATTTCAGCCCATCAACCTTTGGAAAACAGAGTTGACCAGTGCCGCGGTCTCGATGTCGCGTTCTAGCTCAATGGCGGATTTACCACGGAAACATGCCATGGTGGACCACAAATCACGTCACGGTTTGGGTCAACGGTGAGACCGTGGCAACTCTGCATACTTTCCAATTCTTCACTTTTTAGCTCATTTTTGCCTCCCAAACTTGACTTTACGTTCAAACACCATTGTAGGGAATAAATACCTACACAAGGCTCACAAAACATATTATATACAAAAATGTGCTCGAAAACGAGAACAAAAGCTAGGAAATGGGGACCTCAATTAGGTACATTTATCGTCCGATCAGCGGCCTCTTTGTTGGACTAGGTGAAAGATGGAGTTTAAAGAGAGATAGAGAGAGAGTCGTTGAAATGGGGAAACTTTATCAAGAAGAAGAGTAAGTGATAAGACAAAGATAAAAGCCAAAAGAAAAAAAATTATAGAAAAATAAATGGTGTCAGCCAAAGTGATGGTGATTGGTGAGAGTGGGGAGTGCAACTTTGCTCACCCCTTTCCCTTTAACTAGAGGTAAGCATTACCTCCCATCTCAGGTATTGCCACGTGTCCCAAACCTTGGATTAATTTTTGACTTTGAGTTAAGTTTAGGATACGTGGCAACATCTGAGGTGGGAGGTAATGCTTACCTCTAGTTAATGTGGGTGAACAAAATTGCACTCGAGAGTGGGTGGCTCTGTGGGCATCAAAAAATAAATTAAAAAATATATATATATATGAAAAAAAAAATAAAAAAATAATGACAAGGGGAAAAAAAGTACGTGTCATCGTGGAAAAAAAAAAAAGAAAAGACAAGGGGTGGGATCCAGTATATGTTGCTGTCCCCCAAAAAAAAAAAAAATTAAGAAAATAAAATAAGAAAGTTGATAAAAGTGAAGTAGTAAATAGAAAGTGGGATCAGCATGTGACCAAACAAATTTATATATATATATATATATATATATATATATTCTAAACGTATCTGTTAATATAAAATGGGATATTTATGTTAGTATTGTTTCTAATGAATTATTTATTAAATACTATGGAATACTTTCTATTTTATTAATTTTCTTTAATTTTTTTTAATTTTTTTTAATTTTTTTAATTTTTTTTAATTTTTTTTCATTTTCTGATCGAGGCTGCCGCCCCGTCTCTCGTAGGCTTGACTGTCTCACCTCGCCTTTTGAGTTTTAAAACATTGAGAAAAATAAGAGCAAAAGTTTTTAAAAGGTTTTTTTGCCAGAAATATTATCCCTATTATTTTTTTTAAAAAAAAAAGTGAAGGGCCATTAATGTAATTCCACAAGGTTTACATGTCACTAGAAATTTGGTAAAAGCGCAAAAGTTCGCTTGCTTGCTTGCACAACACAACCCATTTTCACAGTCTTCTGAGACACACCAACCAAAACCAAAATTTGAAATCACAAATTCATCTTCTCCGTCCGATTTCACACGAAAACAAGAGTTTTCTCAGTGATTGAACTCCATAACTCGTTAGGACTCACTCATTTTCTTCAACTTCTTGCTTTGAACCAGAGGTTAGTTCAAGGACTCACTACTCTTTGTGCCATGGATGGTATTTTGCATATGAATTGATCTGCGACAACATAACAAGTAACAAAAAAAAAAAAAAATGATTAAATATGTTTTTGATGTATGTACAATGCACAAAGACACCAACTTGAAAGTATCATTCAAGAGTCAAGACCAGAATCCATAAATATTAGGGCTTTTTCACTAAAACGTTAAATATGTGTTCAATAATTTATTAAATGTATGCCTGCTCTGCTCATTTTTATTGTGTAAATTTCTTCATTTGCTCAGTTTAGGGTTTTAACATTCTAATTTATGTATAAACTATGATTGCTCCATCTGGGTTCAACTAATGCATCCATGCACTTTGTTATGATGTTCCTGCTCTGTTCTTTTTTATTTCTTTTGTAGTAATTGTGAACAATTGTGTTTATTGTTATTGTCTTGTTTTTTTTTCTTAGTACAAAGGTCCTATATATATACTACAATTAGCTACAATCAATCACTAACAATTAGCTGCAATCAATCACAATCAATCTGACAATCAATAAGTCAACAGTAATTTTAGTTTTTTAAGTCATTATGTAGCAATAGCAAGGTCAAATATCTCCAAGCAATTGTTTTTATTTATTGTTTTTAAGGCATTATAAACTTTACAAGGGTCAGATTTAGCCAACTAAGCGGTTATGCTAATGTTGACGGTCTCAAACGACAGGGTTGTCTTCGATTAGAGATTAGATTCTCCCTTGGTTTAGATTTTTGTTAGGCTTTTTCCTATCCAAGTGACATTATGCGGTATGGATTTATTTTTATTTTTTTTCACTTTTATGCGGACAAATGTTTCATTCAAACTCAAGTACTCTTGCAAAACAACCCAACAAAAGGCAATTTGACAATGGGATGATCCAAATGCGTTTGATAATGCAAGTACTAAGTAGAATATCATCTACTAGCAATTTTATTTGTAATGTACCTTAATATCACCTCTGCATGCTGTATGTAATGTAGTGTTTTATTATTGATGATACCTCAAGTTAGAACTTAGAACTTGCATAAATTTTTCTCAACTTCAGTCTTCATATCTCTTCTCCATTCATCTGTTGCCCATAGGTGGAGCAGCTCCTGTGATATTATTCATCATTATCTGGAATCTCTTCAAAGATATATTGTGCAAAATGGAGGGGATGGCCACAAACGACGACATGAATATCACTCGGGTTCTCTTCTGTGGACCGTATTTCCCTCCTTCTCATATCTACACTAAAGAATACTTGCAGAATTATCCATTTATTCAGGTTGATGATGTTCCCCTCGCTGATGTGCCTGAAGTCATAGCAAACTACCATCTTTGCATAGTTAAAAACATGCGGCTAAATTCAAATGTTATATCCCGTGCAAAACAGATGAAGCTTATAATGCAGTATGGTGTTGGCCTTGAAGGTGTTGATATTGGTGCTGCTACAAATTGTGGAATCAAAGTTGCTAGAATACCTGGTGATGTGACGGGAAATGCAGCATCATGTGCAGAAATGGCTATATATCTGATGTTGGGGCTTCTTCGTAAGCAGAATGAAATGCAAATTGCTGTAAAGCAAAAGAAACTTGGGGAGCCAATCGGTGAAACACTACTTGGGAAAACAGTATATATTATGGGATTTGGAAATATTGGGGTTCATTTGGCAAAGTGTTTGCGACCATTTGGCGTGAAAATTATTGCTACAAAAAGGAGTTGGGCCTCACATACTGAAGTTTCTTCCCAATCCAATGCTCTCCCTGTCGAAAATGGGATCATTGATGATTTGGTTGATGAGAAGGGAATTCATGAAGATAGTCATAAATTTGCCAGCAAGGCCGACATAGTTGTTTGTTGCCTGATTTTGAATAAAGAGACAGTTGGCATCGTAAACCGGTCATTCATATCTTCAATGAAAGAGGGTTCTCTTCTTGTGAATATCGCTCGAGGAGGTATTTTGGACTATGAAGCCGTTGCACATTACCTTGAGTGTGGCCACTTGGGAGGCTTAGGAATTGATGTTGCGTGGACAGAACCATTTAATCCTGATGACCCAATTTTGAAGTTCAATAATGTTATAATCACACCTCATGTGGCAGGAGTTACAGAGCATTCTTATAGATCCATGGCTAAGGTTGTTGGCGATGTTGCGCTTCAACTTCATGCAGGGACTCCTTTGACAGGGATAGAGTTTGTCAATTGACTTCATGCAGGAACTATGTCACTTAGCTTGATGTCTGACAATTTAGGAGAATTTTCATTTTAATAGTTCCTTTGAATCAAATCCTTGTTAAGGATTCAACTATTATGTTGCTTTCAAAAATCTGTTGCCCATAGTATCCATTGTTGGTTTCTTATCTGGTTTATGTTCTTTGATTATAAATTGATTTGCATGAAATCTTCAATTTTATGCTAATTTTTTATGGTAAAATGTTCCCTTCAACCGCTAGGGGATTTATATTTTGGTTTTTGTTCTAATTTGATCACCAAAATATTTATATTTTTCTTATAAGGATCCAGTTAGGATTCTTGATTTGTATTATCCGTGATAAGACATTTTCCCTTGATCTATTATTTTTATTTAATGTGAATGACTAAGAATGTTAATTTAAAGCTTATCGGGCTAGTACTTGCTTGGTAGTAAAATAAGATTGCTATGCAAGAGATTTCAGGCATGTAAATTGAATTTTCTTGTGAATATTTTAGGTGAAATCTGTACTTTAATTGTTTTTTTTTTCTTTTGTCAATGTACATTTCATTGTATGTTTTTGAATTCTTGATTCTAGTCATTATTAATTATAGTGCTATTTTATATCACTCTTTTGTTTTTTTTGTTTTTTTTGTTTTTTTGTTTTTTGAAATAGAACTAATTATTCTTTTACATGCTACTAATATTATGAACTAGCTATCATGAAATATGTTTTATGGACCCTTAAATATGATTGAATATTTGAATTTGAATGTTACAGGTTTGAAGATAATGGGTGACACGATTTATTCGAGGGATAGAATCTCAAAGTTGTCGGATGTCATTATTCACCACATTATGTCTTACCTTACTGCTAAAGAGGTAGCTCAAACTAGCATACCGTCAAAGAGATGGAACTATTTATGGACATCGTTCCCCATTTTGGATTTTGATCAGAACTACTTTGTATGATTTGATATGACATGTGCATTTCCTTTAGAATCTTTTAGGCCGCAGGTAGAAAGGTTTCAAAGTTCTTGGTATTTGTTGATGCTTCCTTGCTTCGGTTTTGCAAGCTTAAGTTTCCTATGCAGAAATTGAGTCTATCCATAGGTCCTCTTGATGTAATAGGATCATCTTTTCTTCTAGATAAATGGATAGGATTGGCAGTAGAGAATGAGGTAAAAGAGTTGAATTTCCATCTCATATCTAGAAATACAGTGCATTTGCCAAGAACGATAGAATTAGATGATATGTACATTCTAACCGAAGCAGTCTTTTCTGCTAAATCAATGAGTACTTTGGAGGTATGTGGTTGTAACTTGGAGCAGCCCTCTGTTTCTGCAGGATTTCATTTCCTAAAAAATGTGAAGCTAGTAAAAGTCTTACTAAATGAACAAATAGTACAGATGCTTATCATTGAATGCCCTTTGCTTGAAAATTTGCTTTTACATTATTGTTTTGGTTTGAAACGTTTTTGTGTCTCTGATGCTCTCAAATTCAAGGTTGTGGAGTTTTTTACACTATGATGAAGTTCGAAGTATTGAAATTGCTGCCCTCTGTATACAAAAAATTAGTCTTCGGTTTAGTAAGCGTGAACCGTCGTGTGTGATTGACATATCCAAGAGTCCCTTATTGAAGTATTTAGATTTTTAAGATACCAATTTTTTGGATGAACTGCTGAAGGTTTCAACAATATGGAATCTGTAAGCAGGGATACGGAGGGTAGGAGAGGACCAGCAGACCAGACTTACAAAGGCCATAAAACCTTTGCGGAGGCTGTTAAAGTCAACAATCAGAAGAGGGAAGCGCACACTATCGAAGAAAAGGGGCTGAAGTTTTTGTCGATGTTCTGGAGTAGTCATCAGAGGGAGGAGCTTTGGTTGAGGAAATGTGCGATGGGGATGCTGAAATCGTTCTCCAAAGTGGAATGTGTCAATGAGAGATTGAGAAACAGAGGATTTCAATTCTCAGCGCATTTCTTAGGAGCCAAATCAGTTTTATGGTGCTTCGAATCTGAAATCGATAAGGAAGGCTTTATTAATAACAGATTTTTCTGGGAAGATTGCTTTGCTTCAATGAGGAATTGGGAGGAGTCCCCGGTCTCAAACACGAGACTGGTTTGGATAAACTGTTCAGGGATACCATTGTGCTACTGGAGCAAGGAATTTTTTGAAAAATTAGGATGGATCTTTGGGGAGACCCTTTTGGTGGATGAAGAAACCTCTCAGAGGATCAGGTTGGACAGGGGAAGAATTCTGGTTCAAGTTCGACAGGAGGAATTGGTTTCTACCAACGTCAAAGTTGATGTGGGGAAAGGGTCGTTTACAGTCAAGGTTATGGAAGAGGCAACACAGGTGGATGGCAGATGGGTAGAGCAATACTTGGGGCTGCAGAAGAAAGAAAGTCAGGATTGGCAGGGTAGAAGCTGGAAGAACTATGCGGGTGAGGAAGATGATAGGGGAACAGTAGGGGCACAGATAGGATTGAGATGGCAGGACAGGGGAATGGGCGGAGAGGAGCTAGAAGTGACAACAGGAGAAGATAGGTGTCAGGTGAAAGGTAGGAAAGTAGCTGCCAGAATGAAAAAGGCGTCAGACACATCAAGCATGGTAAAGTCAAATTATGAATTTAGCTTTCCAAACTTACATAGGAAGACTAATAAAGGAAAAGAGAAGGAGAAATGGGTCCCCAAAACTAGGAAAACTGGGCAGAGGAAGGGCCTTGGAAAGGTGTGGATCGATGAGGACAAAGGTCAAAGGTGCAGAGGGGTGATTTCTGACAGTACTTCGATATCGGTTGAGGAAAGGCGAATTTTGAATGATAAAAAGTGGAGGGGAGAATGTTCGAGGCAGGAGGTATTCAAAGAGGAAAGGGAGACTGAATATAATGGGCTGACCAAGGAAAACAGCCAAGCCCAACATAACTTTGTTTTTTCTAGAAGCCAATCTCTGGATGGGCCTCTCAAGGAGTTCATGAAACAGGTTGAGCGGGGTATTGGGGAGAAATTCAATGGGCTGCAGAAGGATGGGTTTTCAAGAAGTCAGTCTTTAGAAGGCCCATTAAAAGAATATTTAGAGAACATTGAGCAGGCTTATATCAGGGCCACATTTCTAAAGGGCTTATCTTCTCAGGATGTTTACACCCAATCAGAGGGGATAACTTTGGTTCCTGATACTTTGAGCCCAAAAGAAGGGGGGGTTAGCAGATCAGTTTCAGTGGTTCAAGAGACCAACGAATCAACTGAGTCGGACTCGTCTGATTCAGAGGAAGATGAAGATGGGAGCAGTTCAGACTCAGCTTCGGCAGTAGGGAAGGCTGATGAAAAAGTTACTGACAGAACAAGGAAGAAGACTAGGAAGAGAAAGAATCGTCCTAAGCACAAGAAGGATACGGCTCTTGCTATCAGAGAAGGAGAAGGAGCCGAGACAGGGGATGGGGACATTGAAGAGGAAGTGTTCAAGGTGTTGGAAATAGGTAAACAACTGGGTATTAATTTCAATGGGAAGGAAAGAGAGATGGCAGAATTTATCAGACGAAGAGAGAAGGAGGAGGCTGACCGGTTTGGTCAGAAAGAGAACCAGTGATTTTGGTTTGTGTCTCCTTGTCGGTTGGGTTTTGCAAGTTTTTATGTTAGCTATTTCTTGGAATGTTAGGGGTCTTGGAAGAAGTGAGAAAAGGAGGGTGGTGAGGAATCTGGTTAGGCTTTTTAAACCTATGGTGCTTTTCTTGCAAGAGACCAAGCTTGGTATTTTTGACAACAGTGTGGTGCGTTCTTTGGGAGGAGATTGGTTTTCCAGAGGCATGGGTGTTGAAGCTCAAGGGTCGGCTGGTGGCGTCATCACTCTGTGGAATGAAGATCTTTTCTCTGTTCAGGCCAGCATCAACACTCAGAGGTGCATTATCCTAGCAGGTGAGATTATAAATTCCAAAAAGTGCATGGTTTTCTGTAATCTTTATGCGGCCAACATTGAGAAGGACAGGAAGGAGCTATGGGATTTCATTTTGCAAGCTCAAACTTCTCTTCCGATTCCTTGGTGCGTTGGAGGGGATTTCAATACGGTGCTCAATCAGGCGGAAAGAAGAGGTCGTGTGTGCAATAATGTTTCTATTAGGAATTTCAATAACTTCATTCTTAAGGCTAGACTTGTTGATATTCCTTTGCGTGGTTCTTGCTTCACTTGGACGAACAGTAGACAGGAGGCCTCCTGGGCTCGTCTAGACAGATTTTTGATTTCCCCTGATATTCTTACTTGGTTCCCTAATTTGACTCAATCTGTTATTCCAAGATCGGTGTCTGATCACAATGCGATATCTTTAGGGGAACCGAAGGATGATTGGGGCCCAATTCCTTTTAGGTTTTACAACCATTGGTTAGAGGACAAAGATCTTATGAAGCAAGCTGTGGAGGGTTGGAGGGGGTGTAAAGCAAAGGGCTCCAATGGCTTTGTTTTGGCTGCAAAGATGAGAGCGTCTAAAGGATCGATTAGGTCCTTTCTTCAGTCCAGGAAAAGGGATATTTTTTCTTTGAAGAAGTTTGAGGACCAGCTGCTGGAGGTTGACAAAAAAGCTACTGTGGAAGGATGGACAGGGGTGCTGAGGCAGGAAAGGCTGGCTATTTTGGGAGATATGTGGAAAGGCATAAGAAAGGAGGAGCAAATGTGGTGCCAAAAATCTAGAGTGAAGTGGATCAAGGAGGGGGACAAAAATACTAAGTTCTTTCATTGTGTGGCAAATGGAAGAAGAAGGACGAATTTCATAGGGGATATTAACATTAATGGGAGGTTTTTTTCGAAGTCTGTGGAGGTCAAAGAGGGGATAGTCGATTTCTTCAGGAATCATTTCAAGAAAGGGGCTGGCCCTCGCCCAGATTTTTCGGGTTTGGAGTTTCATCAGTTATCGGTGCAGGAGAGGGGAATGCTCGAAGATCCGTTTAGTAAGGAGGAAATCTTGGTGGCTCTCAATGGTTGCGACGGAAATAAAGCTCCGGGGCCGGACGGTATGAATTTAAATTTTATTAAAGCTAATTGGGGGGAGATTCAGGAAGATTTTTGGGAGTTTATGAAAGGTTTTTATCATGACAGTTCAATTGTTAGTCACATCAATAACACTTTTATAGCTTTAATTCCTAAATGTGGGAATCCAATATCTGTGAAAGACTATAGGCCTATTAGCTTGGTGTCCTCTTTGTATAAAATTTTGTCAAAAGTCTTGGCAAACCGATTGAAAAGTGTTTTGAACACTGTCATAAGTGAGAATCAGATGGCGTTTGTCAAAAACCGTCAGATTACGGATAACTTTGTGATTGCCGAAGAGGTGATTCACCTATGGAGGAAAGATCCGGAGGGAGGTCTCGTCATAAAGCTTGACTTCGAAAAAGCTTATGATAGCGTAGATCATGGGTTTGTAGATCATATGTTGTGGAAGATGGGATTCGGGGATAGGTGGAGAAGGTGGATTAAGAGTTGTATCTCTACCCCGTTGTTGTCTGTGTTGGTGAATGGCAGCCCGTCGTCTCAATTTGGGGTGGAACGTGGGCTACGGCAAGGTGACCCCTTGTCCCCTTTCCTCTTCAACATTGTTAGCGAGGGTCTCAGTTGTTTATTTAAGAAGGCTGTGGGTTTGGGGCTGTTAAAAGGTGCTGTTTTTGGGAATAATGCGGTCCATTTGACGCATTTGCAATTTGCAGACGATACTATGATTTTTCTCAAACCTTGTTTGGATTATGTTCGAAACACTAGACGAATCCTTAGATGTTTTGAGATGGCCTCCGGGCTTCAAATTAATTTTCACAAATCGTGTGTTGTGAAGGTGGGGAATAAGGGGTTTAATAGCACGGAGTGGGCTGAGGCGTTTCGATGTAATAGAGCAACCCTCCCTATTTCGTATCTCGGCTTCCCTCTTGGTGCTAGATCTCGTGTCAAGGCCTTTTGGGATATTTTATTGAGCCGCATGGAGAATAGGTTGGCGCCTTGGAAGAAGAAATTTTTGAATAAAGGAGGGAGGTTAGTTCTTATCAAGAGTGTGCTCTCTAGCATCCCTAACTATTTTTTGTCGGTTTTCAAATTGCCTATTGGTGTGGCTAAGAGAATGGAAAAAATCCAAAGGTCTTTCTTTTGGGGTGATAGTGTTCTCAAGAAAAAATTCCATGCTGTAAATTGGAACACGGTTTGTCAGAGTAAGAAAAATGGAGGCTTGGGTATTGGGAATATGATAAACAAAAACAGTAGTTTGCTTGCGAAATGGGTTTGGAGGTTTGCCAATGAGGAGTCTACCTTGTGGAGAAGGGTTATTTGTGCTAAGTATGATGTGAGGAGTGAGGCTTTGGTTTGGAATTGGAGGAATAATGGTTCGGATTCTCCCTTCGTTAAGGCTGTCGGGAATTTGTATGTCAATGGTTCTTTAACTGAGCCTATTCTTAGAAAAGGTTTGGTGCCGGTGTTGGGGGATGGTAGGAGGATTGACTTTTGGAAGGAGTTGGGTGGTGATGCCTTGCCTTTAATGAATGCTTTCCCTAGAATTTTTGTCCTTTCTTCGAAAAAGGCTGGTTCGGTTGAGCAGTTTGGAGAGTGGCAAGGGTATCGATGGGTGTGGATTGTGCCGTTGAGAAGAGTTTTGTTTGATTGGGAGAAGGACCAATGGGAGGCTTTTATGTGTAGATTAGATCATTTCAAACCTAGGAGGCTTTGTGGGGATGCCCTTGGTTGGTCTTTTTGCTCTAATGGTATTTACACGGTGAGTTCTTTTCGTCGTTGTCTTGAAGAGTCGGCCATGGAAGCTGCCACGGTGGATTCTAATTTCTGTTGGCAAGGAATATGTCCTAATAAGATCGAGGTGTTCACTTGGCAGCTGTTACGTGGTAGGATTATGGTGAGAAATGTGATGAATAGGTTTGGTTTTTCTCCCAATATGGCTGTCGAATGCCCTTTTTGTAAAAGTGAGGAGGAAACAATCAATCACCTTTTTCTCCACTGTCACCGTGCTTCTGAAATCTGGGTCAGATGTATGTCTTGGTGGGGAGTGTCCTGGTGTGTTAACAATTCTCTTTCGGAATGGGCTGTTGGTTGGTTCGGGTTGTGTCCCAAAGCCAGGCAAGGAAGAGCTTGGAATTCTCTCTTCTTTGCCATAGTGTGGACCATATGGGAGTCTAGGAACCATCTTGTTTTTTCGGACTCTGATAAGGGGATTGAGCAGGCTGTGGATATTATCAAATTCAGAGTTGCTTGGTGGTTCAAACACCATGGGGAAGGGAGTTCAGACCCTATCACTGTCATCCTTCAAGATATTGCTGGGCGCTGCTCTGTTACGAATAAAAAGAAGGCAGTCTCTACTGCGGTTTGGTCCCCCCCTCCTCAAGGTGCTTTCAAGTTTAACGTGGATGGCTCGGCTAGGGGGAACCCGGGGTCTGCTGGGATTGGTGGGGTCTTACGGGATTTCAGAGGAAAGAACTGTTGTTGTTCATAATCCGAGATCTTCGAATTGTTTTGCGGATTCGTTGGCGAAGAAAGGTTCGAATCAAGAGGGGGACTGCATGTTGTGGGAGGTGGACTGATCTGTTGTGGTTTGTTGGTCTTCTTGCGGTGTGGTTTTTTTTTGCTTTGTTGTGCGTGTGTCCCTGTGTGGTGGGTGCGCTGTGTCTGTCCCTTTGTGGGGGCGTTGGGTTGGCTTGTTTGTGTGTTTTGTTCCTTGGCTTTGCTGCCCGTTTTCAATAAATTGGCTGTTCAAAAAAAAAAAAAATTTTGGATGAAGAGTTTGATAGCATTATTTCAAAATATCCGTTACTCGAGAATTTGTTTGTGAGTAGGTGTAATTTTCTTGAAAAGGTCATAATTTCAAGTATCCAACTTAAGAAATTAAAATTTGTCAACTGTTCTAGTTTGAAAGACATCGACATTGATACTCCAAATCTGGTTTCCTTTTATTACAAGGGTAATTCAGTTCCTAAATCTTCAATAAATGCTCCATGTTCATGGGATGTACGATTTGAGAATGAAGGTGCTCTCAACACTCGTTGGTTCCTTTATGTAAAGGACTTTCTTGGAGTTAATCAGATTGAAGATCTATTCATAACTCTCAAGTCTGAGAAGGTATGTCTAATTCCATACAATTGATTATTAACATTTCACTCATCTTCGTTATGTAATTCTGTTTTTAATATTTCTGAATTGCTTCTCTCTCTCTTTCTTATCAAGATTTCATTTAAATTAGACGAATTCCGAAAATGGTCACCTTCATACCCTTGGGAAGTTGAAAATTTGCATTTGGATTTAACTACGCGGCCATCGAATTATACTGCATTTCTAGATGGCCTTTTCTCTATTTGCTATCTAAGATATATGTCCATAGTAGCATATGGTGGGGATTTGAGCTTTTCATTAAGGTATGCTCTTTTTAACATAAATTATTCTCCGCATTTTTCCTTATATGTTCCATAATCAACATATTGTCATTGATGTTTTTGTTGCAATTACTGTATAGGTTGATGTTTGCCCGAATAGATTTTTATGGGAGAGTTAGAAAAAAAAAATATTAAGTTTTTATCCCTTTGAATTGAGGCAATAAAGAAGAAAAATATTACTTACTATCAATTTTGTAATAGTTTAGGGAAAAAGCGAAAGAGAAAGAGAAAATTAAAACTTAAAATCTTTGAAATTTTCACTTTTATATTTTGGAAAGTCTTTTTGCATCTTGAAATTACTTATAAATTATTCATTTTAAGATGTAATAAATCCCTTTTTTCCTAAAGATAATCTCAAAAGGTTGTTATTTCATATCCTTACTTATTTGTGAACTAGCTTAATTGACATTTGTTTGAACTACAGTGGCACAATAGGAAACTACGTAATAGAGATGCTAAATGTTGCAATTCTCAAAATATAAAATGTTGGCGGCATTATTTAAAAGATGCCGAGATTTATTGTTTCCAACCAGGTGATGATGGATGAAGAGCCTTACGATATCGATGATCTGAACAAGGAGTTGCCTGAGCTTCCATTGGGAAATCTCTACTTTCGTCTAGATTGGCTGTGTTTTGAGGCTTAGATTTTACTGCTTAAGAATTTTAATGTTTTGAATCACTTATATGGTTGGATATTTAATTTGGATGATGAAATCATGAACATCAAAGGACTGGTGCAATTGGGTTTGTCACTTTGAAGGAAAACCAAAGAGGTTTTCTGACACTTTATTTTTATTTTAAAGCTTTTTTGAAAGGAAAATCTGATTTGCCTTATTAGATTTTTGAATTACGTGCAGCTGATATGGTTCAAGATTTGCCAAAACCTTCTATATATGAGCGAGGTTCCCGGTAGTATGGTTATAATGTACCATCTGTCAATGTGCCTTGATAGTAAAGTGTGTGCTCACACGTTATAATAATGTTTTAAGTTCGAGTTGTCACACCATATGTGTATATAATACTAAAGTCTCTGGTTTGATTTTTGTAATTACTTTTGTTTATCTCTATGTTGTTGATATAAATATTGTCACTCATGAAACTATAAAAGTTATTTGTACACCTAAAACAGATTAAAAACACTTTAAAATTAAATCAAAGTTTTACATGATTTTAAAAAAAAAAAAAAAAGTTTTATATGGGATTCTACTCAAAAAAGAAATGTTTCGCATCCAGTGTTTAGTAAGCGTTAGGCGCTAGTCGGACGGTGACTCAGCGCCTTGTGCCTAGGCCGATTAATCCCGATTAATCGGACAACATAATTACAAACAAATAAAATAACAAACAATACATAATTCAAACGAAGGAAAAGATAAAAAATTAATTTATTATAATGATTAGGAGCAGTGCTTGTTTCTTCAGAGGGCCCTTCTTCGATTCTTGATGTTTCAGCTGGTACTGTTGTTTCAATCTCTTCAGCTGTTTCGATGGTCGGGCAGCGGTCGAAGGTTGGTAGGGATTCTGTTTCTCCGTTGGTTTCTTTTGCTCAACCCATTGTTTCTTCAGTGGTTTCAATTGATGAGTTGGACGATAGGGTGGGTATAGTTTCTCCTTCGGTTGAAAGGGTTGAAAGGGTTGTTTTGAGGAATGGATCTGGATCTTCATGTTCTCCTGTATTGGATGTGGACTCTGATGTTCGAGTACAGGATCCTGAGCGTCCATTGTCTGATTCCCAATCTGAACTTCACCTCATTGCTGATTCTTCCTGGGCTGACCAGGTTGAGGAAGAAGAGTTAAATGATACTACTACTATTACTCGAAGGTCCACTAGGATTGCACGCAGACTGGCTTCTTATAAGTCCGGGTCCCGGGCTTTTTCAAGGGTTTCTGATGATTAGTGTCCTATATTGGAATTGTCGTGGGATTGAGAATGGTTATTTGAGGTAGGTTCTCAGAGATCTGAGTTGTCTGCATGGGTCGGGAGTCTTTTCGTTTTCCTTGTTGTTTTTGTTTTCTTGTGTGGCCTGCGCGCCACTTTTCTAATTGGGGCTTTTGCTCGTGGTGTTTTTGTGGTTGGTTTGGTCTTTGCTACTTTTTTTATTTTTATTTTTTATTTTTTATTTTTTATTTGATTGAAAAAAAAAATTTATTATAATGATAACATAGGGAGGCGTGTATACCTATATCACCACAACTTTATATTTTATAATATCTTTTATTATTTTATTTTATCTTTTTATCATAAGATTTATGTTATTTTATTTATTTCTCTCGATTTGTGTTTTTTCTTTTTCTCGATCAATGTTCATCATATTAGATTAGTGTTTTTTTTTTTTTTTAACGAGTAGTGATATTGACACATCCCCTAATGATCTATTTATGCCTCATTTTTTTTTAATTATTTAATATTATTTTTTTTTCTTATATCAAAATTATTAAAAGAGACATACAATTTAAGGAAAAAAAAATTCTATAAAGTAAATCTAATAAAACCCTACATTCCTTAAAAAAAAAATAAAAAAATCAACGTTCTTTTAATCATTTTTTTGAAATATTTTTTTTTCATAACTCTTAAACCCTAAAAATACATGTACTGGATCTTATTTAAACAATAAATCAAACACTTTGGTGCATAAGACAGATGAGATATTGATTATTATTTAATCTTATTACTCTTTTAGAATCTGAAAGTGAAATGATGATAACCAAAACAAATACTTGATTTTTGCTTCTTGTTTCGTTTTGTTTGTAGGTTTTCCACGTATATTTTGTGTTATGTTATTGTTTATATTTTCTCTTATCTTATTTTTTCTATTATAGTCGTTAATTACTATAAGTTATGGATGAATATTAGGCATGTCACTTCCACGTTCATCGATTCAAATTTCCAACACTTTGAAAATCCAATTGGAAAGGATTGCTAAAAATGGCGTGATGGCTCTTTTGACGTATCTTGCATGGTCTAGCAAGGGGAACTACCTTTGAAAAAAGAAAGTGGTTAATATATAACTTTTTTGCTTGCTTCATGCAAGGTCCCTGTAGGCTATATAGCAGACCAAATTAAATTGAAATATCAGTGTTACACGTGTGTGGCTTTTACACCACATGAATTCTTTGGCTTCTTGAATAATCCATGCCGCATAGCAAGCTCTTATGATTTGCTTCATGTTTAAGAGTGGAATATTACATCAATTACCCCTCTCTTCTTGCCTATATATATGGCTTTCATTGTAATTACTAAAAGTTGTAAAAACTAACACTCTCACTCAAATCAATAAAAGGCAATATACTCTCTTTCTCTCGCCTATCTCTCTTTGTTTCTTATTTTATTTTATTTCTCTCCTATTAATTATAACTTTATCATATTATTACTCTCTCATCTTGTTTCTATTATATTATCTAGTGTTTCAATTTAATTTACAACACAAACTTTTTTTTTAAAAGGATTATATATATATATATATATATATATATATATATATGGGGAAATTATCCTACCAGTGCATCCGAATAGAATTATATAAGGATATTGAATGTGAGCCACTCGTTTTACATACTTTGACTTGGTATGTATGCGCTTGTCAAATCACTGTTATAAATGAGTGGCTCATATTCAATATCCTGATAAAGTTATATCAGTGCATCCTAATAGGATCGGGACCGTATATATATATATATATATAAAATATGATGGTGATCCACTGATCCACACATTTCATAAAAAATAAATAAAATAAAAATAAAATAAAAAAAGTCTAGCAAGAGGAACTACTTTTGAAAAACGAAAGTGGTTAATATATAATTTTTTGCTCGCATCATGCAGGGTCCTGCATAGCAGTTGGTCTAATTAAATTCATCATGATTCATGGTTGTTGGTGTAAGATTAAACAATATTTTTTTTAAAAGGATTATATATATATATATATATATATATATAAAAGAAATTTTAAAAAAAAAAATATAGAGCATTGATCCACTGATCCACACATTTCTTAAAAAAAATAAAAAATAAATAAATAAATAAAAGTCTGGCAAAAGGAACTACCTTTGAAAAAAGAAAGTGGTTAATATATAATTGGGATATTCCTATTTTCATCCCTCTAGTTTCATGTAATTCTATTTTAATCCACTAGTTTGTAATATTGTCATTTTTAGTCCTTTTGTAATTGTTTCCGTCAAAAGTATAATTCTTGACATGGGCAGAGGGCAAAATGACCCTACTACCCTTGAGTTTGGCTGAGATTAGTAAAATGAACATGATACCCTCCAATTTTACCCTTGTTAAAAAAATTAAAATTTTAAAAAAATAATAATAAATGGATTTGTGGTGATCCAATCTGGATCTTCACAAATCCAAAGACCTCAATCACCATCCCAACCACCAATCAACCTCTAGTCCTTCATCATCACCAACAGACCACCATCACCAACTCCTTCACCATTACCAAAACACCACCACCACCACTACCACCAACCAAAACCCAGATCAAAATCAAACCCAAATCAACTCAAACCACTACTATCACCAACCGAAACCCAAATCAGAAACCAAAACACCACCACTAGAACCCAAATTGACCCAAACCACCACTACCACCAACTGAAACCCAGATCGAAACCAAACTCGTTGGTCGAATTGAACCCACACCAAACGAGGAGGATGATAAGAGGGGGAGAGAGAGAGAGAGAGAGGAACATGATCGAACCCAGAATGACAACCAAACCCATATTGAACTCGTTGGCACCGCGCTTTCAGTTGTTGTTGTCATCGTCGCTGCTTCTGGTTTTAACTTGTTCGAGTTCAAGCGCCAATTGGTGGTGGGAGGGGCGACTATGATTGATTTCGTGGAGGGATTTTGGGTGGTTTTGGTTGTTGGGTGTTTGGAGAGGATGGCTTGATTGATGGGTTTGGATGTTTGGGTGATTTGTGCGGTGGTGTGTTGTTAGTTTGTTTTTGCATTTAATTTTTTTAATAAGAAGGGTAAATTTTTAATTTCTATACATATTTATTATTTAATATTTTAATATTTTTTAATGGACGAGATCAGTGGTGGGAGAGGATCAAAGATTTTTATTATTTTAATAATAAAGATTATTTGTTAAATTAAATAATTAATATTGTTTTTTAATTGATTTTAAAATTACCATTATGTCCTTTCATCATACAGACTTCTAGAAATTCTGACGTTGAATTACCATCTTGCCCACGTTGACCTAGCGGAATTCTGAGAAACCCAAACGGAATTGGACGGTTGGGACTAAAAAATGGATTGTCTGTGAACTAGTGGACTAAAAAAATAGTACTCCAAACTAGTGGAATAAAATATAATTACATCAAACTAGAGGGACTAAAATAGGAATATCTCTATATAATTTTTTTGCTCACATCATGCAGGGTCACTACATAGCAGTCGGTCCAAATTAAATTTATCGTGATTCATGTTTGTTTGTGGGAGATTAAACAATTTTTTTTTAAAGGATTATATATATATATTTATATATATATATATATATATATATAAAGAAATTTTAAAAAATATATATGGTGGATATCCACTGATCCACCCATTTCTTGAAAAAAAAAAAAAAAAAAAGTCTGGCAAGAGGAACTGCCTTTGAAAAAAGAAAGTGGTCAAAAAACAACTAAATATAACCATGGAATAAAATCAACGCTTAGGTTTAGATTTAAAAGTGCCAAAAAAAAATGCCAGCCGGAAGGAGATTTCATAATTATTGGAGTCTGTCATTGTGTCTTCATCAGGAAAGATATTTCTTCCGGACCGAAATCTCAAAGTTATTTAAATCCACCCATAAAGGAGTTATAACTTACGAGCTCGTTTTGTATGCAGGATAGGATATAATTATTAATTTTTGTGATTGGATTGGATTTGATTAAATGAGATATGATTGGACTAATAAAATTAATATTGTGATATGTTGTTTGATTTTATATGGGATTGAATTAAAATAATCATATCTCTTGTTTGGTGTGGTATGAATAAATGTATGATATTAGGAAAAAAAAAAATTATCATATAATTAATACATTTTTCAATAAAATCATATATTTAATACAATGTGATATTTATTAATATAAAATTAAATTAAAGTTTTTTAAATAAATTTAAATTTAATTTTTTTTTTAAATAAATAAAAATAATTAATATTAATATTAAAAGAAAATAAATTTTTTTAATTACAATTAAATATTTTTTTAATATTATAATAAGATATATTAAATAAGTATAAATTTATATAATTAAATAAAAAAATGAAGAAGAATATTCTTTTTAAAACATGGGACTAAATAGCCCCACATTACCTGGATAAAATGGTTGCATATAATTGGATCGGTTAAAATCATTATTTAAATTAAATTTTGAAACAAAATTAAAAATTAAAAATTTTATTTAAAAATAATTTAGATATTTAAAACCAATTTTAAACAAAATAGTATTTATTTTTATTTGTAAATATTGAAAATTATTATTTTTAAAATGTTTAAAATAAAATATTTTATTAATTATTAAAAGATATTTATATTTTTATCACATAACAAATGAAATAAATTGAATTTTTTTTATAAAAAAAAAGTATAAAATGGTGGGACCACCAATGTGTGCTAAGTTGTTTGCATGTGATTAATAAATCACATCCCATGCAAGCAACAAACATATAAGATAAAGACTAAAATTACTTATATCTCATCCCATCACATGAAACAAGCATGGCCTAAGAGGAGGAGAGAAACTACCATACACCTGATGTTCGGATGCATCCAGGGGTGATCCGTGGGAGGCAATTGGCTGATTTATGCAAAGTAAAGTTGTTTCTGCGTGTAAAAATTAACCCTAAGGGAGGTATGGTGTTATTTGCTATGAGCTTTTTTTTTTTTTAAGATTATTTGCTATAAAATTACATATAGTGGTTTATTGCTATTAATTATTAAATGGGGTATGATTACCAATTATGTTCTTGGAAATTATAATTAAAGGAGTGAACTTACTAAAAGGCACCTTCAATTAGTTTTTAAATGTATATTTATAGGGGTAAGATCTATGTCCCTAACTTTTTACACAACTTCTTACACACTTTTTCAGCACTTCGATTATAATAAATTGGAAGGCTATGATTGATGATTTAATACACATTGAGCCACACAATCCCACCCAAGCAAATTGCACTAAACTTCCTTGAGGTTTGTCTTCTTGGATCAAGAAACAACTTTATCATAAATTGATGCTAACACTCTTTCCCGTTAGTCGAACTTAACCGTTGACCAATTTTAACCATCAAAAGACTAAACTACCCCTAAGACCCTAATTCATGAATTAAAAACAAAAACAAAAACATTTTTAAAAAAAATATGGATCTCCACCATCCATCTCAAACATGGATGGTGGAAATCAAATAAAATTTTTTAAAATTAAAAATTTAATTTAATTTTTTAAAAAAATCTTAAAAAAAAAAAGAAATTTAAAAACAAAACAATTTTAAAGAACAATTTTTTTTTTTTGAAAATTTGAAAAAAAATAAAATATCTTTTTTAAATGGATCTCCACCATTCATCTCAAAGATGGATGATGGAGATTAAATAGATATATATTTTTTTTTAAAAAAAAGGAGGAAAAAAAATGCATAAATAGCAACAACAAAAATTATAGAGGTGGATATTCAATCTCCAGATTGGATCTCCACTGTCCATCAAAATAGATAGATGGTGGAGATCCAATATAGAGTTATGGAGATTGGAACTCCACAGTGATCCATGGAGATCTCCATGGATCTCTATCCTCCCCCGCCGTTAACTGGTTGTAGCTTAACAGCTGGTCTTCTTGTGGTTCCTGATGAGAGACTCGATTTATTCACCTTGGTATGTTTAGATTCTTGTAATTTGTCTATAGTTTAGTTAGGTTTGTTGTATTTCTCGTTTTACATGGTCGTGGCATAAACTTTTTCTTAAACTGTTGTGTCTTTCAAATTGTTTGATGTGTAGGTGATTCACAGTGATTATTGTGCAATTAGGTTGAGAGACATAAAAAGAGATAGTAAGTTTTTTTGTCGTGGGTTGAAATTGATTTTGAATTTGCATTGAAGGTGTGTCTAGGTTTGGCTTTTGATATTCAAATTTGATTTTTTCCAATGATGTTCATGGATCCAAATAATTCCATCTAATTCTCTAATTTCGTTAATGGTTTCAAACTTAATAATGAAACCCTTTTAGCATATTCGAATCAGTTCTCGAATATCGAAAATGGATCAAAGTTCACCATCCCTTTACCAGATCTTTACTATTCGAATCAGATGTGAGGGAGGCGATGGAAGATAGAGATCCATGGAGATCTCCACGGATGAAAATCTCTATCGATCTCCACCTATATCCTTTTTTTTTTTAATGCATTTTTTTTCCTTTAAAAAAATGTATTTAATCTCCATCGTCCATCTCAAAGAAGGATGATGGAATTCATTTTTGTTTCTTTTTAAAAATTTATTCTGTTTTTTTTAATTAATTTGTATATTTAACATTTTTGTTTATTTTAAAGAGTGGGACTATTGGCACACCCACTACTAAACTATTTATACCCCACTTTTTAAATTATTTAGTATAATTTTTTTTTCTTTATCAAATTACTTAAAGAGACATACAATTTTATTAAAAAAATACTGCACAAAATAAAACTAATAAAACCCCCTACTTTCTTTATTTCAAAACCCTAATGAAATAGATTATTTCAAATTATTTAATGTTTACTATTTTTATTTATATTTTCTTTCAGACCTCGATCTCATGTTTCCCATGTTTAGTATTTTTTTTGATTTTATTGTTTCACATATTTGTTTTGTTTTTATTTTCAAAATCCAGATCCATATTAGCTATATTTTTTTTCTCTCAGTTTATTTTCTTTCAAATCTTCTATGCATTCTATGATTTATATCAATTTTTTTTGTAGATTTTATTCTATAACTTCCAAAGTTAGTTTAATGTTATATACAAAAAAAAAAAAAAAAAAAAAAAAAAAAAAAAAAAAAAACACACAAACACGAAATTGCACCAAGAATCACAACAAAGAAAATCTAATCTCTAACAAAACAAAACGACACCAAAACCCTAACTCAATCGTTCAAAAATCATGAGACGATCAATTTCACACTCACAATCTGCCACCAACAATCCAATCAACTACAGAAAAAGAAAAAAAAAAAAAAAAAAAAAACTGCATCTAATAAGGATGGTTTCACCATGAAATAAAAAGAAGAAAAAAAATTCTGCGAATGGATGAGAAAATTGTATATAAAGATTAGAGATGAAGTGTATATATATATTGAAAAAGTATATGGGGTGTATTAAGTTTAAAAAATATGTAAAAGGGTAATCTTGGAAATAAATCAAAAAATAAATAAAACCATTTAATTTTATTTAATTAAATCAAAAAATTTAAAAATGGGGGATAAATAGTTCATGAGTGGGTGTGCTAATAGCACCACTCAATTTTAAATTCTCTCTCTTTTTTTTAAATGTTTGAAAGGCCAAAAATACCCTTATATTTTACAGTCAAAGTTGGTCAACAGTTAAGTTTGACCAAGTTTGACTAACATGAGGGGGTGTGGGTGTCAATTTATAATAAAGTTGTTTCTATTAGGGGTGTGCGGCGGATCGGATCCAATGGATTTGCCATGATCCAAGATCCGATCCGATTTTATAGCGGGATCCAATCCGATCCGATCCGATTTTATAGCGGGATCCAATCCGATCCGATCCGATTATAAAATACTTCAATCCGATCCGATATGATCCGATGGATCGAATTAATATAAAGTCATTCGTAATATATAAAAGTTATAATCTGAAATAAATAAAATCAAATAAATTATTCAAACATTACTAATTAATTCAAATAAAATTAACATTAAAAAAAATACATGACATAATTTGTAAACTTTATATAATTCAAAAAGTTTATAAACATTATACATCAACTCCAAATGTAAACTTAATAAGCCGTGATGTTGATGAAGAAGAATAGAAGAAAAGAAGATGGTGGATTGTTGGCTGTAGAGAAATTGAGAAAGAAAACCCAAAATAGTAATATTAAAAATTGTATTTTGGCTGGGCATTTACATTAGAAAGTAGTGGATAAAATAAATTGTCCAATATAAAAATAAGGCCTAGTATTTTAGGCGGATTGGTGGATTTCCAAATGGAAATCCAATATCCGATCCAATCCAATCCAATGGATATTAGAATTTAGGATCCAACCCGATCCAATCACCTCTTTAGATCCGATCCAATCCAATGGATTGTATTGGATTGGATCCTACACACCCCTAGTTTCTGTTTATTAAATCTTTCTCTTGATGAACCAGAGTTAGAGGCGAATTATTTATATCCTTTAACAATATGAATGTTGAT
This sequence comes from Acer saccharum, assembly GCA_030490815.1. Lineage (NCBI taxonomy): Eukaryota > Viridiplantae > Streptophyta > Magnoliopsida > Sapindales > Sapindaceae > Acer > Acer saccharum. Next base: position 16,098,359 of record CM059866.1, on the reverse strand, counting down.
AATGAAGTTAATTAGGAATTTAAAATATGTTTTATAATTTTTTTTTTTAATGTATTATTTGGATTTTGTAATATGTTATGATTTATGTGATGTATATTTTATTTGGATTTTGTAATATGTTCGACTTATGTCACATGTTTTATTTGGATTCTGAATATGTTTTTATTTTGAATGAACTATCAAATATGTTTTCATATATTATTATTATTATTTAAATATAAATATATATTATTTTAATTGATGTATCTACTGTATCCGTATCCTAGTTTTTAAATATTTACCGTATCTGTATCCGTGTTACATAGGCCATAGATCATGCCCTATATTTATATATAAAATAAGAGTAATATTATCTTTTGACTTTAATTCACCATATCTCATGATTTATATGATTATGACAAGTCACTTACTACATCATTCGATTGATTTTTGGATTAATTTTTTAGATTGTATAGTTTCTACGCTAATTTCTTGAATGAAATAATTATTTAATTTATATATTATTAAATTAAAAATAACCAAAAACATTTTAAATAAAATTATAGTTTCATATTTTTAAAAATAAAATTTATTTGTTGTAGAATTGAAAGAAAAAAATAAATAAATTTAGTCTAAACCAGACAGGATGACATAAACTCACCAAAATGGTGGGTTCCGAATTGAATGAGATTATGGTGATTCCAATCCAATTGGACTCGAAACATAAGATTACTGGATAAGAGCAAGGAAGAATTAAAAATAGTTTAATTCAATGTATGATAAATCACTATGAATTTATTATTTTAATTCAATATCAGTTCACCAAACGCACCTTGCGACTCATAAATCACTATGAATTTATTATTTTAATTCAATGCACTATTTCACCAAACTTGCCACTCATGAATCACTATGAATTTAATATTTTAATTCAATGTACTATTTCACCCAACTTGCCATTCATAAATCACGATGAATTAAAAAAATAAATAATAAATAAATACATAGACCCTTAGTCTTTTTTTCTCTTTTTTTTTTTTTTTTTTTTTTTTTTTGATTTTACAACAACAAATAGACCCTTAGTCTTATTAAAATCTTTTGCCCAAATGACTGAATTTTCTATCCACCAATCACCATGTTGCTACTTTTCAAATTAAATAATAATTTAATTCAAAGTAATATTAGACATGGAACCTGATAATTTAATTCAATCTCTAGTGGGTTGTTTCTGTTGTCGTTGTCTGCGTGTTTTTGTTGTTTCTTTGCATGTAGCCTTTGTGTTGTGGCTGGCCTGATGCTTTTGTTTGTTCGTTGTGGAGTCTGTTGTCGCCCGCCGTGGGTTTGTCCTCCGTTTGGGGGTGCTCTGTTTTTTGGTCTTCTTGACCTTTTATAATATTTAAGCTGTATATATATATATTAGACATGATTACATGTTTTATCACCGACCAACGACCAAGTCAAAATAATAATTTAAGTTTTCACCCTTTTTTCCGTATAAATACCTGAACTATATGGCAGCATTTTCACATCCAAAAACTCAATTTCTCATATAGTAATTGTCATTCAGGTTACCATCTTTCAAAATTATGGCTGATGCAATTATTTCCGTTGTCTTGGAGCAATTGGCTTCAATCGTCCGTCAACAGATTGAACAAGAAGTGACACTAAGCAAAGAAGTAAAAAGACTTGCTAGCAATTTCCAAGCCATTCAAGCTGTGCTGGTTGATGCAGAGCAAAGGCAAGTGAAGGAGGCAAGTGTGAGAGTCTGGTTAGATAAACTCGAAGATGTATCCTACGATGCTGAAAACTTGTTGGATGAGTGGAACACCTCAAAGCTCAAATTGCAAATTCAGAGAGCTGAAAATGCTCTTACTCTTAAGAGGAAGGTATGTTCCTTCTTCCTCTCTCCTTGCTTTTCTTTTAGAAACGTCGTTTTGCACCATGACATAGCTCTCAGGATAAAAGAAATAAATGAGAGTCTAGATGATATTGCCATAGATACAGAGAGGTATAACTTTAATACAATTACGAGTGTCGAACAACCTCGAGGAGTAGAAACCACATCCTTCATTGATGAGTATACGATACATGGTCGAGATAAGGAAAAAAATGCATTAATGAGCAAGTTGTTGTGTGAGAGTAGAGATGATCATGAAGTCCTCCAAATCATCTCAATTGTAGGGATGGGAGGAATAGGAAAAACAACTCTTGCTCAACTTGCCTTCAATAATAATGAGGTGAAAAACAACTTTGAAAAACGAATATGGGTTTGTGTCTCAGACCCTTTCGATAAGTTACGGGTTGCCAATGCAATAATTCAAGGTCTTGAAGGTCAAGGCAGTTGTAGGTCTACCACATTGGAGTCTGTTCTACAAAGTATTCATCAAACTATTGCAGGAAAAAAAATTCTTCTTGTATTAGATGATATGTGGACTGAAAACTACAATGATTGGGAACCATTGTACAATTGCCTCAAGAGCTGTCTCAATGGAAGTAAAATTGTAGTAACTACACGTAAGGAGACAACTGCTCTTATGATGAATTCGATTGTTATCCCCATTAAGGAATTGTCTGAAAGTGAGTGCTGGTCATTGTTTAACCACTTTTCATTTATTGGTAGGTCTGATGATGAGTGTAGAGAACTAGAAAATGTTGGTAAGGAAATTGTCAGCAAGTGCAAGGGATTGCCTCTTACAGCAAAGACTATGGGAAGTCTCTTGCGCTTTAAAAGAACTAGAAAAGAATGGGAAAATATCTTAAATAGTGGGATGTGGGAACTAGTAGAGTTTGAGAAGGGTATTTTTCCTCCTCTGTTACTAAGTTATAATGATTTACCTCTTATGGTCAAAAGATGTTTATCATATTGTGCCATATTCCCAAAAGACTATCATTTATATAAAGATGAGTTGATTTGGTTATGGATGGCTCAAGGTTATCTAGGAATGGAACAGAAAAGAGAAATGAAGATGATAGGTGAAAAATATTTTAACATCTTAGCCACACGTTCCTTCTTCCAAGAGTTCGTAAAAGATGATATTGGTGAGATTTTTGTATCTAAGATGCATGATATAGTACATGACTTTGGTCAATTTCTCACAAAGAATGAATGTTTTGCAATGAAAGAAAATGATTTTGGAGACTCGAGCTTTAACTTTTCTTTTGAGAAGGCTCGTCATTTAATTTTGATGGTTGACGAAAATAATTCATTTCCTATCTCCATTTGTAATATCAAAAACTTGCGCAGCCTTTTGTTTCAATTTGAATCGGGCATGAATTCATTTGATGGAGTCTTGCTAAAGTTATTGTGTCAAAATACATGTTTAAAGGCGTTAGCTATCGGGGGTACTTCCAAGTTTGATATGATGACTGGTGCACGTTATCGGTATCCAATAAAGTTAGAAAGAATTCCAAAAGAGATAAGAAAGCTAATACATTTGAGGTATATTGACTTGAGTAAAAATGATGCCTTAGAAATGTTACCGGAAGAATTATGTGAACTATGCAATTTGCAAACTTTAAATGTTTCTTGGTGTAAAAATCTTAAGGAACTACCTCAAGGAATGGGGAAGTTAATCAACCTAAGACATTTAGTAAATGATTGCACTTTTTCTCTAAGGTACATGCCCAAAGGAATTGAGAAGTTAACATGTCTTCAAACATTAAGTGAATTTCGTGTGAGTAGCAGTGAATATCGTAGCAAGGTATGTTCACTTGAATTTTTGAATCAATTTGGCCACCTTGAAGGATCTCTTCGTATAAAAGGTTTGGGAAATGTGACAAATGTGAGTGAGGCTCAGATAATACAGCTGAAAAGTAAGAAAAACATTTTTAAATTGGAATTAGGCTTCAGTGGGTCGGATTCGGTGAACAATGAAGCAATAGTTGAAGCCTTACAACCTCCTCCAAATTTACAGAGGTTAAAAATATCTGAGTACGCAGGCAACACGGTGTTACCCAATTGGATAACGTCAATAACCAATTTGAGATGCATAAAGTTGGTTGAATGGATCAACTGTGAGCAACTACCTCCATTAAGAAAAGTGTCATCTCTTGAATCAATTTCTATACAGGGAATGAAGAGAGTGAAAAGAGTGGGTATTGAAATTTTGGTATTAGACAGTGATGGCATTACTTTGTCATCATCGTCTTCATCAGTTTTTGCTTTTCCCAAATTGAAATCTCTCAAATTTACTGAGATGGAGGAATGGGAAGAGTGGGATTTTGGGATTGAAGATGATAATTTAACAATCATGCCATCTCTTCGTTTATTGCGAATTAGAGGTTGCCCCAAATTAAAGGTATTGCCAAATCAGATTCTTCAGATGGCACCACTGGAAGTTTTGTGCATAGTTGATTGCCCTATTTTAAGCGATCGTTATAGAAAGGGGACAGGAGAGAACTGGTCCGACATCTCTCACATCCCCAATATCCGAATTGATGACAAGTATATGCAAAGAAACGACCGTGAACTCTCTGGAAGGAATGAGACAAACATGTATCCAACTCCGACAGGTATTTTCTTTTTAGTTTTCAACAGTTTGTTATATTTATATGCATCCCCACTTATTGGAAATTAGTGAATATGATCAATATACTCATTTTTATCCACTTGTTCCATTACTTGCAGGCTTGTAGTATACAGAAAGTTGATGTCAAATTGTAAGAAATCTAGTACACTTCACAACAGATTTGATTCTTCTGTACAAAGCTACCGTGTTCTCATCAAGGGGAATCAAATTGTCATGCCAGGATGCATTGAGAAGAAAGGTCAGGAACAATGCTCATTCAATACATTTGTGAGTACTTTTATTTGATGTTCTATACTTAAGTTTAGTTGATGTACATTGCCAAGTTTATGTATCGCAAGCATATGTAAATTTCTTAATTTAGGTTTAAAATTGTGAATGTTTGTACCTCATCAGGTTTATGTATCACAAGGAGAGGTAGTAAATTCCTCGTCTTTGGGCTTGGTGTTTTGCTGCATAGGAAAGAGTCAAGAAGAAGAAGCTCAAGGTACTCAAATTCCAAATCTTGATAGGTTAACAGACCAGGATGCGTCCAAAAGAAGAATGAAACAAGAAGATATATTGTGAATCAATGACACTTTTGTGGCCAGAAGAGGCAGATTTTCAACAGGAATTCAAACGTGAGGGCCCAGAAGAGGGTTTGCCAGTTTTGAGGTTGTCCATGCTCACCTGTAGCACTCTGACTCTCCTCCAATCCCTCAACAGACACTGGCTCATTGTTGATCTGTTCTGTGGGGTAGTGTTTGCACATTAAATCCCCTTATTCCATGTAGGTTCTTGACAAATACTTACATTCGGGAAGAGTCTCCAAACAGTCAAGTCGTTGAGCAACGAGTTGAATGGTAAGTCAGAAGACTTGCTACTTTTTTAGTTTTGATTTTTTTATCATGTATATGGGCTGATTGTGTTTGGATAAAGTTTTACTAAATAGATTCTTGCATTAGTGTCTTTACCATTTACTTCTCCTGTGTAGAAATCAGATTCATCTTTTAAAATGTATACTACAATTTAGTTCATTTTCTATTGACTGACTGTGATTTTCTTTGGTTGCAGGCTGTATGCTTTTGTCGTCATGAACTGCAATTCTTTCTTCCCAGTGTTTGTCATGCTTTACGGTAATTGCTTTATTGTAATGTCTTGCGCTGTGATTTATAAGTTATGCACCATAATAACGTTACTGATATCTTCGTTTTGTGGCAGTTATACATTATTTTTTTGTCACCCCTATTGGTAGCTCATTGTCATGGTTTCATTCCTCTATTGCTATCAAATCTGCTTTTCATGGAGGCAGGTTCTTATTGTCATTATCTCAACTTTTTAGGAAATGATGGTAAGCTGATCTTTAACTCAATAATGTTGCTTTCTTTTTATTTTTTTTCCAAAAAGCCAAGGTCAAGCATTAGAAATTATATTTTCGGATTAGTGTCAATCTAAAGAAATTTTAGATATGGTGTGTTGATCTTATTACTTCATTACTTTAGCATCCTTCTTCTACATTCTACTGGTGGATTCTGCCATTGAAGAATGAGTTGTCAAGTGATCGATGCTTGTCAAAACTTTCGATATTATTTTCTTGTATGGCTTGAAGAATCAATGACATACAATGGTGTGTGACTATAGATATTGATTTTCTATCATTAGGTATTCTTGATTACTTAAATTTTAACAAGCTGTCTTTCGAATGTTTAGATAGAATCTAATTTGATTTTCTGTAAAATGATTTTATACCATACAGTTGATCCCTGCTATTTCATGCCAAAGATGTAATCATGTCTAGTGCACACTTCTTGCTCTTGACAAGTTACACAAGCTACACAATGATATGATTGAATTTGAAAAGAAGAAGGGAAGAAGAAAGACTGAGAAATGAGCAGAGGAAGAGAAATCAGGGAGATAATATTTTGGTTTAATATTAGATAACCTTTTATTAATCAATTCAAACCCATAAATAGGCTATTGAATGATACAACTTGCAAGCTAAAAAATAGGACATGAGTATCTGTAACAATAAGATAATCTTCTCAGCCAAATAAGACTCCTAACTAATTTATTCATCTCTAACTATTCAAATTCAAACTAATGATTAACCAAATCCAACTTATCCCACAAACTGATTCAATCAATCCCTCCTTGCATGGCTCGCATGCACATGCATGTGTACCCAACATAATTAACACATATCACATAATTGGCCTTGTTAATGGTAGACATGATTACATACAATTCCATGTAAGTTCCTCCCTGAGCAGAAACAGAGCAAACAGAGGCTTCTTGTTGAGGATGTGGCTTGGGGAAAATAAACACTAAAATTAATATATTGTCTTTGTTTTGTCTATGTTTTATCTCCATATATATATATATATATATATTTTATAGTTATTTTATTTTTTTTCAAATATTTTATTTTTAATGCAGGGCAAATGCGCAAAATCGATGGAATGCAAATTCTGCGTCTTTTCAAAAGCAAGACAACATTTGACTAGGTTAGTCCTTTTAATATAAGTTAATATACTTGAAATACATTAAATAAAAAGAATCTATGTCTTGACCATATTACATTTTCATATATGGTGTGTACTGCCTAAAGAATCAATGTCAAATCAAATGTTATTGTGTGTTATTAAATAGGAAAGTGGCTCTGAATATCTTATTTGAGTTTTAAGCTATGTTTGGGATTGCTTTGCTTAAGTTATAATCTGCTTATAGCTTAATTTAAGAAATAATCAACTTAAGAAAAAAATAGGTTGGTGTTTGGTAAACTAAATTTTAAAATTGTTTAACTTTTGAAATGATGGAAAATGTATTGAACCAAATGACTAAAATAGACATCAATAAATGTTATAAATATGAAACATTTAAAAAGAAATAAAAAAACATTTAAAAATATGACTCGGTTTATATATAAAACACAACAAAGAAACCTGACTGAGTCAACTCAAGCTCCTCCTCTGAGTCAACCCGTCTCCTTCTTCACCAACACACTCAACGGTCAACCTCCGCAAGCTCCGGTGTCAACTCTCCAATTCCTCCTCCGTCTCCAGCTCCACCGAGATCGTCGTCAGCCCCCTTCTTCTCTTCTGTTTGGATCCGGATCCGTCGTTTGGATCCGGTTATCAGCCTACTCCGTTGTCGTTTGGATCCAGTTCTCAGCCTTCTTCTCTGCCATCGTTCATCGTCGTTCATCGTTGATCCAGTTCTTAGCCTTCTTCTCCGCCGTCGGTCGGAGTGGTTCATCATCGATCTGGTTCTCAAATCACTTCTCCGCTGTCGTCATTTGGTTCTCAAACTTCTTCTCCACCGTCATTTGGGTATCTCAAACTTCTTCTCAGCTCGATGTGGTTCATCATCGAGTTGGCTTCCTCCGGCCGATCTGCTCAGTCCAAATTTATTCTTCCTCCGACCGATCTAATTAGTTTATTTATTTATTTTTTAAACATGAAACTATTTTATTAAATGTAAGGGTAATATTGTCTTTTATTAAAATGGTGAGGATATTTTGGATATTTCTTAAGCAAAAATTCAGCTTCTGCTTCTAAAAGCAACCTCCACCTAGCTTCTCAAAAGCTGATTATTGGAGAAGCAAATTGTATAATAATTGCTTTTGGAAAGTTTACCAAACACCCATCAGCTTAAAACTTGAAAAATAAGTGATTGAGAACTTATTTCTCAAGTAAAAGCAATCCCAAACATTCGTAAGGTATAATCTTAATATATGTAATTTTTGACAAGCGGCTTTTTTTTTCTTCCCTCTTGATTTTCTTGTATAGAAGGAATACAATCCATAATCTCAGTTAGAAAGGAATCAAAGTTTCATGCCTTGTCAAGAAAGGTTGATAACATTTTTGAGTAATTGATAGCTGAAATACAATTCAAGGAATTGGCTATGGCTGATTGAAGATATTAACTACTACATGCATCTAAATGTTAAAATCATATCTGATAATTGTCAGGTTAAATATCACAAGGGAAGATTTTAGATCCCAGAGGCACCTAAAATTCTTCTCTACTCTGGGATTCCTTGTTTAAGAAGTCCTAGAAAAAGAAGAATAGGAATTTGATCAAAAGACGATTTTGCTTCAGAGCTCCGTATTGCCATATACTTTTGAAGATCTCAGACAGACCCAAGCAAAGGGATCACCAACTCGCCTCATTCATGTGTGAATCAACGGAATGCGGAAATCTGGCTGCGAGTTGTATTATGACTGCTGTATATATTTTTTCAGTCAATGGCAATAACTTGTAGTTAATTTTAGTATATATTTTTTCAGTCAATGGCAATAACTTGTAGTTAATTTTATTATGAAGGTTTAAATATCCAATTTGATGATCAACTTGTGCAAAGAGACGGCCATTGAACTCCAAGTATTTTTCTTCACCTCCTCATTTTACTTTATTGTTTTCGTTTTCAACAGTTACATTTATATAATTATATGTATCCCACTTATTGGAAACTGGTCATAGGTAATTGACTAATGTTCAATTTGGTGAATACGATCAATATACTCCTTTTTATCCACTTGTTCCATTACTTGCAGGCTTCTACAAAGACACTTGATATCAATTGTTAGAATTTAGAAATTGTTAGAAAGCTTCCGTATTTGTAGAGAATCAAATTATCATGCCAGGATGCAATGAGAAGAAAGGTCAGGAACAATGCTCATTCAATTTATTTCTTAATGTTTGAAATTCTGCATGTTTGTAAGTTATCACAAGAAGAGGTAGTAAATTTCACTGCATAGGAAAGAGGCAAGAAGAAGATGATCAAGGCACTCAAATTTCAAAGCTTGATAGGATGCGTCCAAAAGAAGAGGCAGAGAGGTTCAATAGGTATGCTTCCATGAAATCAAATGTGAGAGCTTAGAAGAGGCTTTGCCCTCTTGTAGCACTCCAAGTCTCCTCCCTCAATAGACGCTGGCTCGGTGTTGATCCGTTAATTCTAAGTTGCTTTGATGAAGACTTCCCTGATAGTAGTAATTATCTTTAATTTTTTTAATGTAGAATATTACTCATTTTAAGAACAGTAGTAATTATCTGATGTTGAATATGAATTATGAACCAGCCGGTAATTGGCCATAGAATCATATCCAATTTTTCTGTACATATTTTGCATCATTTCAAGCATGCTTAATCATGCATGATTTAATGTGCATCATGATGTCTGGATTTGGGATGCATGTAAATCTCTTAACTTTTCATCGAGGATACAAGTAATAAGCTATGCAGGCGTAGCCCCTTTTGCATATCTTTGCTCTTTGCAGTTACTTTGCTTGATCTGAATGTAGTTTAGTGCTCTTTGATCTTGGCTCTTTGCATACCACTAAACTAAATTATGTTTTTACTTTATTTTTGACAGAGTGTCTTATTTTAGTGCAGGGTAAGTGGGCAAAATCCTTTGGTTGGAATGTGTTCTGCATCTCTCAAAAGGAAGGGCAAATTTGTTGAAATGGACAAAATAAGATAAGTAAGGGCTTGTTTGGTTGGGCTTCTAAGAAACATCTATTGGTAAAAGATCTACTTGTAGTAGATCTATTAAAAATAGAGTTTTTGAAAAAAAAAATTATATTTGTTTGGTTGGTAGACTATTAAAAAAAATAAAAAATGTCTATTTAGAGAAGCATCACCCCATAAGCTTTTGCCTAGTAGAGTTTTAAACTCTATTAGTCTCTACTCAACTTAAAATAGACAATCTTAAAAACCCAACCAAATAACTTCAAAAAATACTCAAATAGATGTTTGTAAACCTTTTAAGACAGTAAAAAGCTCAACCAAACAAGTACTAAGTCTTTTTAGCTAAAATTTTATCACTCTAATTCTTTTAAAATTTATCTTTGAATATGTGATAGCTAATTGAGTATATGTCTTCACAATTGGCCCACATACCATTCCATGTAAATTCCTCCCTGACTAGAAACAGAGCAAACAGAGGCTTCATGCTGTCTAAAATTTTAATAGATTGTCTTTGTTTTGTCTCCATATTTTATAGTTTTTTTTTTTTTTTTTTTAATTATTTTTTTTAATTTATTTATTTATTTATATCAAATAGGTTATTTTTAAGGCAGGGTAAGTGGGCAAATCTTTTAGGAATGCAATTCTGCGTCTTTTGAAAAGCAAGACACAATTTGACTAGGTTAGTCCTTTTAATAGAAGTTACCATATCTTTAATACATTAAATAAAAAGAGTCTATGTTTTGACAATAATACATTTTCATATATAGCATGTGTACAGCAGCCTGAAGAATCAAGATTGTAGACACAATTATCATGTACGGCCCAAAGAATCAAATGTTAGTCGCGTGTCATTAAAATAGGCAAGTGGCTTTGAATACATCATCATTTGATTTTTTATTATAAGGTATAATCTTAATATATGTAATTTTGACAAGTTCGGTTCTGTTGCTTGTACAGAAGGAATAGGAAGAGGCAACTATGAGAAGACCAGGATGTGTCCAGAGGAAAAATGAAACAAGAAAATAGCAAAATCAACAATTTTATTCTGATAATGTGACCAGAAGAGGCAGAGTATCATTTTAAATTTTTTGTTATGAGGCATGGCTTGGTTACTCAAATCTTTGACAATCTTGTCATTCTATTTCCTTTTTCTTTTTCTTCCCTTTTTTTTAATAACTTTTCTTAATTCTGATCATTTTCAGGCATAGCATAGCAAACTTATTGTTAATTCATTCAAGTTCCGAATGATGGCAACAAACATTAGCTGCATGTATTTTCTTCTCTTTCTTTTAGTTCATTGTTATTGTTTTAAAAGTTTTTATATTTAATTTAATATGTAACTTGTTTTGGTCTACTTTGGACTAAATCTTTTCTTATTTTTTGACCATCTCAGGAAGGAAAATTTGATCCAATAATTTTCTACAAACGTAACATCTGGGTGGAGAGCCGGGGACTTAAAAGAAGATGCCGTTTTTTCTTCTGCGGAGCACTACTGCTCGAAGAAGTGCCCTCTGCCGATCTCTTCCCCCGTTTGGCCGCCACCTTTGCACCGGCCTCACTTGCACGTAGCATCCAATCCAAAACTACACCAATCACAATGCTCAACCAAAAGCTGATCTCTTCAAGTACAAATTTGAGAAGGTAGACATCTATTCCCCAAAATTAGAAGTCTTAATTACTATAATCTTCATATTTACTGGTGCAAGTTTCTATCAAACTTTAAAATTGGACATGTATGCCAAGCTTTTTATTATAACATACTTGTGGATTTATTATTCCATCTTTAGTTCATCTGGAGGCCCAGAGTGCAGCCCAATCTATAAGCCAACACTCAATCATATTGAAGCCCAGAATGCAGCCCAAAAGCATGACCTGATCGGTTGCTGTTTTCAAACAAATTCAAAAGACCAATACGGTGCGTATTGGATGGCATCAGAAAATATCAAAGATGAGAGCAGAGTCATGAATTGAAGTCTGAGGTGGCTTGCTCTTATTGGCTCTTGGCAGATTACACTTACAGCTGGATGATAAGGATATATAAAGGAAAGGATGGAGAGAGAGAGAGAGAGAGTGTTTTCAGATTCATTTGTTGTAAATCTAGGATTTTCTAGATTTTCTCTCTCTAGCCTGTGTATTCTGAAAGTGATTCAGTTGTTTTTCTTGTTAAATCCTTGTGAATTTGTGAGTGATATCAGTGTACCTGATTGTGGTCTTGATCGAGAGGTTTTATTGTTGACTTGCAGTACTCACTGAAAGTGAGGGTTTTGAGTTTGTTCTGTACAGAAATTTTTGATCCTTAGGGATTTCTGGGTTGCTGGGTTGATTGTGTTAGTGTTTGGCTTGTAATCAACATCATATAGTGAAGTGAGCCTCTCCGGTTGGCTCAACGTGGATGTAGGCCGATTTGGCTGAACCACGATAAAATCTTGGGTGTTCTTTACTTTCTTGCGTTACATTTCTGCTTCATATCTTTTTATATCTTTCTATATTTCTTGGTTTTCTATTGTGGTATTTTTATGTGTGTGTTCTTGTTGCAAGTAGGTTTACAGGTGATAGAACAGGAGTTGGTAACTCTGTGTACACAGTTTTACAACAATACTTAACTGAATGCCTTCCTTAGTGAGAGGAATTACATAACGCGGTGCAATAACGGCTCTATTTTATTGTAACTATCACATTCTATGTGAAGGAAATTAATTATAGAATTTAGAATGTAGAATAATGAAATAAATGATCGAAGAGAATTTCTTCGTAAGCACAAACATAATTCAAGTATTTACAATTGGATGGAATTTAGATGTGTTGATCAACGTGTTTTTGGATTGAAAATTAGTGTATATATATATATATTTTGAACAGCACAATTTATTCATTGACGCAAAAGGCCAGCGAAACGGCACAAAGCAAACACAACATGGCACACCTAATAGCATCGCCAGCGAAACGGCACAAAGCAAACACAACATGGCACCTAATAGCATCTCCAATCAACACACTATCTTCATCAAACACACTAAATAATCTCCTCCAACCAGTACACTATCTCAACCAAATATTTGCTGAAGCTGCGGTACTCTTCAAACTTGGTGTGAAAAGTAGTTCCACCAACTTTTTTTTTTTTTTTTTTTTTCCTTTCGTTAAGGTGTCATAGCAACATCTAATTTATACTAAAATTATTAATTTAACCCTCATATGTTTAATTATAATAATATGTATTTCTAAAAAATATATCATTGTAAAGATCTCGTTGAGATCTTTAAAATGATATCCCTTTGATATATATTATATGTCGATAAAATTATTGAATATTATATAAGTTAATTAATAGAAATTAATTGGTATTATATAAATATTTATTATAAAAATATTCTTTAAAGATGTTCTTTTGGTGTAAAATTTGGTATGAATACATTGTAGTAAAAAAAAAAAAAAAAATTAGTGTAAAAAATATACTCTTTTTATAACAAGTTGGTGTAATATTTTGTGTATTGGGTTGGAGATGCTCTAACAGCACCGAAGAGTTGGAAGATTTTGGATTAAAAACCACCGAAGAGCTGCTCAAAAAATTTAGGAAACTTCAAATGTCTTACATGTTTGAAGCTACCAATACCATCAGCATTGTTCAACTAAGACATCGTTGACTTTGAATCACTAGCAAAGACAATTTCTATATCGATGAATTCAGGCCTAGAGGCACATAACTTGCACGCCCTGTGGATCGTAAGGATTTCTACAGTATTCGAGTCTTCAATATAATTACATATAAAGAGATTCTTTAGTGTGATCAACTAATATCTCATCATACAACGTAAGCAATTAATCACATACTCATGTGAAATATTTGTTGTCATGTGTCGTAACACTAACTACTAGCTTGGGCATAATAGAGTTCTTAAAAATTGCAATCGCAATTCTATCACCTCTTTTTCTCTCTCTTTCTCTCTATCTATTCTCTGAGTTATTTCTCGATCAACACTAATATATCTCTTCTCTTTTTGTTTATTTCCTTTGAAATTTTCCTAACAAAGGCAAGTCATTGTCTCTATACATAAATAATTTTATATATTTTTTTTTTTTTACATTTTGATGTAATACATGAAATTATATTTTTGCCGATCACTTAAATGAGGAGTGTTTAGGTCATTTCATTTATCATTTGGTTAAAAATAATCACATTGATGCATATGTATAATGTATGTGACAGAAAATAATGTTTACTATTTCTAGAGGGATATTTATGAAATTTTCCAAACAAAGGCAAGGTCCGCTTTAAGGGTGCGTTTGGCACGGACATGGGAAAGGACAAGGTGGGACTGGACAGGACAGGACGGGACAGGACATGTTGTTCTATATTGTGTTTGGAAGGCTTGGGATAGAACTGTGGACCGTACTATTATGTGTTTGGTTTGGCTGGGACGGGACAGGACAGGACAAGAGGTTCAAATGACCAGAGTACCCCTCTTATATATAAAGCAACATATATTATAATATTGCAATTTAATATATAATAATATCAAATAATAATAATAATAATAATAATAATAATAATATATAATATTAAATAATAAAATATATAATATATATTATTATATAATATAGAATATTACATGTATTATATATATTAATATAATATAATATATTATATTATTATATATAATAATATAATATAAGATATATATAGATTTATATAATATTAAATATTAGTACCTATAAAAAATATAATATATATAATAATATATATTATATAATGTATATAATATATATATATATATATTACATTATAAGTATATATATATAATATTAAATATTATTACATGTATAATAATATATATATATATATATATTTTTATTATTACCTACGTAATAATATTTAATATATTATATATTATTATATATAATAATAAAATATAATATATATTTTATATTTATATTACATATTTATTTTATATAATATATATATTATAATATATATATACATATATATAAATATAAATATTATGTGTTAATATATATATATATATAGTATAATATATACATATTATTATAATATATATATTAATAATACATATTTATATATCATATATATATATATATATGTATTAACACATAATATATATGATATATATATATATTATAATAATATATTTATATAATAATAATAATAATAATAATGTTTAATATATCATATATATATATATATATATATGATATATTGAATATTATTATATATTATATATAATAATATGTTTTTATATATTATATATTATTATATATAATAATATAATATAATATATTATTATATAATATATATAATATATATAATATTATATATGTAATTATTATATAGGTGATATGTTTGTAATATTTTGAAATGGTGAGGGTAAAATTGTCTTTTCTAGACTTGTCCCATGCATGGGACAAGTCTGGCCTAGGGTCTGAGGTGGGACAATTTTTGGTGAATTTTGTCCCACCTTGTCCCGTCCCATCCCAAGTTATTGGCACGCCAAACGCAGGACAAGAGAAAATAGTCCCGTCCTGTCCCGCATACCAAACGCACCCTAAAAGCCTCGTAGAGTCCCACCATGATAACAGACTTCACCGCGAACTCATCTTCTCCATTCGATTTGGCGAGAAAACAAGAGTGAACTCTGTAACTACTAACTCAGTGATTTTCTTGCATTTCACTGCATCGTTCGAATACGGAGGTTTCGTTCTAGGACACACTCTTGTTGCTTTCAAGGTATGTTTGCTACTTCTTTTCTCTTTTTTAAATTACTTTGTATGAGTATGAATTGATGTGTGCACATGAAAGAACCAAAAAAAAATGATTGATTTTGATGTCGATTCATGTACAAATGCATAAAAGGACCAAACTTGAAAGATGCAAGCAAGACTAGAAATAAAAAAATAAAAAAATTGGGGCTTTTTTACTGAAACCTTAAATATGTGTTCCATGTGTG
This sequence comes from Acer saccharum, assembly GCA_030490815.1. Classification (NCBI taxonomy): domain Eukaryota; kingdom Viridiplantae; phylum Streptophyta; class Magnoliopsida; order Sapindales; family Sapindaceae; genus Acer; species Acer saccharum. Next base: position 16,082,446 of record CM059866.1, on the reverse strand, counting down.
GTAATGATGACATTGATGAGTAAGTAGTGATTTTAATTGGGAAAAAATGGTGTTATTTTGCTCCTTTTATGGTTTTAACTGTGAGTGTAGGGTTTCATTTCTCTGGGTTTAATTAAACTGGCCATGCTCTTTGTTGTGATTTTCATTTCTCTCGGTTTAATTAAAATGGTGTTATTTTATTGGGATTTTTTTGTGATTGAATGTCAATTTCTTCATTTGATGAATTTAAGGGTTTTCACTGTGATTGTGGTGTGTAGGGTTATGGTTCTTCTATTCTATGAGTAATTGTTCAAGCATTTAAGTTTAATTAATGTTTCCACAGACTTTGTTTAGATTAGCTGGCTTAAATCTGTCCAAATAAACAGCTTTTCTCTCTTTTAAGGGCATAATTAAACTTTTCGAGGGTCAAATTTAGTCGACCTGGACCAAATGCTTGTGTTGACAGTCTCAAAACGGTTGGTGTCTTCCATAAAAATAAGGGAAATTAACCACTTTTACTAGTGACATCTTGATGCATGTTAGGCCCATTTTTTTTTTTACTGGAAGTGAATGTATTATAAATTGTAAGATGTAAAGATGTTGACAATTTAGTTAGGCTCTATTATGTTGCTAGTCAAGTAGTATCAATCTATATCACTCACTCGATAGCACTAAACTAGTTAGGCATTATTATGTTTTTTGTTAAATCCTGGTTATTTCCCAAACTCCTTATCACTTTTCCTTTAACAAACTTCTAATGAACCTTTGACACCAAAAGAATTAAGAGTAAAACAAAGAACACTGCTTCAACCACTGAACCACCGTAGTAAGTATTCTATAGACAACGGTCAAATTTCTTCTTTTATGCAAATGGGCAACTATTATGTTACTAGTCATTGATATCTTAGAACCCTCGGGACTGGATAGTCATGTCTCTTAATTGTATATGTAGTTGTATTTTAGTCACTATTATAACAAATGGCTCGGAATAAAGTTTCCAACAATAATCTCAATCAAGATAGTAACGGACAGATAATATAGCTTCATTACTGACATAGAAGAACGGTTATCTTTTTGAGTAATTAAAGAATATGGACCCTTAATATGACTTTTGGGTTATTGTGGTGGCAGTACATGAATCTTGTTAAAAAAATAGATATTTTTTGTTTTGCTTGCGTGTGATATGTGGTTAGATATGTTTGAACATAATGGATTTTTTTTATCACAATGCATAGAAACGTTTCCTCTTTATTTTGTTTTTTGGTATGTAATTATGAAAAAAGTGATTAAAGATCTACACTTATTTTAGTAACTTTGTTAAACAAGATTGTGATTATCATGATGGAAGAAATGAGGGTGCCAAAACATAAAAATTAGAAGGTTTCCTCATCCTGGCTGAAATGGGCAACGCAGGCCCTTTTAGTTATTGATATCACTAGGTCTTGACAGAAATATATTTTGAGATAATTATCCTAGTGGACACTGGGCACAATCAAAATAATCTTTAGATGACCATTAAGTCCAAAATGGTCATTTTAAATAAACAATGTGATGGAAGTAACAATTCGTATGGAAGATTATCCTAGTGCCACTCATTCAAGAAAAATCATTGTTTTAAAACCCGGTTCAAGGCTAGAGTTTGCCCAGTTTTAAAATCCTCTGCTCATTTTTATTGTGTAAATTTCTTCATTTGCTCAGTTTAGAGTTTTAACATTCTAATTTATGTATAAACTAGGATTGCTCCATCTGGGTTCAACTAATGCATCCATGCACTTTGTTATGATGTTCCTGCTCTGTTCTTTTTTATTTCTTTTGTAGTAATTGTGAACAATTGTGTTTATTGTTATTGTCTTGTTTTTTTTTTCTTAGTACAAAAGTCCATTATATATACTACAATTAGCTACAATCAATCACTAACAATTAGCTACATCAATCACAATCAATCTGTCAATCAATAAGTCAACAGTAATTTTAGTTTTTTAAGTCATTATGTAACAATAGCAAGGTCAAATATCTCCAAGCAATTGTTTTTATTTATCGTTATTAAGGCATTATAAACTTTTCAAGGGTCAGATTTAGCCAACTAAGCGGTTATGCTAATGTTGACGGTCTCAAACGACAGGGGTGTCTTCGATTAGAGATCAGATTCTCTCTTGGTTTAGATTTTTGTTAGGCTTTTTCCTATCCAAGTGACATTATGCGGTATGGATTTATTTTTATTTTTTTCACTTTTATGCGGACAAATGTTTCATTCAAACTCAAGTACTCTTGCAAAACAACCCAACAAAAGGCAATTTGACAATGGGAGGATCCAAATGCGTTTGATAATGCAAGTACTAAGTAGAATATCATCTACTAGCAATTTTATTTGTAATGTACCTTAATATCACCTTTGCATGCTGTATGTCATGTAGTGTTTTATTATTGATGATACCTCAAGTTAGAACTTAGAACTTGCATAAATTTTTCTCAACTTCAGTCTTCATATCTCTTCTCCATTCATCTGTTGCCCATAGGTGGAGCAGCTCCTGTGATATTATTCATCATTATCTGGAATCTCTTCAAAGATATATTGTGCAAAATGGAGGGGATGGCCACGAAGGACGACATGAATATCACTCGGGTTCTCTTCTGTGGACCGTATTTCCCTCCTTCTCATATCTACACTAAAGAATACTTGCAGAATTATCCATTTATTCAGGTTGATGATGTTCCCCTCGCTGATGTGCCTGAAGTCATAGCAAACTACCATCTTTGCGTAGTTAAAAACATGCGGCTAAAATCAAATGTTATATCCCGTGCAAAACAGATGAAGCTTATAATGCAGTATGGTGTTGGCCTTGAAGGTGTTGATATTGGTGCTGCTACAAATTGTGGAATCAAAGTTGCTAGAATACCTGGTGATGTGACGGGAAATGCAGCATCATGTGCTGAAATGGCTATATATCTGATGTTGGGGCTTCTTCGTAAGCAGAATGAAATGCAAATTGCTGTAAAGCAAAAGAAACTTGGGGAGCCAATCGGTGAAACACTACTTGGGAAAACATTATATATTATGGGATTTGGAAATATTGGGGTTCATTTGGCAAAGTGTTTGCGACCATTTGGCGTGAAAATTATTGCTACAAAAAGGAGTTGGGCCTCACATACTGAAGTTTCTTCCCAATCCAATGCTCTCCCTGTCGAAAATGGGATCATTTGTTATAATTTCAATCTTGCTTAACTAGTTTCATACACATGAAACTATAAGAGGAAGTTAACTTGCCTAGTTTCATACACGTGAAACCAATGGAGTAGATTCACTCTACTAGTTTCATACAGGTGAAACCAGAGGAGAATCACTCAACATACCATACCATAAACATTACACATACTATAAACATTCATTCAAATTACACATCCATTACAATCTTCTTATCAGATAATACTGATAGAAGGGTTTATATACAAAATACAAGGCCATTAGATCCTACCACATCATTGCCATCCAAAGGTCAATATGCAACAATGAATTGGCACTGCCAGACCTGATCTATAGACAAGAGACTGGCACAGCTGCCAACAACATCTGAAAAAACTAAAAGTAAATCTAACACATTTCAAAGAAACATAAAAACAGCAAGCTAAATTACACTTATTCAAATTAAACTAAACTATCATAACTAAACCATAACTAAGCTATAAAAACATAACCATAACAAACAACAAAACAGAAACATAGACAGCAGCAAGCTTTGGAGTCTCTGAGACAAATTTTAATTCAACATCATTGATGATTTGGTTGATGAGAAGGGAATTCATGAAGATAGTCATAAATTTGCTAGCAAGGCCGACATAGTTGTTTGTTGCCTGATTTTGAATAAAGAGACAGTTGGCATCGTAAACCGGTCATTTATATCTTCAATGAAAGAGGGTTCTCTTCTTGTGAATATCGCTCGAGGAGGTATTTTGGACTATGAAGCCGTTGCACATTACCTTGAGTGTGGCCACTTGGGAGGCTTAGGAATTGATGTTGCGTGGACAGAACCATTTAATCCTGATGACCCAATTTTGAAGTTCAATAATGTTATAATCACACCTCATGTGGCAGGAGTTACAGAGCATTCTTATAGATCCATGGCTAAGGTTGTTGGCGATGTTGCGCTTCAACTTCATGCAGGGACTCCTTTGACAGGGATAGAGTTTGTCAATTGACTTCATGCAGGAACTATGTCACTTAGTTTGATGTTTGACAATTTAGGAGAATTTTCATTTTAATAGTTCCTTTGAATCAAATTCTTGTTAAGGATTCAACTATTATGTTGCTTTCAAAAATCTGTTGCCCATAGTATCCATTGTTGGTTTCTTATCTGGTTTATTGATCCAGTTTATGTTCTTTGATTATAAATTGATGCGCATGAAATCTTCAATTTTATGCTAATTTTTTATCGTAAAATGTTCCCTTCAACCGCTGGGGGATTTATATTTTGGTTTTTGTTCTAATTTGGTCACCAAAATATTTATATTTTTCTTATAAGGATCGAGTTAGGATTCTTGATTGGTATTATCCGTGATAAGACATTTTCCCTTGATCTATTATTTTTATTTGATGTGAATGACTAAGAATGTTAATTTAAAGCTTATCGGGCTAGAACTTGCTTGGTAGTAAAATAAGATTGCTATGCAAGAGATTTCAGGCATATAAATTGAATTTTCTTGTGAATATTCTAGGTGAAATCTGTACTTTAATTGTTTTTTTTTTTTTTTTCTTTTGTCAATGTACATTTCATTGTATGTTTTTGAATTCTTGATTCTAGTCATTATTAATTATAGTGCCATTTTATATTACTCTTTTGTTTTTTTTGTTTTTTTTTTTGTTTTTTGAAATAGAACTAATTATTCTTTTACATGCTACTCATATTATGAAGTAGCTAGCATGAAATATGTTTTATGGACCCTTAAATATGATTGAATATTTGAATTTGAATGTTACAGGTTTGAAGATAATGGGTGACACGATTTATCCGAGGGATAGAATCTCAAAGTTGTCGGATGTCATTATTCACCACATTATGTCTTACCTTACTGCTAAAGAGGCAAACTAGCATACTGTCAAAGAGATGGAACTATTTATGGACATCGTTCCCCATTTTGGATTTTGATCAAAACTACTTTGTAAGATTTGATATGACATGTGCATTTCCTTAAGAATCTTTTAGGCCGCAGGTAGAAAGGTTTCAAAGTTCTTGGGATTTGTTGATGCTTCCTTGCTTCGGTTTTGCAAGCTTAAGTTTCCTCTGCAGAAATTGAGTCTATCCATAGGTCCTCTTGATGTAATAGGATCATCTTTTCTTCTGGATAAATGGATAGGATTGGCAGTGGAGAATGAGGTAAAAGAGTTGAATTTCCATCTCATATCTAGAAATACAGTGCATTTGCCAAGAACGATAGAATTAGATGATATGTACATTCTAACCGAAGCAGTCTTTTCCGCTAAATCAATGAGTACTTTGGAGGTATGTGGTTGTAAATTGGAGCAGCCCTCTGTTTCTGCAGGATTTCATTTCCTAAAAAATGTGAAGCTAGTAAAAGTCTTACTAAATGAACAAATAGTACAGATGCTTATCATTGATTGCCCTTTGCTTGAAAATTTGCTTTTACATTATTGTTCTGGTTTGAAACGTTTTCGTGTCTCTGATGCTCTCAAATTCAAGGTTGTGGAGTTTTTTACACTATGATGAAGTTTGAAGTATTGAAATTGCTGCCCTCTGTATGCAAAAAATTAGTCTTCGGTTTAGTAAGCGTGAACCGTCATGTGTGATTGACATATCCAAGAGTCCCTTATTGAAGTATTTAGATTTAAAAGATGCCAATTTTTTGGATGAAGAGTTTGATAGCATTGTCTCAAAATATCCGTTACTCGAGAATTTGTCCGTGAGTAGGTGTAATTTTCTTGAAAAGGTCATAATTTCAAGTATCCAACTTAAGAAATTAAAATTTGTCAACTGTTCTAGTTTGAAAGACATCGACATTGATACTCCAAATCTGGTTTCCTTTTATTACAAGGGTAATTCAGTTCCTAAATCTTCAATAAATGCTCCATGTTCAGGGGATGTACGATTTGAGAATGAAGGTGCTCGCAACACTCGTTGGTTCCTTTATGTAAAGGACTTTCTTGGAGTTAATCAGATTGAAGATCTATTCATAACTCTCAAGTCTGAGAAGGTATGTCTAATTCCATACAATTGATTATTAACATTTCACTCATCTTCGTTATGTAATTCTGTTTTTAATATTTCTGAATTGCTTCTCTCTCTCTCTTTCTTATCAAGATTTCATTTAAATTAGACGAATTCCGAAAATGGTCACCTTCATACCCCCTGGGAAGTTGAAAATTTGCATTTGCATTTGGATAGAAAGATTAGTATTGAAACCGACTCCAGGGTGGCGGTGTCTTGGATTTTGAACGGGGATTTCGGCAATTTGGCTGTGGTGGATGTGATTTATGAGGTTCGTGCGAAGCTTAGTACTTTTGACAATTTGTCGATTCGTTATGCTCCTAGAGATTTGAATAGTGTGGCGGATGGGTTGGCAAAAAGAGGTTCTTTGAATGAAAATGAAGAAGTGGTGTGGAGAGTGTTCTAGTTGTTGTTTTGGTTGCTTGTCATGGCTTTTTTCTTTAGGGGTGGGACTGTTTGGTTCGGTCAGCTGAGTGAAATCTAGGTTGATCTCTTTGTCCTTGTTGGTCTGATATCAGGTTAGATTTTGTTTGCTGTTTGCCTCTGTTTGTGCCGGCTGTTGTGGGTGCTGGTGCTTTGGTTTTGTCTGTTGGGTAGTGGTCTTTGTTGGCTTGGTGAGGGCTGGCTGGTGTGGCCTGTGCTGCCCGCTCCCTCTGTTGTTTTGTTTGGAGCCTTTTGGCTTCTTTTTGTATTGCAGTTTAAAAAAAAAAAAAAAAAAAAAAAAAAACTATGCGGCCATCGAATTATACTGCATTTCTAGATGGCCTTTTCTCGATTTGCTATCCAAGATATATGTCCATAGTAGCATATGGTGGGGACTTTGAGCTTTTCATTAAGGTATGCTCTTTTTAACATAAATTATTCTCCGCATTTTTCCTTATATGTTCCATAATCAACATATTGTCATTGATGTTTTTGTTGCAATTACTGTATAGGTTGATGTTTGCCCGAATAGATTTTTATGGGAGAGTTAGAAAAAAAAAAAATATTAAGTTTTTATCCCTTTGAATTGAGGCAATAAAGAAGAAAAATATTACTTACTATCAATTTTGTAATAGTTTAGGGAAAAAGCGAAAGAGAAAGAGAAAATTAAAACTTAAAATCTTTGAAATTTTCACTTTTATATTTTGGAAAGTCTTTTTGCATCTTGAAATTACTTATAAATTATTCATTTTAAGATGTAATAAATCCCTTTTTTCTTAAAGATAATCTCAAAAGGTTGTTATTTCATATCCTTACTTATTTGTGAACTAGCTTAATTGACATTTGTTTGAACTACAGTGGCTCAATAGGAAACTACGTAATAGAGATGCTAAATGTTGCAATTCTCAAAATATAAAATGCTGGCGGCATTATTTAAAAGATGCCGAGATTTATTGTTTCCAACCAGGTGATGATGGATGAAGAGCCTTACGATATCGATGATGTGAACAAGGAGTTGCCTGAGCTTCCATTGGGAAATCTCTACTTTCGTCTAGATTGGCTGTGTTTTGAGGCTTAGATTTTACTGCTTAAGAATTTTAATGTTTTGAATCATTTATATGGTTGGATATTTAATTTGGATGATGAAATCATGAACATCAAAGGACTGGTGCAATTGGGTTTGTCACTTTGAAGGAAAACCAAAGAGGTTTTCTGACACTTTATTTTTATATTAAAGCTTTTTTGAAAGGAAAATCTGATTTGCCTTATTAGATTTTTGAATTACGTGCAGCTGATATGGTTCAAGATTTGCCAAAAACTTCTATATATGAGCGAGGCTCCCGGTGGTATGGTTATAATGTACCATCTGTCAATGAGCTATGATAGTAAAGTGTGTGCTCATACGTTATAATAATATTTTAAGTTCGAGTTGTCACACCGTATGTGTATATCATACTAAAGTCCCTGGTTCGATTTTTGTAATTACTTATGTTGTTGATATAAATATTGTCACTCATGAAACTATAAAAGTTATTTGTACACCTAAAACAGATTAAAAACACTTTAAAATTAAATCAAAGTTTTACATGATTTAAAAAAAAAAAAAAAAAAAGTTTTATATGGGATTCTACTCAAAAAAGAAATGTTTCTCATCCAGTGTTTAGTAAGCGTTAGGCGCTAGTCGGACGGTGACTCAACGCTTAGCGCCTAGGCTGATTAATCCCGATTAATCAGACAACATAATTACAAACAAATAAAATAACAAACAATACATAATTCAAATGAAGGAAAAGATAAAAAATTAATTTATTATAACGATAACATAGGGAGGCGTGTATACCTATATCACCACAACTTTTATTTTATCTTCTTATCATCAGATTTATGTTATTTTATTTATTTCTCTCTATTTGTGTTTTTTCTTTTTCTCGATCAGTGTTCATCATATCAGATTAGTGTTTTATTTTTATAAGTGGTGCTATTGACATATTCCCTAATGATCTATTTATGCCTTATTTTTTTAATTATTTAATTTATTTTTTTTTCCTATATCAAAACTATTAAAAGAGACATACAATTTAAGAAAAAAAAAATTCTATAAAGTAAATCTAATAAAACCCTACATTCCTTAAAAAAAAAAAAAAAAAAATCAACGTTCTTTTAATCATTTTTTTGAAATATTTTTTTTCATAACTCTTAAACCCTAAAAATACTTATACTGGATCTTATTTAAACAATAAATCAAACACTTGGGTGCATTAGACAAATGAGATATTGATTATTATTTAATCTTATTACTCTTTTAGAATCTGAAAGTGAAATGATGATAACCAAAACAAATACTTGATCTTTGCTTCTTGTTTCGTTTTGTTTGTGGGTTTTCCACGTATATTTTGTGTTATGTTATTGTTTATATTTTCTCTTATCTTATTTTTTCTATTATAGTCACTAATTACTATGAGTTATGGATGAATATTAGACATGTCACTTCCACGTTCATCGATTCAAATTCCCAACACTTTGAAAATCCAATTGGAAAGGATTGCTAAAAATGGCGTGATGGCTCTTTTGACGTATCTTGCATGGTCTAGCAAGGGGAACTACCTTTGAAAAAAGAAAGTGGTTAATATATAATTTTTTTTGCTTGCTTCATGTAAGGTCCCTTTAGGCTGTATAGCAAACCAAATTAAATTCATCGTGATTCATGTCGTGATTCATGGTTTTGTTGGGGGGGGGGGGGGGGGGGGGGGGGTTTGCGCGTTGTTGTTTGAGGGAGGGAGGGGGGCGGAGATTAAACATTTTTTTTAAAGGATTATATATATATATATATATATATATATATATATTTAAAAATATAAAAAAATATATGATGGTGATCCACTGATCCACACATTTCATAAAAAATAAATAAAATAAAAATAAAATAAAATAAGTCTAGCAAGAGGAACTACTTTTGAAAAACGAAAGTGGTTAATATATAATTTTTTGCTCGCATCATGCAGGGTCCTGCATAGCAGTTGGTCTAAATTAAATTCATCGTGATTCATGGTTGTTGGTGTAAGATTAAACAATATTTTTTTTAAAAGGATTTTATATATATATAAAAGAAATTTTTAAAAAAATATAGAGCAGTGATCCACTGATCCACACATTTCTTTTAAAAAAATAAATAAATAAATAAATAAATAAATAAGGTCTGGCAAAAGGAACTACCTTTGAAAAAAGAAAGTGGTTAATATATAATTGGGATATTCCTATTTTCATCCCTCTAGTTTCATGTAATTCTATTTTAATCCACTAGTTTGTAATATTGTCATTTTTAGTCCTTTTGTAATTGTTTCCGTTAAAAGTATAATTCTTGACATGGGCAGAGGGCAAAATGACCCTACTACCCTTGAGTTTGGCTGAGATTAGTAAAATGAACATGATACCCTCCAATTTTACCCTTGTTAAAAAAATTAAAATTTTAAAAAAATAATAATAAATGGATTTGTGGTGATCCAATCTGGATCTTCACAAATCCAAAGACCTCAATCACCATCCCAACCACCAATCAACCTCTAGTCCTTCATCATCACCAACAGACCACCATCACCAACTCCTTCACCATTACCAAAACACCACCACCACCACTACCACCAACCAAAACCCAGATCAAAATCAAACCCAAATCAACTCAAACCACCACTATCACCAACCGAAACCCAAATCAGAAACCAAAACACCACCACTAGAACCCAAATTGACCCAAACCACCACTACCACCAACTGAAACCCAGATCGAAACCAAACTCGTTGGTCGAATTGAACCCACACCAAACGAGGAGGATGATAAGAGGGGGAGAGAGAGAGAGAGGAACACGATCGAACCCAGAATGACAACCAAACCCATATTGAACCCGTCGGCGCCGCGCTTTCGGTCGTCGTTGTCATCGTCGCTGCTTCTGGTTTTAACTTGTTCGAGTTCAAGCGCCAATTGGTGGTGGGAGGGGCGACTGTGATTGATTTCGTGGAGGGATTTTGGGTGGTTTTGGTTGTTGGGTGTTTGGAGAGGATGACTTGATTGATGGGTTTGGATGTTTGAGTGATTTGTGTGGTGGTGTGTTGTTATTTTGTTTTTGCATTTAATTTTTTAATAAGAAGGGTAAATTTTTAATTTCTATAAATATTTATTATTTAATATTTTAATATTCTTTAATGGATGAGATCAGTGGTGGGAGAGGATCAGAGATTTTTATTATTTTAATAATAAAGATTATTTGTTAAATTAAATAATTAATATTGTTTTTTAATTGATTTTAAAATTACCATTATGTCCTTTCATCATACAGACTTCTAGAAATTCTGACGTTGAATTACCATCTTGCCCACGTTGACCTAGCGGAATTATGAGAAACCCAAACAGAATTGGACGGTTGGGACTAAAAAATGGATTGTCTGTGGACTAAAAAAATAGTACTCCAAACTAGTGGAATAAAATATAATTACATCAAACTAGAGGGACTAAAATAGGAATATCTCTATATAATATTTTTGCTCGCATCAGGCAGGGTCACTACATAGTAGTCGGTCCAAATTAAATTTATCGTGATTCATGTTTGTTTGTGGGAGATTAAACAATTTTCTTTTAAAGGATTATATATATAAAGAAATTTTAAAAAATATATATGGTGGTTATCCACTGATCCACCCATTTCTTGAAAAAAAAAAAAAAAAAAAGTCTGGCAAGAGGAACTGCCTTTGAAAAAAGAAAGTGGTCAAAAAACAACTAAATATAACCATTGAATAAAATCAATGCTTAGGTTTAGATTTAAAAGTCCCAAAAAAAAATGCCAGCCAGAAGGAGATTTCTTAATTATTGGAGTCTGTCATTGTGTCTTCATCATCCACTTTTAGCATCAGGAAAGAGATTTCTTCCGGACCGAAATCTCAAAGTTATTTAAATCCACCCATAAAGGAGTTATAACTTACGAGCTCGTTTTGTATGCAGGATAGGATATAATTATTAATTTTTGTGATTGGATTGGATTTGATTTGATTGAATGAGATATGATTGGACTAATAAAATTAATATTGTGATATGTTGTTTGATTTTATATGGGATTGAATTAAAATAATCATATCTCTTGTTTGGTGTGGTATGAATAAATGTATGATATTGGGAAAAAAAATTATCATATAATCAATACATTTTTCAATAAAATCATATATTTAATACAATGTGATATTTATTAATATAAAATAAAATTAAAGTTTTTTAAATAAATTTAAATTTAATTTTTTTTTAAAAATAAATAAAAATAATTAAAATTAATATTAAAAGAAAATAATTTTTTTTAATTACAATTAAATATTTTTTAATATTATAATAATATATTAAATAAGTATAAATTTATATAATTAAATAAAAAAATGAAGAAGAATTTTCTTTTTAAAACATGGGACTAAATAGCCCCACATTACCTGGATAAAATGGTTGCATATAATTGGATCGGTTAAAATAATTATTTAAATTAAAATTTGAAACAAAATTAAAAATTAAAAATTTTATTTAAAAATAATTTAGATACTTAAAACCAATTTTAAACAAAATAGTATTTATTTTTATTTGTAAATATTGAAAATTATTATTTTTAAAATGTTTAAAATAAAATATTTTATTAATTATTAAAAGATATTTATATTTTTATCACATAACAAATAAAATAAATTGAATTTTTTTCATAAAAAAAAGTATAAAATGGTGGGACCACCAATGTGTGCTAAGTTGTTTGCATGTGATTAATAAATCACATCCCATGCAAGCAACAAACATATAAGATAAAGACTAAAATTACTTATATCTCATCCCATCACATGAAACAAGCATGGCCTAAGAGGAGGAGAGAAACTACCATACACCCGATGTTCGGATGCATCCAGGGGTGATCCGTGGGAGGCAATTGGCTGATTTATGCAAAGTAAAGTTGTTTCTGCGTGTAAAAATTAACCCTAAGGGAGGTATGGTGTTATTTGCTATGAGCTTTTTTTTTTCTTTTCTTTTTTTTAAGATTATTTGCTATAAAATTACATATAGTGGTTTATTGCTATTAATTATTAAATGGGGTATGATTACCAATTATGTTCTTGAAAATTATAATTAAAGGAGTGAACTTACTAAAAGGCACCTTCAATTAGTTTTTAAATGTATATTTATAGGGGTAAGATCTATGTCCCCAACTTTTTACACAACTTCTTACACACTTTTTCAGCACTTCGATTATAATAAATTGGAAGGCTATGATTAATGATTTAATACACATTGAACCACACAATCCCACCCAAGCAAATTGCACTAAACTTCCTTGAGGTTTGTCTTCTTGGATCAAGAAACAACTTTATCATAAATTGATACTGACACCCTTTCCCGTTAGTCGAACTTAACCGTTGACCAATTTTAACCATCAAAAGACTAAACTACCCCTAAGACCCTAATTCATGAATTAAAAACAAAAACAAAAACATTAAAAAATATATATATGGATCTCCACCATCCATCTCAAACATGGATGGTGGAAATCAAATAAAAATTTTAAAAATTAATTTAATTTAAAAAAAAATCTATTAAAAAAAAAGAAATTTAAAAACAAAACAATTTTAAAGAACAATTTTTTTTTTTTTTGAAAATTTGAAAAAAATAAAATATCTTTTTTAAATGGATCTCCACCATTCATCTCAAAGATGGATGATGGAGATTAAATAGATATATTTTTTTTTTAAAAAAAAAGGAGAAAAAGAAATGCATAAATAGCAACAACAACAAAAATTATAGAGGTGGATATTCAATCTCCAAATTGGATCTCCACTGTCCATCAAGATAGATAGATGGTGGAGATCCAATATAGAGTTATGGAGATTGGAACTCCACAGTGATACATGGAGATCTCCATGGATCTCTATCCTCCCCCGCCGTTAACTTGTTGTAGCTTAACAGCTGGTCTTCTTGTGGTTCCTGATGAGAGACTCGATTTATTCACCTTGGTATGTTTAGATTCTTGTAATTTGTCTATAGTTTAGTTAGGTTTGTTGTATTTCTCGTTTTACATGGTCGTGGCATAAACTTTTTCTTATACTGTTGTGTCTTTCAAATTGTTTGATGTGTAGGTGATTCACAGTGATTATTGTGCAATTAGGTTGAGAGACATAAAAAGAGATAGTAAGTTTTTTTGTCGTGGGTTGAAATCGATTTTGAATTTGCATTGAAGGTGTGTCTAGGTTTGGCTTTTGATATTCAAATTTGATTTTTTCCAATGATGTTCATGGATCCAAATAATTCCATCTAATTCTCTAATTTCGTTAATGGTTTCAAACTTAATAATGAAACCCTTTTAGCATATTCGAATCAGTTCTCGAATATCGAAAATGGATCCAAGTTCACCATCCCTTCACCAGATCTTTACTATTCGAATCAGATGTGAGGGAGGCGAGGGAAGATGGAGATCCATGGAGATCTCCACGGATGAAAATCTCTATCGATCTCCACCTATATCCTTTTTTTTTTTTATGCATTTTTTTTCCTTTAAAAAAAATGTATTTAATCTCCATCGTCCATCTCAAAGAAGGATGATGGAATTCATTTTTGTTTCTTTTTATAAATTTATTCTGTTTTTTTAATTAATTTGTATATTTAACATTTTTGTTTAATTTTAAATTCTCTCTCTTTTTTTTTAAATGTTTGAAAGGCCAAAAATACCCTTATATTTTACGGTCAATGTTGGTCAACAGTTAAGTTTGACCAAGTTTGACTAACATGAGGGGGTGTGGGTGTCAATTTATAATAAAGTTGTTTCTGTTTATTAAATGAGGGGGATTGTGTGGTTCAGAGTTTATTAAATCATTAATCTTATTCTTCCAATTCACTTTAATCAAAGGGCTGAAAAAAGTGTGTAAGAAATTGTATAAAGAGTTGGGGCCATAGACTAGGAAGCACATATACTCCATTTTGGTGGAGGTAACTCATATCGAACTTATATCCAGTTCAAATACTTCCCGGATACTCCAGGATACGTATTTGATATGTCAAGTGGCATATCCGTTGACTTTTTCATAAGTTTGACTAGAGGATACTTAGGGGATACTTGAGGGATACTTGGAGGATACGTTTGGTGCAATATTATAATTATTTTAATATAAAACGGGGTCAAATTATAATTTCAAAATTTTAGGAGTCAAAATGAAATTGTAAGGAAATTTTGGTTTTGATTCCATGTCAGATATGGAGAATACCGGGATACTTGAGATTGTAAATCTTTCTCTTGATGAACCAGAGTTAGAGGCGAATTATTTATATCCTTTAACAATATGAATGTTGATAATGAAGTTAATTAGGAATTTAAAATATGTTTTATAATTATTTTTTTTATGTATTATTTGGATTTTGTAATATGTTATGATTTATGTGACGTATATTTTATTTGGATTTTGTAATATGTTCGATTTATGTGACATGTTTTATTGGATTCCGAATATGTTTTTTATTTTGAATGAACTATCAAATATGTTTTCATATATTATTATTATTATTTAAATATAAATATATATTATTTTAATTGATGTATCATACCGTATCTGTATCCTAGTTTTTAAATATTTACCGTATCCCCGTACCCATATCTGTATCCGTGCTACATAGGCCATAGATCATGCCCTATATTTATATATAAAACAAGAGTAATATTATCTTTTGACTTTAATTCACCATATCTCATGATTTATATGATTATGACAAGTCACTTACTACATCATTCGATTGATTTTTGGATTAATTTTTTAGATTGTATAGTTTCTACGCTAATTTCTTGAATGAAATAATTATTTAATTTATATATTATTAAATTAAAAATAACCAAAAACATTTTAAATAAAATTATAGTTTCATATTTTTAAAAATAAAATTTATTTATTGTAGAATTGAAAGAAAAAAATAAATAAATTTAGTCTAACCCAGACAGGATGACATAAACTCACCAAAATGGTGGGTTCCGAATTGAATGAGATTATGGTGATTCCAATCCAATTGGACTCTAAACATAAGATAACTGGATAAGAGCAAGGAAGAATTAAAAATAGTTTAATTCAATGTATGATAAATCACTATGAATTTATTATTTTAATTCAATGTACTATTTCACCAAACTTGCCACTCATGAATCACTATGAATTTAATATTTTAATTCAATGTACTATTTCATCAAACTTGCCACTCATAAATCACGATGAATTTTTAAAATAATAATAATAATAATAAATAAATAAATAAATAGACCCATTAGTCTTATTAAAATATTTTGCCCAAATGACTGAATTTTCTATCCACCAATCACCATGTTGCTAATTTTCAAATTAAATAATAATTTAATTCAAAGTAATATTAGACATGGAACCTGGTAATTTAATTTAATCTCTAGTGGGTTGTTTCTGTTGTCGTTGTCTG
The DNA here is from genome assembly GCA_030490815.1 of Acer saccharum. NCBI lineage: Eukaryota > Viridiplantae > Streptophyta > Magnoliopsida > Sapindales > Sapindaceae > Acer > Acer saccharum. Next base: position 16,066,354 of record CM059866.1, on the reverse strand, counting down.
GGTGTTTTTGTTGTTTCTTTGCTTGTAGCCTTTGTGTTGTGGCTGGCCTGATGCTTTTGTTTGTTCGTTGTGGAGTCTGTTGTAGCCCGCCGTGGGTTTTTCCTCTGTTTGGGGGTGCTCTGTTTTTTGGTCTTCTTGACCTTCTATAATATTCAAGCTGTTCAAAAATATGTATATATATATTAGACATGATTACTTGTTTATATTTTTATATTAGACATGATTACTTGTTTTACCAACGACCAACGACCACGGCGTAAATATATTTACCAATGCCGTAAATATGTATAACTATATTTACGGCATTGGTAATGATTTCACATTTTTAATTAATTTTTATCTTTCTCATATTTTTAATAAATAAAAACAATTCAAATTAATTTATTTCTTTTCATCCCTCTTGTATTGTATCTGTTTAATGTGTTTTGTTCCTGTTTTCTGTCCAAAAAAAAAAAAAAAAAAGTATAAAATAGTGAAAACAACAAACTCATAATGTTTATTGTTTATATAATTTAATTTATTTACTTATCTTAAATTTTATATTTGAATAATTTTATATTGTTAATATTTAACCTATTTAAACTGAATGACAAATGGAATCTTCAACTCTATGAATTGGGAAAGTTTGATTGACCAAATTATTGGACTAGTAGGCCAAATTATTTTTCCTTTAGATAAATAATCTTTTACTTTAACCTTTTTGGACTGCTAAAATATCAGTTTATACAGTACCTACAATATTTACTTCATCAACATTATTTTATTTTTATTTTTTCGCATTTCATTCACATGTGGTTGGTTTTTCATAGACCATAAGTGATGGAGGATTTAGATCCTGAATACTTGGTTATAAATATCTGTATATGTACAGATATATCAAGCTCAAAAAGGAAGTGATCTCCTTCCTGGTTATTTTTTATGGAAAAAGTACCTCTTCTCATTGCAAATCATCTTCACCAATTTGTGGTTTAAATCAACTCAAAAAGGAAGTGATCTCCTTTTGTCTTCAGTGAAATGGGTTCTAAAATAATTGTAATGTGGGTTGTATTCATTGCATGGATTGTTCTAAGATTAATGGGATATATTAATAATAAGAGCCATTTACCAGTACCACCAAGACACCAAGGCATATATGGTGGTGGTTATCTAATGTTATTGAAAAAAAATTACTAAAGTAAAAAAGATTTGAAAATACATTACTGCGGTCAGGTTTGGTTTGGTTTCCACCCAATCGGATCGAGTTTGGGACAGAAATCGAAAAACAATACGAATCACAGGTCAGGTTTAGAACAACATGTATAAAATGGATTTGGGGTTTGGGGCGGGTGGATCCGGCCCGGATCCGACCCGTTGCCAACCCTACTTCCGACTTGAATGAGATTGTGGTGAGTATAATTAATCCAATTGGACACTAAACACAGGATAAGAGCAAGGAAGAATTAAAAATAGTCTAATCTTCCTTTGTCGGTTCACCAAACACATAAATCAAGATGAATTTTATTCATGTACTACTCGTTTTATTTTTTATTTTTTATTTTTTATTTTTTTTTATTGCAAACAACAACTGAATTACAGAATGTAAGGTTGATAATTAGTGTTGGCATTAATTCCATATCAAAACTTGTTTAACTTGTAATGTTTAGTGGTTAGTAATTGAAGAATTTCGAAGACGAAGAACGTCTCAACCACAATTCGTTCAAGTAGCCGGCTTTTAAGAGATTTGGGCATTATTGGTCGACAAAGGTATTCAAGGACCTCTTATCTCTTACAAGGCTAGGCACACACTCACACATATCATACTTGTGTGTTCCTTCATGATTTAATTTCATTTACATATCACTTTCACACACTTGGCAAAATATGCTCATGCATTCATATTTAGTTAATAAACTTTGTGTTTTGCATTTTCTAGGACTATGTCCGGAAACTAGCATATGTGTGTGTCTTTGTGTTTGTATGTTTCCGTATTTTATGTTTAGGACTTGAACATGTTCTTATTTAATGCCTTATTGAGTTCCGGTTGTTTCGGTTACTCATTCATAAGGTTTCGAGTCCAAATATGTTGACTATGCTACTTTTCGTTCTCTTTCGTTGAGTTGACTTCATCGATGATTTTCGAGATGATTTCTCAACCGTTTTTAAAAGTTGTATAGTCATCGTCGTGCGTAAGAGAGTCACAATTCGTAATCCGAAAAAGGATTCGAAATCGGAGTTCGGACACCCAAGATACGGGCCGAAGAACCGAGGGAGCACGCGAGAGGACAGCCCAGGCCGTGAGCCACATGGGCTGGCCGTTGATGAGGCCGTGGGCCCCACGGCCTGGAGCACTCTCTGCTCCCGTGTGGGCCACGCGCCCCCCACGGCCAGGGGGTGACGTGGCACCACGTGATTGGCCGAAATGCTCTTTCTCTCTCCTCCTATTTCTTCCCTCTCTCTCTCCATTTTGAAAAAAAGTAGAAAAATTCAAAAATCCCGTAAGGACTTCTCTCCAGTTTTTTAGAACTTCAAAACACCATATCTTCCTCATCCGGAGTCAGATTTGAGTGATTCAAGTTGGAGAGTGTTCGTATTTGAGTCCTCTAATATCTCCAAGTGGTTTGGTGGCTGTTTGATCGTGATTTCCAGTGGTTGAACACTAATTTCCGAACCAGCTGCAAAATCCGAGGTATGAGTCTCAACTTTGGGATTTCTTATTTTTTGACCTTCCATTTGCTTGGGGTTTCTTCTTCTATATCTATGTTTATGTTTGGTAAAAGCTATTAGGAAAGATAGCTTGATTATCATTCTAATTGAAACTCAATTTGTGGACTAATGTTGACTAGATTCTATGATTCTAGGTTTTACATTTGTTTGTGAGTTGTATTGTGATTAGAATGGCATCTTAGGTTGTTTGGAACTTAATTGAATTAATTTTGTGATAAATGATCTTGAGATTTGATTTGATCCTTTGATTGATAAAATCTAGGATTTGTGTATTTGTTTGTGATTTAAAGAATATAGGTTTTGATTGATGTAAATCTCAAAACCTTGCTCTATATTTTGTCTAGTATATTGATTGATTTTAATCTCATATATCTAGCATTTAATTGTATATTGATAGCATCTTGAATTTGTACTTCATGAACATATAATGATTCAAGTGTTATATGTGTGAATGAGACTTTAAGTGTATGTGTTAGGTGTTTCACATGCTTAGGTTTCTATTCATGTATTTTTGCATCTAGACTTGATTATTTGTGATATCACATGTTTAGGTCTATTTGTGCCATAGAATGTATTGATCACATGTTCTATGTTGTATTGATTGTTTGCATCATTTGCATTCACATGATCACACTAGGAAGTCCTTGTAAAAAGCATGAAGTCTTGGTTAGAGTCGGGGTAACTCGGATAGCCAAGCAAGAAGTCTTGCCTAGAGTCGGGATGACTCGAATAGGTAAGCAAGGAGTCATGGCTAGAGTCGGGAGGACTCGGATAGTCATGCATGGGAGGCTCCCTAGAGGCAAGAGTGCCTTGGATAGGGAGTTGGCTATTGTATTAGTAGGCCTAGGCGTATGGTTAGACATAGACTCCAATAGAGCGGGGTACACGGGAGGTGTATGCACTCTTGAGGAATTTCTAATCTACCATCGATGTTGGTTGTGTGTGGTGTCCAGTATATGGTGGTTTCGCATCATTGAGGGATTTCACACTTTCCAATAGGGTTGGGTAGGCTTAGACTTCACTAGGTTAGGTGAGCTAAAGATTGGTCACTTTGTGAATGTTCTATGTTTACTTTCCAATAATATAGTACCCAATAGTTGTAGTTCAACCCGTGGATGTTTCCTCCTTGGAGGTTTTACCACGTTAAAAAAATCTCTTGTGTTAATTCTTCCTATCTCTTTCTCTTATATTTTAATTGTATATTTTATTGTCTTGATTCATAATATCCACATGTGATGTATTGTGAAGCAAGTCTTTGTATAGTGTGATTAGTGTATTCATTCTATAGATCAATTTGTATCTTTGATTCTTTTGTATATTGTAATTTTTGTTTAGTGACATTTTGTTCACTCTTGTAACACATTGAACATCTTATGAAATACAAGCTTATTTTGTTATTATGTTTATTTGTTCTTATACCTCACATAACTTGTTGATATGCTTAGACTTTGCTCTTATGATTGTATTATAGTATTGTCTATGTATGTCTACCTTGGCTTATTGTGTTGTGTGTAAGGCTACCTTGAGGGACAAACGAAAGTTTGTTCAAGGGTTTGAAAAAGGTGTAAAAACCTATTCACCCCCCCCCCCCCCCCCCCCCCCCCCTCCCCCTCTAGGTACACTTTAAGCAATTTAACTTCGTTTATGTACTTTCACAGAACCTGGAATACAATCCAGGATAAGATTACATGAAAACATGTAACAACAATAACTGGGACCCATCAACAATCGGCATCCAAGCACAGCCCAGACAAGATCTCCCACAATGGGGAGAGAAACCCACACACAAAGGTGGGACAACCCACACAAAGATGGGACAAACACCCTTACAAAGAGGGATACAACTACAATTACAGAACCTAAAAAACCCAAAACTAAATGAAATAAGACCGATCGGAGGAAGAGTATCCTTGGCTGCTGGAAAATGTCCAGGACCAGGTCGGACGGCGCCGAAGTTCCGGCTGAATCGAGAGCCAATTGGCCGGCTCGAATGGAACGCCCCAAATCAGACCAAACGGCGACGGAGAGGTCGTCCGAACGAGCATCGTCCCCGGCGCTGCAACCGAAGGATGAACCCTAACTGGATCGGGAAACTCACTGCCGAAAAGAGAAGAAAAACCTCCGGCAGGCCGCGAAGAAAAGGAGAGAACCTCCACAGATCATGCTGGAGAGTGGCGCCAAACGAACACCCAAAAGATCGACATCACCACCGACACCCCCTAGCGCAGCAGAGTGTCGGCGGCGGACGGAATGGAATCAGAGTGAAGAGGGTTTAGGGTTAAGAAAAGGAAGAGAGAGGTCAGAGAGAAAATTCTAGAATTCTAGAGAGAGAGCGTTTTTTTTATCTTGGTTTTACTACTAGTTTTATTGATGAGCCCAATAGTCTTAACAAAATGTCCTGTTCGCTGCTTTTGTTCTGTAAGGGTGCGTTTGGTACGCGGGACGGGACGGGACAATGTGGGACACATTGTTCTTGTCCCGCGTTTGGCGCGACCATTGCATGGGACCAGATGGGACTAGGTGGGACAGAAATCACAAAAAATTGTCCCAGCCTAGACCCTCGGCCAACTTGTCCCATGGCATCGGACAAGCATCAAAAATACCAAATTACCCTTCAAATCTTTAAAAAATTACAACCTATATAAATTAAAACCCTTAGCTATTTTCCCTTTTGCTTCCTCCCTTATCTGAGTTCTCTCCAACCCGATCGTTGTTTCCAACCAAGCCAATCGCCTTCCGTTGCCGCCGCAACTCATCGCCGACATGGTTGCCACCGTAACTAATCGTTGACTTGGTTGCCGTCGCACGCGTACACCGCCGAACCAGGTATGATTTTGCCGCCGTAACTTTCTACTCTCTCTCTCTCTCCCTCTCTCAGTTCGACCTCTTTCGATTCAAGCCGATCTAGAGGTTTAGGTTTCTACATTTGGTTTCTTTCTCTCTTTCTCTTTATGTGTTTGGGGTTTTGGGTTTTGGGTTTTGGGATTTCGATTTAGGGTTCTCGATTTTGGATTTTGGATTTTGGGATTTTGGGATTTCAGTTATAATCACAAAAATTAGTATCAATTTTTTATTTCTGGACTTTTGATTCATTTACCTTGATTAGCTGTTGAAATCGGTTTGAAAATCGATTAGAGCCTGTACAAAATTATAATTCTTGCTTCTCTGGATTACTAGAACATTATATGGAGCCAGAACAATTATTTTGTTCATCAATCTTAAACTCTACTAGTAATCAAGTTCATCAACTGATCAGCAGCTGGAAATCAAATCAAATATTCTGATAAGAGTTTGCTTTAGAGTTGGCTTTCTCTGAGTGCTTTGTATGCTTGTTTGCTTGCTGTGAGGTTTCCCTTGCATGCTTTTTCTATAAAAACTGATCTTCAAAAAAAAAAAAAATCTTGCTTCTCTGATATTGCCTCTTATAATCCCATTGTTTTGCTGTTTTGACATAAATTTCAAGGACATTGCCTCTAATTTCTATGTGATTTTGCAGTGGCGGTTTGATGGAACAAATAAGCAATTTGGTGCATCGGCACCTAGACAAACTGATTGTAAGTGATGATGTGTGGTGTGTTTGAATTTTTTTCTTCTTTTGTTTTTTCAGAATTCAAATTTGTGAGTATTTGTGGTTGAAATTTGAAACAAATGGAGATAATTTGGGTGTGTAATTGCTTGTGTTTTTGACAGATGATTACTTGTCTTCCAGAGTTTTGGACAGCATGGAAAGAAGCTTATTACGACTTGGTGTATGCCAATTTTCCTTCCAAATGTTGATGATTGCATGTGTGCTTAATTGATTTATATGTGTATTTATCTTGAAATCCATCTCCAAATCCTTTTTTTTTTTTTTTTGCATGAATGCAACTTGCTCTGTTTCTGTTATGTTTCTTATTTATCTGGGTTTTTTAATCAATCCTCCATGTTGATTTCATCATATCTGGGTTTGAGTTGAGGTAAAAAAAATATATTGTATATCATTTTGATTCTGCAGGAAGATAGATACTTAAAACCAGAAGACAAAATTAATGTTTTTATTCTTTGTTCTTCACATGTATAAGAAAAGAAAAAAAGGAAACAATATCAATGATTGGTAGTAGTATAGTACTCAATCTCTTATAAGATCCATACCGAATATATATGGAAAATATGGTGCTTGATAAAGAGTGGGTGTTTTTCTTTATCTCTACTTAGCCTGTTACACTTACACAATTGCATACTTGAACAGCAGTAAAGGTAGCTGACCAAGGTGCAGTAATAATGAAAGAAATATGGGGTTGTTTGTGTGTGTGTGCCATTGTATCTGATCGTGGTGACCTGAGCTGTGGTGTGAAATTTGGTTTATAGCTGAATCTTGATGGTGTGAGGGTCATTGATCTTATTTCTAGTGCCTCTTATATTGCTATGTTTAGCTACTGTATTGTGGTTCATGGCATCATCCAGCTGCAAAGTTGACCATGTTTTTTGGTGACTGATATTTGCAGGTACAAAGTGGCATATTCATTCAACTATAGTTATGTCATGGATCCTTTGACATAGAACAATTACCAGTTATTCATGGTTGAGAGCCTTATCTTGATGGGAGCCAAAACATTCATTAAAACGTACAAGGAAGATGATAACAATCTAAGCCTCACTGATGATCCGAAGAAGAACACCAAGAATTGGCAAATACTGGTTTTATCCACTCATTGCATGACAGTGATGACACTGGTTTTTTGTGGCATGACAGCAATGTCACAATACATTCATATTGTAAATCAAAATCTTGTAGCTTCGTGAGAGAATCAAAGATTATGAGGGGTAATGAAACCTCAATGGTTGCTAATGTAAATTGTGGTCAAATTCACTATACAGGTTGTATGTAATCTTTGAATATGAAAAAAAAAAAAAATTATAGAGAAAATTTAAACCCATATAATTCTTTTATGTTACAGAAGTTTGCAATAGTTTTGGTGGGTTTGTTGTTTTCAATTGTTTTGTTGGATCATATGTTATTACGTATTATTAATAATTTACTATTAAAAAAAACTAACATGTCTTCCAAAAAATTATTAATTAAAAATACTTTTCAACTATAATATTATTATTTTTATTAAATATAATATATAAAAATATTTATTTAATAAAATCAAATAAATACTAACTTGTTCTATCCCATATGTCACTATTATGTGGTAACAAACATGGGACAGGACAAGAAGGGCATTCTGGTCATTTGAACCTCTTGTCCCGTCCTGTCCCAGCCATACCAAACGTATAACAGTATAGTACACAGTCCTGTCCCAGGTCTTTCAAACACAATCTAGAACAACATGTCCTATCTTGTCCTGTCCCATCTTGTTCTGTCCCGTCCCACGTTGTCCTGTCCCATCTGCGTGCCAAACGCACCCTAATGACCTACTGGATCCATTAATCCTATAAAAAAATGTTGATTTTGACATCGATTCATGTGCAAATGCATAAAGGCCTCGTTTAGTACGCTGTATTGTATTGTACTGGATTGTATTGGATTAGGTTGGATTGGATAGTATTGCATTGGACTGTATTATTATTATACAATCTTATGTTTGGTGACATTTCGTATTAGACTGTATTAAGTTATACAATGTTTGGATGTGATTTCGTATTAGACTGTATTAATATATTTTATGACCAAATAATCCAATTTTTTTTCATCATTTTTTTTTTTGTTGGCATCAATAAATTATTTTATTATTTTTTTTTTAGTCTTATCTTCTTATCTTCTTCTTCTTATCTGAATGCCCTCTTTCTTATCTTCTTCTCGCCTCTCTTTCTCTCCTCTCACCACTGCCTCTCTTTCTCTCCTCTCACCACCGCCGCAACGACCTTCACCTTCATCTCCTTACGCCGTCGCGACCTTCGCCTTCTTCTCCTTCCGCCGCTGCTGCCTTCGTCTTCGTCTCCTTCCACCGCACCGACCTTCGTCTTCATCTCCTTTAGCCGCCACAACCTTCATCTTCTTCTCCTTTCGCCGCCGCAACCTTCGTCTTTTTCTCTCTCTCTCTCTTCCTCTCTTCTGATTTTGTGTGAACTGAAATGGTTTGGGTGTGTTTTGGTGGTGATTTGGGTGTGGATTTGGTGGTGATTTGGGTGGATTTGGTGGTGGTTTGGTGTGGAAGCTTCTGGGTTTATGTGGATGTGGTGGTGGTTTGGGTGGTGATTTTGGTTTGGGCATGGATGTGGTGTGGATTTTCTGATTTCTGGAAAAAAAAAAAAAAAAACGAAGAAAAAAAAAATTGGGTTTAGGAAGATGAAGTTAAATTGGTTCTTAATACAATACATCATAATACCATCTAAAATCCTATATTAGATAGTGCAGTGTATGGTGTATTAGGATGTATTAAACTAATACAATACAAAGGAACCAAATAAGCACCAAACATGGGATTGTATTAAATTAATACATTTTAAAGCCTTAATACAATACAATACAGGCTGCCAAACATGCCCAAAAGGAATAAACTTTTGAAATATGCATGCGTTTTGATGACAGACAACTAGACAAGACCATTATTTGAGTTGAAAAACAATTATAAAAAAAAAGAAGCAAACAAAATGATATTGTATAAGCTATACATTCTTTGAACAATTCCTGTGATTTGCAGCACAAATTAATTAGCAACGTTTCATTTTAAAAAAGGGAAAATTGCACAAACTTACCCTAACGTTTCCCATTATAGCATAATATTCAACTTATGCCTTTAATTGTACAAACAACCCCTTATATTAGTCAACTTTGGTTAAAAATAGCCATTGACCATGATTTTTTTTTTTGAAAGTCCAAAATTGCCTCTGCACTTTATTACAAAAAAATCTTAATTGCCCTTTATTTAAAACATTATCTACTTTAAATTATTATAATATAAAAAATAAATACTAAATATAATCCTTTTTAAATCAAAAAAAATTTAAAAATAATATATTAAAAACAAAACAATTTAAGAAAATGTTATTTTGAGAAAATACAATTTAATAATATATTAAAAACAAAAAAAAATGTTATTTTGAGAAAATATAATTTAAAATTATGCAAGTCCAATATGAATAATGGTAATGTGTTACATATTTTTGAATTTATTTTTATTTTTATTATATATTTTTTTTTTTTTATTTAAAAAGGATTATGTTTAGTATTCTAAACACAAATATAAATAAAATCATCAAGAGTTTGAAATAAAAATATAATCATTTGTCATAATAAAATATAGTAGGACCAAAAATTTGTTCAATGTTCATCTCTATAAGACAAAATAATTTGACTCGATATAAATTACGCATTATATTTTGGTTCAAAAATTTTAAAAAAAATATGTTTTTAATTTTAAAAATATGTAGCACATTACCACTATTCATATTGGACTTGCATATTTTAAATTATATTTTCTCAAAATAACGTTTTCTTAAATTATTTTTTTTAATATATTATTTTTGAATTTTTTTTATTTAAAAAGGATTATGTTTAGCATTTATTTTTTATATTCTAATAATTTAAAGTAGATAATGTTTTAAATAAAGGGCAATTAAGATTTTTTTGTAATAAAGTGCAGGGGCAATTTTGGGCTTTCAAAAAAAAAATCATGGTCAATGGCTATTTTTAACCAAAGTTGACTAACATGAGGGGTTGTTTGTACAATTAAAGGCATTAGTTGAATATTATGCCATAATGAGAAATGTTAGGGTAAGTTTGTGCAATTTTCCCTAAAAAAAATTATAACAACAGCAACGAGAGTGAAGATTAAATTACAACAACAACAGCAGGTATATACATATGTCAATTGTCCATCTCAGATGAATAGTTGAGATCCATTTTTTTTATTAATTTTTAATTTTTTTAAATTAATAATAAGATGACGATATTATCTTTCAAGGTTTTAAAATCTTAACCGTCAAATCCTAATGGGAGGAGAGGTCAATATAAATTAAAAGTAAAGTTGTTTCCATGTGTAAAAAAGAAACCACAAAGAAATATGGTGTTACTTATTTATTATAAAATTGGGGTGTAATGACCAACTATGTTCTTAAAAATTATAATTAAATGAGTGAACTTACTAAAAGGCACCTTCAATTAGTTTTTAAATATATATTTATATATAAAATTAGAGTAATGTTATACGATCTAAAAAAATTAATCCAAATGACTTGACAAATAATTTATATTTTGATATTTTATTCACTACATCTCATGATTTATATAATTATAGTAAGTCATTTGATACATCATTTAGTTAATTTCTGGATTAATTTTTTTAGATCATGTAGTATTTACTCTAATTTCTTGAATGAAATAATTATTTAATTTATATATTATTAAATTATAAATAACTAAAAACATTTTAAAAATAAAATTATAGTTTCATATGATTATTAAATAAAATTTATTTAATATAGAATTGAAAAAAAAAAAAAAATGGTCCCACCCAAGCGGATTATATTAACCCATGAAAATGGTGGGGGTGGGTTCCGACTTGTATGGCAAGTCCAGATTAGGGAGTCCAATCTAAACATAGGACAGACTACAGAGTAAGGGTGAATTAAAAATAGTCTAATCCCCTTTTATTCCGGATAAGTTATTTTGTTCACCAAACACACCGGACTCATGAATCACGATGAATTTTCTATTAAAAAAAAAAAAGAATCACAATGAATTTAATTCAATATACTATTAGGCTATTAGCACTATTAATGGGCCCATGCCCATTAGTTTTATCAAAATGTCCTTTCCTGTTCACATGGGCGTTACTTTTCTTTCGCCATTAAAAATTGAAAATGACTGAATTTTTTATCCACCAATCACCATGTATCTACTTTTGAAATTAAATAATAATTTAATTCAAAGTAATGTCGAGACATCATTACATTGTTTTCACATTTTTTTTTCTTTCTATAAAAACCTGAAGCATATAGCAGCATTTTCACATCCAAAAACTCAATTTCTCCTATTGTAATTGTCATTCAAGTTTCCATCTTTCAAAATTATGGCTGATGCAATTGTTTCCGTTGTCTTGGAGCAATTGGCTTCAATCACCCGTCAACTGACTGAACAAGAAGTGACACTAGTATGGGGTGCCAGCAAAGAAGTGAAAAGGCTGACTAACAGTTTCCAAGCCATTCAAGATGTGCTCGTTGATGCGGATCAAAGGCAAGTGAAGGAGAGAGCAGTGAGAGGCTGGTTAGATAGGCTCAAAGATGTATCCTACGATGCAGAAAACGTGTTGGATGAGTGGAACACCTCAAAGCTGAAATTGCAAATTCAGAGAGCTGAAAATGCTCTTACTCTTAAGAAGAAGGTATGTTCCTTCTTCCTCTCTCCTTGCTTTTCTTTTAGAAAAGTCGTTTTGCACCGTGACATAGCTCTCAGGATAAAAGAATTAAATGAGAGTCTAGATGATATTGCCAAAGATAAAGAGAGGTATAACTTTAATACAATTACGAGTGTCGAACAACCTCGAGGAGTAGAAACCACGTCCTTCGTTGATGAGTATACGATATGCGGTCGAGATAAGGAAAAAAATGCATTAATGAGCAAGTTGTTGTGTGAGAGTAGCGATGAGCATGAAGGCCTCCATATCATCTCAGTTGTAGGGATGGGAGGAATAGGAAAAACAACTCTGACTCAACTTGCCTTCAATAATAATGAGGTGAAAAACAATTTTGAAAAAAGAATATGGGTTTGTGTCTCAGACCCTTTCGATAAGTTACGGGTTGCCAATGCAATAATTCAAGGTCTAGAAGGTCAAGGCTGCTCTAGTTCTGCCACATTGGAGTCTGCTCTGCAAAGAATTCATCAGTCTATTGCAAGAAAAAAATTTCTTCTTGTATTAGATGATGTGTGGACTGAAAACTACATTAATGATTGGGAACCATTGTACAATTGTCTCAAGAATTGTCTCAATGGGAGTAAAATTGTAGTCACCACACGTAAGGAGACAGTTGCCCATATGATGAATTCGATTGTTATCCCTATTAAGGAACTGTCTGAAAGTGAGTGTTGGTCGTTGTTTAAGCACTTTTCATTTATTGGTAGGTCCGATGATGAGTGTAGAGAACTAGAAAATGTTGGTAAGGAAATTGTCAGCAAGTGCAAGGGATTGCCTCTTGCAGCAAAGACTATGGGAAGTCTCTTGCGCTTTAAAACAACTAGAAAAGAATGGGAAAATATCTTAAATAGTGGGATGTGGGAACTAGAAGAGTTTGAGAAAGGTATTTTTCCTCCTCTATTACTAAGTTATAATGATTTGCCTCTTATGGTCAAAAGATGTTTATCATATTGTGTCATATTCCCAAAAGACTACCATTTAGATAAAAAAGTGTTGATTATGTTATGGATGGCTCAAGGTTATCTAGGAATGGAAAATAAAAGAGAAATGGAGATGATAGGTAAAAAATATTTTAACATCTTAGTCACACGTTCCTTCTTCCAGGAGTTCATAAAAGATGCTATTGGTAATATTATCGGATGTAAGATGCATGATATAGTACATGACTTTGGTCAATTTATCACCAAGAATGAATGTTTTGCAATGAAAGACAATGATTTTGGAGACTCAAGCATTAACTTTTCTTTTGAGAAGGCTCGTCATTTAACTTTGATGGTTGACGAAAATAGTTCATTTCCTATCTCAATTTGTAATATCAAAAACTTGCGCAGCCTTTTGTTTCAATTTGAGGAAGGCATGAATTCATTTGATGGAGTCTTGCTAAAGTTATTGTGTCAAAATACATGCTTAAGGGCGTTAGCTATGGGGGGTACTGCCAAGTCTGATATGATGACTGATTGGCAGTATAGTTATCCAATAAAGTTAGAAAGAATTCCAAAAGAGATAAGAAATCTAACACATTTGAGGTATCTTGACTTGAGTACAAATGATGCCTTAGAAATATTACCGGAAGAATTATGTGAACTATGTAATTTGCAAACCTTAAATGTTTCCCAGTGTATAAATCTTAAGGAACTACCTCAAGGAATGAGGAAGTTAATCAACCTAAGACAGTTAGTAAATGAGTACACTGATTCTCTAAGGTACATGCCCAAAGGAATTGAGAAGTTAACATGTCTTCAAACATTAAGTGAATTTCGTGTGAGTGGCAGTGATTATTGTAAGAAAGCATGTTCACTTGAATTTTTGAATCAATTTAGCCACCTTGAAGGATCTCTTGGTATAAAAGGTTTGGGAAATGTGACAAATGTGAGTGAGGTTCAGAGAATACAACTGAGAAATATGAAAAACATTTTTAAATTGGAATTAGGCTTCGGTGGGTCGGATTCGGTGAACAATGAAGCAATTATTGAAGCTTTACAACCTCCTCCAAATTTTGAAATTTTAGTAATATCTGAGTACGCAGGCAACACGATGTTACCCAATTGGATAACGTCATTAACCAATTTGAGAAGCATATGGCTGGTTGAATGGATCAACTGTGAGCAACTACCTCCATTAGGAAAAGTTTCATCTCTTGAATCAATTATTATCTGGAGAATGAAGAGAGTGAAAAGAGTGGGTATTGAAATTTTGGGATTAGAAACTGATGGCATTACTTTGTCATCATGGTCTTCATCGGTTTCTGCTTTTCCCAAATTGAAAACTCTCAAATTTCATGAGATGGAGGAATTGGAAGAGTGGGATTTTGGGATTGAAGATGATAATATAACAATCATGTCATCTCTTCGTGTATTGCAAATTGAAGCTTGCCCCAAATTAAAGGTGTTGCCAAAGAAGATTCTTCAGATGGCACCGCTGGAAGTTTTGAGCATTAATGAGTGTCCTATTTTAAGCGATGGTTATGGAAAGGGGACAGGAGAGAACTGGTCCGACATCTCTCACATCCCTAATATCCAATTTGATGAAGAGTATGTGCAAAGAGGCGGCCGGTGAACTCTCTGGAAGGGATGAGACAACTCTAGGTATTTTCTTGTCTTCCTCTCTCTACTTATTGTTTTTGTTTTCAACGGTTTGTCATATTTATATGTATCCCCACTTATTGGAAACTGGTCGTAAGTAATTGATTAATGTTTAATCCGGTGAATATGATCAATATACTCATTTTTATCTACTTGTTCCGTTACTTGCAGTTTTACAGGTTTCTACAAAGACACTTTTGATATCAATTGTTAGAATTTAGAAAGCTTCCGTGTTCAAGGGGAATCAAATTGTCATGCCAGGATGCATTGAGAAGAAAGGTCAGGAACAATGCTCATTCAATTTATTTTTATACTTCTTAATGTTTGAAATTGTGCATGTTTGTAAATTTCTTGTGTTTCACTGCATAGGAAAAGAGGCAAGTAGAAGATGCTCAAGGCACTCAAATTTCAAAGCTTGATAGCTGAACAGACCAGAATGTGTCCAAAAGAAGAATGAAACAAGAAGATAGTGAACCAATAATTTCATTCTGATGTAACTGGAAGAGGCAGAGGTTCAATGGGTATGTTTCCATGAAATCAAACGTGAGAGCCCAGAAGAGACTTTGCCTGTTTTGAGGTTATTCATGCCTACCTGTAGACTTTGCCTCAACAGACGCTGGCTCGGTGTTGATCCGTACTTCTGAGTTTCTTTGATGAAGACTTACCTGGTAAGGTTATAATATAACACAGTGGAAGTACAGTAGTAATTATCTTTAATTTTTTTAAATCAGAATATATGTAGACCATGATCCTATTACTTTCTTTGCTTTCAAATCTTCATTTAGGAGTATGTCAAAGCTGGTTGATCTTCATTGGAATGTGGTTCACCACATTTTATCATTGGCAGACAATTGTATTTTCAAGGTGTAAGTAATGCATTAGCTGTTATATTTTCAAATTAATTCCAATCTAAAGATTCTGACAACAATATTTTGGTAGACCAAAATGTCTCACTTACCTTGAAAAATATATATTCAGTGATGGCATGTCCTTTATAGACATGGCGTGTGAATGTTTGAATGTGTTATGATCTTCTACTGGGAGATTCTGCCATTGAAGAATGAGCTGTCAAAACTTGTGATATTATTTTCTTGTATTGCTTGAAGAATCAATGACATAAGATGGTGTGTGACTTTGACGTTAAACTATACAAGTAGCTTTGAATATGATATTGATTAATTTTTAACAAGCTATGTTTCATCTTGAATGTTTATATAAAATCTAATTTGATTTTATACCATACAGATGATCCGTGCTATTTCATGCCAACGATGTAATCATGTGTAATGCACACTTCTTGCTCTTGACAAGTTACACAATCTTCACAAGGATTTCTTGTCTTTGTGCTTGGTGTTTCGCTGCATAGAAAAGAGGCAAGAAGAAGATGCTCAAGGCACTCAAATTTCAAAGCTTAATAGGTGAACATACCAGGATGCATCCGAAAGAAGAATGAAACAATAAGATAGCGAATCAATAATTTCATTATGATGTGACTGGAAGTGGTAGAGTTTCAATAGTAGCAAATCAAACGTGAGAGCCCAGAAAGAGTTTGCCTCTTTCAAGGTTGTTCACTTGTTCATGCCCATCTGTAGCACTCCAGGTTGTTCATGCATTCAACAACATTTCTTGATTAGAGTTATCATAACAAAAACCTGATTCCGGCAGCAATTTCAGCTGATGCTGTATACTTCTTAATGTTTTGAAATTAATTGTGCATGTTTGATGTTGTCAGGTGTTTCAATATGTAGGAAAGAGGCAAGAAGAAGATGCTCAAGGCACTTTTTCTTGATAGGATGCGTCCAAATGAAGAGGCAGAGAGGTTCAATAGGTATGCTTCCATGAAATCAAATGTGAGAGCCCAGATGATGCTTTGCCCACCTGTAGCACTCCAAGTCTCCTCCATCAACAGACACTGGCTTGGTGTTGACCGTTAATTCTGAGTTGCTTTGATGAAGACTTCCCTGATTGTAGTAATTATCTTTAATTTTTTTAATGCACACAGAATATTACTTTGTTTAGGTACAGTAGTAATTATCTGTTGGCCATGAATCCCATGATCCTATTACTTTCTTTGCTTTCAGATCTTCTTTTAACAGTATGTCAATGCTAGTGGATCTTCATTGAAATAAGGTTCATGACATTTTATCATTGTCAGACCATGTCTGATGTTGATATACGAATTATGAACTAGCTGGTAATTTGGCCATAGAATCATATCCAATTTTCTGTCCATATTTTGTATCATTTCAAGCATGCTTGTTGATGTTCTAACAAGTATATTTCTTGTCAGGTGACTTTTGGTAATGTTCTAGCAAGAGAGAGAAGAGCGAGGTGTGCTTCAGAAGAAGGGATTTTCACTGGATGGAAAATCAGAAACATCTTTTCACTGGATTTGCACATTATAATTTCATTCTTATGTCACTGGAAGTGGCAGAGTTTCAATAGTAGCGAATCACTACAAGATTTCTGACGTTGTTCATGCCCACCTGTAGCACTCCAAGTCGCTTCCCTCAACAGACGCTGGACCAGTGGCTTTGATGAAGACTTCCCTGCAGGTTATAATATAACAGTAGAAGTACATTATAAATTATCTATAATTTTCTTAATGCGGAATATATATTGTAGGCCATAATCCTATTACTTTCTCTGCTTTCAGATCTTCATTGGCAAACCATAGTTTTATTCGGTTCATGTCCGATGTGTTGAATGTTGATATACAAATTATGAACCAGCTGGTAATTGGCCATAGAATCATATCCAATTTTCAATCCATATTTTGTATCATTTCAAGCAAGCATGTTGATTATCATCATTTAATATTACACGGGTAGATATTTGATTTGATAAGCTTAACACGTATATTTGTTGTCAAAGTGGCTTTGGTAGTTTGGGGGATGCAAGAGAGAGAAGTGCGAGGTGTGCATTAGAAGAAGGGATTTTCAATTGATAGATAATCAGAAACATATTTTGGTTAAAATCCAATTCTGTATCATTCAACAGGCAAGTAATGCATTGATTATGACTGATGAAGTAGATAAAAAAGAAAGATCATGTAATTCCATTAAATATGTATGCTGATCTTATTACTTTTTTCGCTTTCAGACTCTCTCTTTACAATTAACAAGCATTAGATGTTATATTTTCATATTAAAGCCAATCAAATATCCTATCTGCTACATGATTTTCTGTCTCAATGCATATCTAGATTATGATTTTCTATGCAAAGCTTCTGCCTTCTTATCATTGGACATTAATTTCAAGGTAAAGACCAAGATGCATTGTCATATGATGGATTGATGGTTGACGTTAATTTAATTTTCTATCATCAGGTATTTATTGATTGCTTAATTTTTGACAACCTATATTTCGTCCCAAATGTTAAGTTAAAAACTAATTTGTTATACCACATAGTTGATCCCTGCTATTTCATGCTAAAGATCTAATCATATGTAATGCACACTTCTTGCTCTTAGTGCCACTGCTGGTCCTACGACAGGGTATACAATTGGCCCTGTGAATGGAAAACCATTTTATGTAAGTTCCTCACTGACCAGAAACAGAGCAAACAGAGGCTTCATGATATGAGTTCATTATGCCCTGTTGAGGCTGTGGTTTTAGTGGTTTATGGCAACAGGAGGAAATGAAGATTTTACAATAACATCTTTCTCTTGATCAGAATGTTTGACATCACTAAAGTTAATAGGTAATAGGTTGTCTTTGTTTTGTCTATGTTTTATCTCCATATTTGCAGTTAATTATCAAAATATTTTATTTTTAATGCAGTGTAAATGGGTAAAATCTTTGGTTGGAATGCAATTCTGCATCTTTTGAAAGGCAGGACAACATTTGATTAGGTTAGCCATTGTAATAGAAGAGTCTGTCTTGACCTTGATAAATTTCAATATATGGCGTGTAATAATTTTTATTACTTCAATTTGATAGCTAATTGAGTATTCGAGTCTATGTCTTGACCTTAGTACATTGGTATCCTTCTTTAGGTCCTGCATTCTTGGCGAATTTTGTCATTGAAGATGCATGGTCAAGTGATCGATGCCTATCAAAATCGTAGACATTATTGTCTTGTACAGCCTGAAAAATCAATGTCAAATGTTGTTGTGTGCCATTAAACTAGGTAAGAGGCAAATGGTTTATTTATTTTTATTTTTATTTTTTTTTTCATAAGGGATAATCTTAATGTACTTAATTTTTGACAAACTTGATTCTAATTGCAGTAGTAGAGCAGACATCAAATTCCAATTGAGAATCTCAATTCAGAAGGATTCAAATTTTCATGCCTAGTCAAGAAAGGATGAGGGCATGGTGTTATTGATCTACACCCGAACATTTATTAGTAATTGATAGCATCCGGACATTAATTTCTAAATTAAGACCAAGATGCATTATGATATTTTGGCGTGCGACATTAATTTAATTTTCTATCATAAGATATTTCTTAATTACTTAATTTTTGACAACCTATGTTTTGTCCCAAATTTTACAGTGGTGCCTCACATTTCGATATCACTACCTATATACATCAATCAATATTGGAAGCATTTGGAAGAAATGGTACGATGCAGTGAGCTTTCTATTGGATTTTTCACCATGATTTTATGCAAATCTACTGTTCTTTAATCCAAAAGCTTATGGCTGCACAGCATAGGAATGTATAATATGATAGTTCTTGTGCTTTATATGTTGCTATTGGTGCTCTAATGATGTTGTCAACTTGTTGCAGCTACGAAAAATTGCTAGTGTGGAACCTAAGAAGATTCCTCAAAGACTAGGTGTTGCTGGACTGGCTTTACATTCCTCAAAGATAGATAACATTGTAAGTTAGTTTATATCATTCGTAACTCCCAGAAGCTCCAAAGCACAAGCTCCCAGAAGTTTAATTTGCTACAAACAACAAGATTAACAAGAGGTCATGGGATGCTCACCAGTGAAACCTTGACCATTGTTGGTGATAGCAGTACAGATAGTACAAGTGAATAAAAGAATTAAATAGATGTGAACCTTGTTGAGGTGCTAGAAATTAATTCTCTTCCATTGTCTTCACTGTTCGGCTTGCTACGATCTAATAATTAATGAAGCACAATGCAGGCAGCAAATCAGGACTATGAAATAGAGAAGCTTAACGAAAGGGATTGTGAACCTTTCAGGTGGTGTTTCTGTAATTCAGGTAATTCTCTGCTTGATTTGATTAATGTATGAAATTTCATTCCCATTTTTTTCATTGGTTATAATTTTAGTGTTGCCTATTTAGGTTTAAGCAGCCAGGGTCTTTCAACTCATGGTAGGCTCATCTCTCTGGCGGACGCCCCGCAATCGAAGGGATAAAGGAAATGAGATGAAATCTATCTCCGTATCTATTCATTAGCCGTGAAGTCCGAGCTCGAGTACACCCGCTGCCTACATTCATTCTCTTTGCCAGTTCAGTCCTCCCGCATCTTGACCCATCCTCCCCTTTGGTCACACCTCCCCCACCGTCTTAGATTGAGACCTCTTGGCAAAGCAAAGCTACCTTGCTGGTACCAAATCTGGTAACAATGAAAGAAAGAATAGGCAGCTTGACCCATCTGACCCGTTAAATGAAGAGGACATTATGGAAGGAAGTGACCCCGCAGAGGCTTCTTTAGATCGTTTCTCACTCGTGCTTCTGTAGAAAATAAACAAAAAGAAAGAGTTTACAGAAAAGAAATTCATAGAAGAGGGTGCTCTCATCACATGTAAAATATCCTCGAGCAGCATTTGTGGATGCACCGTTTTCTGTCTTGCAACAAATTTGAAGCAGAGAGTCTCTTGACAATGATGAAGAAAAGTTGATAACTTTCTAAACATGGTCAGTCTTTAACCTTCATCCCTTTATTTTTAGTGGGATTTTCTATTTCTTAACTATAAATCTTAATTTTTATAGACGATATTTGATATAAGGGCGTTGAGCTTACCCACCGAAGTTAATTGTCATGAATGAAATCATTAATCGGGACAGTTTAATTGAAAAGGTATGCAATTCAAGCAGCATCTATTATACAAGTATGCACTCTAATAGCTTTCCAGTGACAATACCAGGTTGCTGCTAGGGGAACATATGAGGATCTTATGGCTACTGGTCTTATTGATCTGACAAAGGTGAGAGTTAGATTTTTTATTGCTTAATTAATACATTTCTCAAACAAATGGAAGTGATGTGTTGATGACTGACAATGAACTGCATGTTAATAGCTTAGTCCTATATTGCCCTGCTAGTCGATTGATAAATATTACGTTAAGCTTGTTGAGCAAACTTAAGGTTTTAAATAAAAGGTTGTGAAATGATATGCTCGGAGCATGTAGCTTCTGTTGCAAAGACATACTTCCCATAAGATTCTGTGGTTGGTAAACCTTAATTTGTAGCTGCTGGAAATTCACCAAGAACATAAACGGTATTTGTCAAACTTGAGCTTCATTGTATGGAATGCCACACTCAATTGTCAGCTAACAGGGGACCTGGCTCCAGAACAACTATGAGCTAGATGAGGCGGGTGGGAGGACAGGACAAAGTGACGATCCCATGGATAACTGAGGTTGTCACCAGCAACATTGTCTTCTGAATTTCAATCTTCAGTAGGGTTGATTGATTAACCTTCTGTTGTTTTTCTGATCAGGAATATGGACTTCGTTGAATGTTGGGTTTATGCAATTCTCAAGGAGCAGCTAACCAGAAGTTTTTATCTGCTATGACAACATCCCTCATAGCATCCCCTGTGAACAACAAGAATAACATTGAAAATCACCACACACTTGGATAGGGTGTTTGGGTTTGCTTTATCAGATGGACTTTGTTGCCACCCATATTTACCAAGAGGGTATTCGAGTTCCAGATTGTTTAGAGTCCAAGAACCCCAATATCATTACTCCTACATGGCGGTGGATTGCTCCAGACTACTACACTTCATTTATTTAAGATAAAGTTTGTAGCGGGCATTTGTTTAGATTCTACCGACTTGTTTCGTGTTGTATTTTCTTTATTTATTTTAATAATATGTTGGAATGGGATACATGATGAGGGTGCTAAAGAGGTGCCAGCCTAGCTGGGATGTCCCGGTGCATCTGCTGATTCCTATTACCAACAACCTTATCTAGAAATAAAAAAATCTGTTTCCACAGTCTGCCTACTGATTGAGATACTAATCGTTGTCACTACAGATCTCTAACATTCTATCACCACTTCCGTTTTTGTTATCAATTAGTGATCTTTTGTGTAGTTGATTTGATTGTACCCTCCTCAAATCTGCTACTCTAGGGTATAGCCCTCTAATCATATGTGACAATGACATACACCTTTTGGATCTTTTCTTGTAAATATGGCATATTCAGTTCTCAAATTCTGCACTCAAATCTTTTCTTTATTTCCCTCTCATGTCCATCTATTATAATCTCTAGCATTTTTTTATTAACAAAATTCAGCCTGGGAAATTTAATCATTGAACACTCATATCATCTCCATAGAAAACAATTTGATATTTCGTTCAGGTAATTTCTATTATTGCTATAGCATTTAGAAATAGAAGTAACTAAGTAAAAAACAATTATTATTATTATTTATTACTTCTTTAATAGAAATTTTCAATTTATTAAAAAAAAACAATCAATATTACTAATATAGAAAATTATATAGATATAGATTAATGCATTTAAATCAAAAATATATATCATTTTATTGGTATTGAACACCCAAAAGTTGTGATTGAAAACTCAAAAGTTACGCCTTCAATTGATGATATTCAAAACAATTATTATTATTTATTATTTCTTTAATAGAATTTTTCAATTTATTAAAAATAACAATCAATATTATAGAAAATTATATATATTAATGCATTTAAATCCAAAGCTCCCTCACGGCGACACGTGTCAATGTGAGGTTCCATTTACTATATTATATAGATATTGATAACGGGTACGGGGACGGGGCGGGGCGGGGCGGGGACTTAAAATCCCATAACCGTAACGAAATAAATCGGGTATTAAAAAAAAATACTAGTCCCATACCACAACTTAATTGGTACGGTTAAAACCACCTCTAACGGTTCGGGTCCCCGGACCAATAGGTAATTTTGACATCCCTAGCTAGGCCTTGTTGAAGCTCCTTAAAACATGTATAACTCAAACATTTAGGTCTTCTCAAAATCAGGTTGGATGGTAACAGATCTATTATCAGTAGCATTTACAGGAACTGCGCGTATCATGTACATAGGATCAATATCAACAATTCATTTGAGAGATCTCTAGCCCACCATTCCTTCAACTCTTACTTTAGCCAACTACCAACGTCCAAGAAAACTGGGTTTCCAGATTCGTCCTTCTCTTCCTTCAATTCTCAGTATCATATCTTGTCCTGCTCCCTCGGCAAGACCGTGAAAACCACCGCTACATGCCCATTCTTTTTCGGTCGATGTTTAAGGAATTGAAACAGCCCTCCTTTCCCTTCCAAGTAAAATTTATTTTCAGGAATCATATAGCAACCCACATCGCGGCTGCTCAATGTTGCATGAAGGGCTATGTGCTCGATGCCACGACCCATTAGTTTAACCAGGCCAATTCCATTAACTCCACTCTCTACCTCAACATCAGCTGCATTGATTGTCTGGAATCCAAATGATATATCGATAATGCCCACATCATTGTCTACCGTTTTTGGAATTCCTAGGACTCCAACATTCAGTTTACTACGCCGAATTTCATCAAAAATCTTAACAGCTCCGCGCATCGTGCCATCCCACCTATGATGTACACTTGCTCATATGTATTGAATCAAGCATCATATGTACACCTCATCCAAGGGCGGACGCCTAAGAGGGCTGACCCGGGCTATAGCCAGGTCAGCCTCTTGTGAATTTTTTTTTTTTTTTTGTTATTTGTTTTATTATGTTAACTGTTTAGTTATTGATAACGAGTATAATAATTAGAATTAAAAGTGATTCTCTTCTCCCAATGTGTAACTGTCACCTCAAACATCAATCCATCCCAATTATCTATTTCTTTCTCTCTCTCTGATCCTAATTCTCTCTTTCATCCCGATAATAATTCTTTCCTCCCTCAAAATTTGCAATTACAAAATTAAATATAAAAATATATTCATATTAGATTCTTTAACTCATGTATTTTTCTTCATTAATTTTTTTTTCTAATAAACAAATTAGTGTTTTGGATTTATTATTCATCATTTTAATTTAAGAGTAAGACCCATTATGTCCCTTTTATCTATTTGTATTTTTGGAATTTGGATCCTTTATTGTTCTGATATTTGTCCTAACTTACTTTGTAATGACTAGGGATGGGCATTTCCCCATGGGGCCCCATCCCCCACGGGCCCCCATGGGGTTTTGGGGGGAAATTTTACCCCCAAATGGATTTTGGGGGTGGGGATGGGGGCAAACTTTGCCCCCAAACATATTTTGGGGGAGGTGGTGGGGGTATCTTCCCCCAAACCCAAAACCCCATTGGGTCCCCAAAATAATATATATATATATATATATATATATATTATTTTTATTTTTATTTATATATAAAAATTTTAACAATTAAAACAAATTATAATATTAAATTATTAAAATTAAATGTTATGGTTGTTCATTTATAAGGTGTAATTAACCCCCAAAATAATATATATATGTATTATGCAATTATTTTGTATTGTATTTTTATTATATTTTTATTACTTTTTGGATTGAAAATTTAAAATTTAGAATTGAAAAGGAAATGAAATGGGGGAAATGGGTTTTGGGGGTGGGGGTGGGGGAACCTCCCCCCAAAACGTCCCCTCCATTGGTCCCCCCAAATGGATTTTGGGGGAGGTGGTGGGGGGAGGTTTGAGGAATGGGGGTGGGGGTGGGGGTACCCTCCCCCGCCCCATTTGGCCCCCACGCCCATCTCTAGTAATGACCGAAAGCACTTGAAGGTAATACTTGCATTTAAAGTAATGAAAGTGAAATTAATCTCAGCCATTGATTACATATATAACCAGATCTATTTAGGTTGGGACAAAAATCAACTTAGCAGACGATCCAAATCCATATTTTTGTTTTTCAATTAATGAAATTTTCCAGTAACGTTGAAATTCACTTTTTTTTTTTTTAAATATATATATATATATATATATATATATATATATATATATATATATATGTTTTAGCCCACCCTAGTAAAAAATCTTTGGTACGTGACGACACCCGCCGTTGTAGGTATCGATCAAAAGATGAACATTTAAGTTCAACCTTGCTAGCGCGCTAGTCACAAGGACTAGCATAACGGCAAGTGAGGGTATCGTTCCGCAGGGAGGTGGGATCCGTCGACCGTCACCGATTCTAGCTCTTATTACAACACGCCGAGAGAACTCGTGTGTTGTGTGTGCAGAGAAGTAAATAATAATGTAAATATATAAATTACATAAACTAATATTTACAAGATAAGATGGAATGGACAGATGGCATGAAATGTGGTTACTCTAAGGAAATGACTCAACCGTGACAATCCTTCTAATTAAGCTTTAGACTCACTTAGTCCCTAAATTGTGCAAGTATATTATAGGCTCGTGCCCCCTTAATTGATCTCTAATCTCTCTTCAACCTTAGAAATAATATCCACACAATGCATGGATTCATTAAGTACTTTGGGACACACACACAAGCTCTGTACGCCAGCCGAGTGATCTCCCAACTTTCTAGTTATATACAATGGTTATTTCGTTGGGCATCTAATGCGCAACCGTGTGGACCATACTACAGCCAATAATTCATTCACAATAGCTAACCAAATACGGGATGACAACTAAGTAAAAGCATTAAGAATACGAGATACCCATACAACACATATGTTATATGCTCGTGTCCCCTTAATTAATCTCTAATCTCTCTTGATGTCTTAGATTGATGTCTTAGAGATTACATCCATGCATAAATGTTTAATTCATTAAGGACTATGGTACACACACACGAGCTCTACACGCCAGCCTAGTGATCTCTCAACTGTCTGGTCAAATGTAGAGGATATCATGCTAGACATATTAATGTGAACCACACAGTATATAACACACAGCCTAAATATCATTCATAAGGTGGCTAACTGAGTGAAAGCATTAAACAATGAAATACCCCTATAACCACACGAGCACAAAAGGAATTTAGTTTGTCTTTACTCTAGCTAAGGATTCGGTTTTATCAATCTCCTTAGGATGGCTAGACATGAGAAACAAGTTTACCAAACAAACATGTGCAAATAAGTTGGTTGTTTATAATTAAGGACATTCAATTTAGGTCCAGGGTTCATTCTCTTGAGTTGGAAATTATCCCTAAATCAAT
Organism: Acer saccharum; assembly: GCA_030490815.1. NCBI lineage: Eukaryota > Viridiplantae > Streptophyta > Magnoliopsida > Sapindales > Sapindaceae > Acer > Acer saccharum. Next base: position 16,040,386 of record CM059866.1, on the reverse strand, counting down.
TTATTACCCAATCCGGCCAAGGATGAGCAATTGTGTCTTGATAACAAGACCCATTAAGCACAAGAATTGGAACTCGAACCAATTTAGCAATTAAATGCCTGAACTGAAACATTTCCCAAGCTAAATTCTCTAACACCCAAATTACTCTAAACATAACATTTTGGTCATCCACCAACATACAAACCATCATGGAAACTAAATTAATCTACTCCTAAATTAAATTACTCTACTCCTAATTCCAATCATGCATACATATCAATTTCGGACCTCCACACATATAGATATTGCAATTAGAGCTTAATTCATGCAATTAACAAAGAGTAAAACAAAACCCAATCAAATTTAAGAACAAACATACATATATTGCACATGTGAAGGTTTACAATATTCCCCAAATCGGGGTTACACATCAAAGATACAAGAAATGCAAAGAAAAAAGTTAAAAGGAGACAACCTTTGAAGACAAACCCTCCAAAGAAGCTCATAGTTTCCTAGCTCGAATTTGGCTCCTAATTCCTTGCAATCTAGTCTGAGATGGATGGGAGCTTGGATCTCTCCTTATTTGGTGGAGAAGATGGAAGATATGAAGAAAATGGAAGAGAGGAGTTGGGCGGAAGAGAGAGAGAGAGAGAGAGAGAGAGAGAGAGAGAGGGATTTAGGGATTCTATGTGTGTGGCTGACAAAAAAGGACATTTATAATGTGAGGTGGCTTAGGGCAGAAATGGGGGAAAAGGACGAGATTGCCCTTGCATAAGTGGTTGATTTTAGGGCCTTCACGGGTGGGTTATTAGCAGCGCGCATAGTTACAAAAATGGGCATAACTTTTTCCATAAACATTGGAATAGCATTCTGTAAGAACCGTTAGAAAAAAGACATCTTGGGCTTACCAACAATAGGTAGCACGAAACCTAGTTTGTTCTAAGGAGGGAGATATGACCCCCAAAAGTTAAGCGTTTTGTAGGAAGATTTCATCAAAATTCCGCCCTGAATTCGAGGCCCTAGGGCACCGAATTGAAAAATGATGAGTTTTTGTCCCATTTTCAGCGGCCCTTAACCGCCAAAACAGAGGTGCCAAATTCAACTTTTAAAAATTACACTTTTGCCCCAATATTTCTCCATTTCTGCACTTTAGTCCCTAAACTGGAAAATAACTTGAAACACTTATTTAAACATATTAAATACCCAGTTTTACTCGGGAAACAAACATGAAAGATGAAAGTAAGGGGCTACACAACATGTAAAAATAGGAGTTATCAGTACGCCTTTGACCTTATTAATAAAATTCATCCAATAATCTCAGTGTGCAATTAAATTCCACAACATACAAGGTTATATCCATCGACCAAGTTTGACTGTTAAAAATATAAAAATACCCTTGTTCACCTGATTGAATCCGTAGCGTTGAATAGCAACAACAATATTAATGAAGATGGAATCCACCCCTAGAGGTCTGAAGCAGAGTACCACCAGTCTTCTGCCAACCATGGACCGTCTTAGGATTCAAGTTGAGAGGATCCATGTCCCTGGAATAGAATCCTCTGTAGCTAGCTTGGATTCCATATATAAATATGCATGAGTCCATATAAGTCCCACATCTCCCTTATAACAGTATTCAACCCAGGAAAAAGACCACATCATCTAACAATAGCAGCACGAGTGTCGGTGGGGTAGAAGAAGATCTACTTACGTGGACCAGCCCTGAGGTATGCGAGGTGGGGAGAGGGAGAGGATGAAGAGGAGGTTAGGTGTGGGAGCTTTTCAAGGTTATACAAGGGTTGTTGATGTTGATGGTGCCTTCTGCTTCTAATTATGTTTTTGGGTGTGTGAGGAGAGTCATGGCTTCTTGCCTTCTTTGCAGCTTCAACACATACACTTTTAGTGTAAGGGAAATGATGAAGTTAATTGCTTTTACACAGCTTCTTATGTGCGTGGAGCCTTGGGAGGGAATTACATGGCACGTGGGAGGGCTACTGCTTGTGTAGTGCTACGTTGGTGAAAGTCTTCGATCTTCATAGACACTTAAATATAGTCTTGAAGACCAAGGCATTATCAAGTTGAATGAGTGTTATTTTTAATAAAGATTTTTTCTTAAAGAGATTTTGTATTTAAAAATTTTAATAAAACAAAAGGATTTGGGTATCCGGGGATAAATGTCAATCCCGACCCTTGTAAGATAGATGGTGGATTCTTTAGTTTAAGAGAAGGAAAGAGATATCAAATGCCTACTTTCCATGTATGAAAGTTTCTTTTCATTTTAGGTTATTCAATAATAAGTATTTCAAGGCTTGTGATGATTTTTTTTTTTTTTTTGATCTTTCTCTAATAATTGACCAGATAAAAAAAACAGTTGAATAACAAGCTTTGTTTTAAATGTTTTTTTAAAAAGAAAAAATGGTGAAAAAAATGTGAAATGACATATGATGAAGTTGTCTTTGCTTTCACAAGTTTCTATTATAATGCTATGTTTGGTAGGGAGGAAAAGGGAGAGGAAAGAAAGGGGTGGAGGGAAAAGTGGAGGGAAAAGGGAAAAGTGTGTGTTTGGTATGGAGGGAAAAGAAAAGTGGAAGGAAAAGTGGAGAGAAAAATGGGTGTGGGGCCCACCATTTTCTTTCCTCCCAAAAGTGGGAGGAAATGGGAGGGAAAGAAAAGGGAAAAAAGAAATGGGGGCCACCATTTGGGTAAATTACAATTTTAATCAAAATTTTTTAATATATAAAATATAATATAAGGGTAAAATAGTAAAATTGATAAAATGATCTTTTCTTTCCTTTCTGTTTACCAAACAACATGAGGGAAAATCATTTTTCCTTTCCTTCCTTTTCCTTCCCTCATGTTTTCTATCCCTCTAAATCTTTCCATCCTTTCTATTTTCTTTCCTCCCTACCAAACGTAGCATTATAATAGAAACTTGTGAAAGCAAAGACAACTTCATCATATGTCATTTCACATTTTTTTCACCATTTTTTCTTTTTAAAAAAACATTTAAAACAAACTAATAATCCCTATCTTCCCCATGCAATTCCATGTTAGGATTCTCTAGGAGCTTTTGGAGATTCAATGTTCACTATATTTGCAATCAACCTGATTGAAATTCTAATTGAATTGGAATTATATGAAATCAGTCATCATGTCCAACATCCCTTCCCCCCGAATATGAGGGACTTGTTATATAATGGGTTGCCAACCAATGTTAAGACAGATATATGTTCACCGTTGCAGTCTATTGATACGAAGGAAGAGGTATGTTTTCTATAGAATAGTTCACTTAACATGCACACTTCATAGAAACCATTTCGTCACAACTTTTTTTATAAATTTCCTCTGTATTTGCTTCATGCGAGCTTGACAGATAAATGTTTATATACAATGTACTTTCTGCAGCTCTTAGCATTCCAGGTCAAAGCAGAAATGGAGAAGACTCTTCAGTGGCTTGTTCCACTTGCCGCAAATACAACCAAGTATGCTGAGTTAATTCTTTCATTGATTTAAATATGGTTCTAAGAATTTTCTATTTGTTCTAAGAATGGTTTTCTGTTTCCTTTTGTTGCAAAACAACAGAGCACATCATGGTTTTGGCTGGGTTGGAGAATGGGCAAACAGTGGGTAAGTGACGACATCTCTCTCTCTCTCTCTCTCTCTCTCTCTCTCTCTCTCTCTCTCTCTCTCTGTGAATATTATGTGCACTGCATCATCAGATAAGGTTTCACCATCTTTTTTACTTGTATGATAGTCATGAGTTTGGCAAGAGCATAGCCACAAACATCAACCCGGCACACGTACAGACGCTCTATCATGCACACAAACACAAGACTGATAAACACATCCTTGATTTGGTGATATTGCTTCACCGTTTGATCAGCATAGTAAGGAATAGAGATTGCAGTTTCCATTCTTAGTCTGCCTATTTCCCAACCGATAAGGGAATGGCCGGTTTTACGGTCTAAGATGCAGTGAAATCCATCCCTTAACAATTTCACTAAACCCCGCATGACTCAACAACTCTCTGAAGGAGAAAGGAATTTGCTAGACAAAGCTTGTAGATCAAGTAGACCAGTTCTAGGGAGAAGCAAAAGTCAGGATTTTGAAGCAAAAGACAAAGCTTGTAGTCATTATATTTCTTTGGTTTCAATATTTTATTTTACTCTTATAAATTATAATCACAATGCTCTCTAATTCTCTATTTATTCTTGAAAAGGTGATATTCAAAGCAAGCTATCCATGACTTTCGTAGTAATAGTAAAATTTATATCAAAATATGATTTACTTTGAAATTCAAACTATTGACATCAAATAATGGTGGAGGTAAGATTTTGCCTCATTTTTGTTCTACCGAAAACCGGAGCACGAGAGATTCTGAACTCCGAAAAATAAAATTGTGTAATTTTATTTTGTTTGAATTCCTTATATTGAGAATTAAATTCCCAATACAAAGGCACACATGGAGAGGATTTATATAGAAAGTATGGGTTCGGTTAGTATATACTATATAGTTTCTATATAGGTGTTGAATTTCTTTGAGCTAATACCTTCTTCTTCTTTTTTTCAAAATATTGAATTTATATTTTTTAAGTGGTTTAATTTTTTTAAGTACTAAATTCCAATGAATCGACATTAATCTTTTTAATATAATTGTTAATAAAGTTGACCTTGACCAACTAAAATGTCAAAACTCAAAAACATCCCTATTCATCCCTATATTAGAAGGTCAAGTGAGCAAACTTGGGGCCTAAGCCTAGCCAATGTCGACATTTCACATTTAATACATAAATTAAGACAATAACAACAGCTTGAATAATAATAATAATAACTTGGGGCCTAAGACAGTCGAAATCCAAAATGGATGAATATATATATATACAACTTTTCTATTATCAGTTCGTCCTGACAATAAATATATCAGGACGAAAAATGTGGACTACTAGATTTACATACTTTAACTCAAAGTGTATGTACTTATCAAAACTTCTCCATAATCTATAGTTCACATTCTTCGTCCTGATATATTTATTGTCAGGAGTCAGGACGAACTAACAATAAAAAAAACTGTATATATATATATATATATATATATATATATATATATATATATAAAACAAGATGAATATTGATATTGGTAAAGGGTTATATATCAATATGTTTATTTACTTATCGTTAAAAATGGCCACATATTTTATGTAAAATTTATTCTTAACTACATAAAAAGTTTTAACGGTTAATAAATATATTGTAAAATTTATTTTTAGTCCCTAATCGTAAATTACAAAAATATCTTTGCAACATCTTTTCTATTTTATTTCTTCCTTTTTACAAAATAGCATAATATTTTGAAGAAAAGTATGAAACCTTAGTTTTTTTTTTTTTTTAACAATAGTAAATTACTGAAATTACTCCTCTGAAACTTTGTTTTCAACTTTTTTACGAGAAAACTATCAAAACACCCTTCAGAAGGGTGTTCCAGTCAAACGTGAAACATTTGCTTTTTTTTTTTTTTTTTTCCTGAAAACGAACAACGTGAAAGTGGGGAACAAATGGGAAAAGGTTTGGGGAGTGGTTTTTTATGGTGGTATATGGGTAATTTCTCAGAAACATAATTATTAACTGTTGAACTTTCATATATGGTTAAAAACAAATGTCTAATGTTTCTAGGAGATATTTCTGATTTTCCCATTTCATATATTGTATTCTTGTCTTAAATAATATTCACAAATTCATTTTTAATTGTATATAATTAAAAAAAAAAAAGTTTATTTGAAACATAAAATCAAAAATATATTATTTTTATTATTATTATTTGCATATTAATTAATGGTATAGATATAGGTTGTACCAACTGCTACACACCCATACGAGTAAACTAAAATTGAAGTTATTAACTTAGTGCTAGTTACACAAAAAGCTTATCAAAAGTGTTATTCTTTTTTCTCTTTTTTTAAATGGTTATTCACTCCGATTGCTTCTTCTTTCCATAGAGAATTCAATTCTTTATATAAAGGCACACATAAATATGATTTATTTTAAAAATACCTGATCCGAATTAATAGATATTGCCATAAAGATAATTTATTTAGTAATAATAATTTATAGAAACTACGCTACATAATTATAGAATTTCTTTGAGCTAATACTTCTTTTTTAAATCTAAAGTCTAGGCCCAGCCCATGATAACGATGACAATTCCAATGCAAAATGGATGAATAATTGAATATTGATTTATTTATTATTATTATTATTTTATGAATATTGATATTGTTAAAGCATTAACTGGTTATATATATATATATATATATATATATATATATATATTTGATAATGGAAATTGCATACACGTCTAAATTAATTTTCATAAATGTTTTTTAATTATTTTTTATTAAATCAACTTTTTTATTTTGAAATGTGGACATCAAAATGAGATATGGGCCTGGATCTGGATATACCCATACCCGTCCAAAGTCCAACCCGGACCCCTTGAAAAGAGAGAAACCCTGATGTCCACTGAAAGCACATCTTGTGACTATAAATTCTCAATCTTCTCAGTTGCCTGCCTCTTCTTCCACCACAGAGCCCTCTCTCTTCTTCTACAAACACGAAACAGAGTTCTCTCTCTGTTTCTCCATACACAAGGTGTGCTCTCTGATTCACTCTCCTTTTTAGCTTTTCAAGTATCTGATTTACTTGTTTGATTTAGATCTGAAACTAAAACGGGTCGTTTTTTTTTGCTTTGCTTTGGAATCTTCTTAGTTTTGTGTTAGTTCTTTGTTTGTTTATAATCTCTATCTGGGTTTTTGTTTTCTGGGCTGATTTTGTTTAATTGATTGCTTCATACATGATAAAGATTATTTGACTTTGAATCCTCTGCTAGGTTATTTAAAGTTTTGCTGGTCTTGAATTTTTTTTTTAATTTTTTTTTGTTGCTGTTTTATTATTATAAATTTGCATCTTAATGATTGTTTTTTTAGAGGCTTGGTGGTGTTAGCGTATCTATTATTAGTGGATGATAACTGTTAGATTACATCTTGCCCTAATTTTATATCTATGCATCTGATTTTGAGTGTTTTTGAATTATTTGATTTGTTTATTTATATACTTTTAGTATTATGGTACAGATCTTTGTATGTTGATGTTATTACTTCGCACTTTTGTTACTATGTTTTGTGAAACTGTTTTGAACTTGTAGCTACATGATTGTCAAATTGTCAACTATTTATGATGTATGCTTGTGTTTGTTGAATACATGTGTAATGCATAATTTTAGTGCTCTTTTATTTTCTGTTTTGTTTTATTGGTGTTTGATTTATTTTATGATTGTGTTTGGCAGGAAACAAGGCTTTTTAACAACTAGTCAAGATGGTAAGTGCCTTACATCTTAGTAAATATTGTAGATGTGGTGTAGTTTTTTTAATTTCTTTTTCCATATTAATGGTTGAAATTCATGGTTGATTTTTGCAGGTGAAGTTTACAGCTGAGGAGCTCCGTAGGATTATGGACTATAAGCACAACATCCGAAATATGTCCGTGATTGCTCATGTTGATCACGGTATGTACTGTATTTCTGTTTGTAAAGAAAATCACTTTAAGGTTTTGTGTTAATAACTCCTGATGTCTGTTGGTTTGACAAAAAAATGCTCTTATGGTTCCCGTAAGAGTTAATGATATGAAAATATGTTAAATGATGGTCAATAACTAAGTTGATGGTGACTTCTAAGAGTTCCAATCATTCCTTCAAGTCTTCTATCTTGGTCTCTGGCATCTGTATAGTTTGAGAATCGCTATAATTGATGATGTAGAATCCATGCACTTGACTTTCCCCAAGAAATTTTAGAATAAGTTTTTTTGTCAACGTCATTTGCTGTTCAATATCAGGTCTCAAAATTTGTCTAGTATTGTGTGTATAAATAAGAATGTTGAATTTTAATCTATTGGTTCACCTATCTTTTCCATGTTTTGGAGATGCTGGATTGTCTTTGGTTCTGCAGATTCAAGTCCTAATATCTTTTTTTCCCGACAGGCAAGTCCACTCTTACCGATTCTCTTGTGGCTGCTGCTGGTATCATTGCCCAAGAAGTTGCTGGTGATGTCCGTATGACAGATACCCGTGCTGATGAGGCTGAGCGTGGTATCACTATCAAGTCTACTGGTATCTCTCTCTACTATGAGATGAGTGACGAATCCCTGAAGAGCTACAAGGGAGAGCGCAATGGAAATGAGTATCTGATCAATCTTATTGATTCCCCTGGGCACGTTGACTTCTCATCTGAGGTGACAGCTGCTCTTCGTATCACTGATGGTGCACTTGTGGTGGTTGATTGTGTGGAAGGGGTTTGTGTTCAAACAGAAACTGTTCTTAGACAAGCGTTGGGTGAAAGGATTAGGCCAGTCTTGACTGTCAACAAGATGGACAGGTGCTTCCTTGAGCTTCAGGTTGATGGAGAGGAGGCTTACCAAACGTTCTCTCGAGTGATTGAGAATGCTAATGTTATTATGGCTACCTATGAAGATCCACTCCTTGGTGATGTTATGGTGTACCCTGAAAAAGGTACAGTTGCTTTCTCTGCTGGTTTGCATGGTTGGGCCTTTACGTTGACAAACTTTGCTAAGATGTATGCCTCCAAGTTTGGAGTTGACGAGTCTAAGATGATGGAAAGGCTCTGGGGTGAGAACTTCTTTGACCCAGCTACAAGGAAATGGACAAGCAAGAACACTGGTACTGCTACCTGCAAGCGTGGTTTCGTCCAGTTCTGTTATGAACCCATCAAGCAGATCATCAACATTTGCATGAATGATCAGAAAGATAAGCTTTGGCCAATGTTGCAAAAGCTTAATGTCACCATGAAGTCTGATGAGAAGGATTTGATGGGTAAACCATTGATGAAGCGTGTCATGCAGACCTGGCTACCTGCAAGTAGTGCCCTTCTAGAAATGATGATCTTTCACCTTCCTTCTCCTTCCACGGCGCAAAGGTACCGTGTTGAGAATTTGTACGAGGGTCCCCTCGATGATCAGTATGCCAATGCTATCAGGAACTGTGATCCTGATGGCCCACTGATGCTCTATGTATCTAAGATGATTCCAGCATCCGATAAGGGTAGGTTCTTTGCATTTGGTCGTGTCTTTGCTGGGAAGGTCTCTACTGGTTTGAAGGTGAGGATCATGGGTCCAAACTATGTCCCTGGTGAGAAGAAAGATTTGTACACGAAGAGTGTCCAGAGGACTGTTATTTGGATGGGAAAGAAACAGGAAACTGTTGAGGATGTGCCTTGTGGTAATACAGTGGCCTTGGTTGGTTTAGATCAATACATCACCAAGAATGCTACATTAACAAATGAGAAGGAAGTTGATGCCCACCCTATCCGAGCAATGAAGTTCTCTGTCTCACCTGTTGTTCGTGTGGCTGTTCAGTGCAAGGTTGCATCTGATCTCCCCAAGCTTGTTGAAGGTCTCAAACGTTTGGCCAAGTCAGATCCTATGGTTGTCTGTACCATGGAGGAGTCTGGTGAGCACATTGTTGCCGGGGCAGGAGAGCTTCACCTTGAGATTTGTTTGAAGGATTTGCAAGATGATTTCATGGGTGGTGCTGAGATTATCAAGTCAGATCCTGTTGTGTCTTTCCGTGAAACAGTCATTGAGAAGTCCTGCCGAACTGTTATGAGCAAGTCTCCCAACAAGCACAACCGTCTTTACATGGAAGCTCGGCCTTTGGAGGACGGTCTTGCTGAGGCCATCGATGATGGTCGTATTGGTCCTAGGGATGATCCTAAGATTCGTTCTAAGATCCTGGCTGAGGAGTTCGGTTGGGACAAGGATTTGGCCAAGAAAATCTGGTGTTTTGGCCCCGAGACAACTGGTCCAAACATGGTTGTTGATATGTGTAAGGGAGTCCAGTATCTGAATGAAATCAAGGACTCTGTTGTTGCTGGATTCCAGTGGGCCTCGAAGGAAGGCGCGTTGGCTGAAGAAAATATGAGAGGTATCTGTTTTGAAGTATGTGATGTCGTTCTTCATGCTGATGCCATTCACAGAGGAGGTGGACAAGTCATTCCAACTGCTAGGAGGGTCATTTACGCTTCCCAGCTGACAGCCAAGCCCAGGCTTCTTGAACCTGTCTACTTGGTCGAAATCCAAGCTCCTGAACAGGCTCTCGGTGGTATCTACAGTGTTCTTAACCAGAAACGTGGGCACGTGTTTGAGGAAATGCAGAGGCCGGGTACCCCACTCTACAACATCAAGGCATACCTCCCTGTCGTTGAATCTTTTGGATTCTCCAGCACTTTGAGGGCTGCAACCTCAGGACAGGCATTCCCACAATGTGTTTTCGATCACTGGGACACGATGTCATCCGATCCTTTGGAGTCCGGTTCACAGGCTGCTACTCTTGTTGCCGATATCAGAAAGAGGAAGGGTCTGAAGGAGCAGATGACACCACTCTCCGATTTCGAAGACAAGCTATAAAACAATTCCTCCTGGATTCATCATAATAGTGATTATGTTGTTCAAAGGGTGAGATTCTACTGCTTAATTTTTGTCTTTTCAATTTTCTAAGAACCTTGTAAACTTTTTTGTTGTGTTTTGAACTATTCCATCCAACATTGCTTTAGATATCATTTTGCTATTTTTGGTGTTTAAGTTGTGTGTTATGTTTCTACATTTATTTGCCTTTTGTTGTGATTTGGCTTTAGATTTATTTGCCTTTTGTAGTGTAGTAGATCGTAATATATATAGGCAGATTAATCTTTACAGAGCAAGATCCTGCAATTTTGGTGGTGAAAGGGAGAAGCTAGTGAACAGAGACAAGCTAAAAGCTAAGATGAGTAATTTTGTCCGCATATAATTAGATAGGGGTATTTTGGTCAATTCAGTTGGGAAATGGGTCAGGAAAAGAAACTCCACTAACTATAGTTAATTTTATAAATTTTACTATTTTGAGGACTAAAAGTACTAGTGCCGAGTCTGCCGACAATTCGGGTTGACGAGTTGTCAATCGTCACCGACTCAACATAAACACAACATTATTATATTTGAATTAACACAAAGACAAATATGATTATTAATACGATTAGCTAAAAATGAAATTATAATTGTATCCTTGTTAATTGTGTCAAATCGAAACATATACATCTATTAAATATATTAAACAGGTTGACATAATTACTGATACAATACAATTTCTTCATCACTATTCCCTAACGTGGGTTAAATTCGTTTCGTTTTCGTGTCTGGTTTTTGTGTCTAGACCCAAATTACCATCCCTAATAGTCTAAAACTAAGAATTTAGTCTCTTTTTTTTTTTTTTTTTGTTAAGACTAATTTGCTCTAGCCCCTCTGAATTGTACGCGAAATTGCAACACATCACTAAATATATTTTTACGGCACTAAACCTCCTGAATTCTCCTTTTCTTTGCACCAGTGGTCCAAAAACCTTACGCCGTCCATATTTTTGTCATAGTAAATAACACTAAGTTACCCTGAATATATGCATAATTGCATCAAACCAGAAATAATATAATAATAACCACATATCCCTCTGACCAGTTGACTTAGTTTGTAATCCAATACGATTTTGACATGTGTCATCAAATTTTAAAATTAAAAATTAAAAACTGAAATAATGGTTAAATAATAGGGCAAGTTGCACACACGTACCCTAAGGTATGCATTAATAGCTTAATATTCAACTTTTGATGTTAATTATAAAAACTTACCCTCACGTCAGTCAACGACTGTTACACTTAACAGTTGACTAGAGTTGTAGAGGGTAAAATTGTCGATTTATCAATCAAACTGAATTTTTTTTTCTGGAAATAATTAAATATATACATATAATATTAATGCAATAAATAATTAATTATTAAAAATATATAATATATAGATTTGTTAATATTATATTTTCTATTATCAGTTCGTCCTGACAATAAATATATCAGGACGAAGAATGTGGACCACTAGATTTACATACTTTGACTCAAAGTGTATGCACTTGTCAAAACATCTCCATAATCTGTGGTCCACATTCTTCGTCCTGATATATTTATTGTCAGGACAAACTGATAATAGAAAGACTGTTGTTAATATTAGTTAATACATAATACATATAAAACTTGGAGGCATAGTTGGCCTACATATTTTGTGTTGGGAGGAAGCCGCCTCCTCCCAACGAAGTGCTCATCCTCCATACATAAAAAGTCTTCTTTGTTGGGTGAAGTCTCTGTCAACCATGGATTCAAGGTCTCATTCTCTCCTTTCTTTTTTCTGATATTGTCATCAACTTCTCCCCCATTTCAAGTTCTCAAAACTCTGAGTTTTTCAACCCAAGAAAAAAAGAAAAAAAATTTCTTCTTTTTCTCTTTCAGGAAAAAATATCATTTTTTAGTAAAAAAAATTGTCTCTTTTTCGTTTGACTTTTATTATAATTCATTATATATTTATTTTAAACCAAAATAGATATTATTATAAACTTATTACTATTTAATATTTTTTTTAATTGATTAGTCTTAGGGGTAAATACTAAATATGACTTTTTATTAATAAAGAGTAGGGGCATTATAGGTTTTTGGCCCACCAAACTCAATCAACCATTAAATTTAACGGCCGTTGACTGACATGAGGGTAAATTTTTGTAATTAACACTAAAAGTTGAATATTAAGCTTTTATTCCATACCTCATGGCATGTTTGTGCAATTTGCCCTATTTATTAAATATCTCTCAAAATAATATTATACCCTTCTATTACTGTTTTATATTGTTAATTTTTAATTAAAAAAAACAAAAAAAAAATATTCGAGATTAAAAAAAAATCAGCCTTGAAAATAATAAATAGAAATTAAAAAAAATATATTAAAAATAATATGAAAATAAAATATTAAAAATAATTTTCCAAATTTGCAATCAAACCACAAACACCACCATTATCTCTTTCTCTCCTCTCCCTACCGCTTTCATCAAACCCCATCATAATCTTCAACATCATCAAACCCCATCATCAATTCTCTTTCATCATCTTCACCGATCACCACTATCAAACCCCATCATCAACATCTATATATCTTCAACATCTTCAACATCAAACACTACCACTCAAACCCACCCATCATCAAAAACCAGAGCTCGATTCGCCGTTGTGTAGCGCTGCTGCCGCACCAGCTTTCATCTTTTTCTCATTCCGCTACATTCCACCGTGAACCCTCTTCTCTTCCTCGTCGTGACCACCCCTGGCCGTAGCGCGCTCTCTCTCTCTCTCTCTCTCTCTCTCTCTCTCTCTCTCTCTTCTCATGTGCGTGTGGACTGAAATGGTTTGGTGGTGGTTTGGGTGTGGATTTGGTGGTGGTTTGGTTGTTACAAAAAGAGAAGAAATTGTTTGTGTTTGTTCTTCTTCAAAATTCTTGTTACATTACTGAATTTTTTGATATTTTCTTGTAGTATTGACCACCAACACATCACCGAGTAAATTTGATATGAAATAAACAAGAGTAGAAACAAACAAGTTGGTAATTGATTCTGATATTGTAACTTGGGTTTCAAAAAAAAAAATTGGGGTTGATGTGTCTGGGTTTGGGTTGAAGATGAAGGTTTTTTTATTTTTATTTTTTAATATTGATTAAGAAATATGGAAATCATTTCTTTTTGTTTTTTAATTAAAAATAAAAAACATAATATTATTTTTTAGGGATATTTAATAAATAATTTTAAAAATCATAATTGTGTTATTATTTAACCATTATTTCAATTTTTAATTTTTAATTTTAAAATTTGATGACACGTTTCGAATTCGTATTGGATTACAAACCAAGTCAACTGATCAAAGGGGTAAGTGGGTGTTATTATTATATTATTTCTGGTTTAATGCAATTATGCATATAATCAGGGTACCTTAGTGTAATTTGTCATGACGGAAATATGGCGGCATAAGGTTTTGGATCACTGGTGCAAAGAAAATGAGAATTTAGAGGGTTTAGTGCCGACAAAAAAAAAAAAAACATTTAAGGGGTAGGTTGCAACTTCGTGTACAATTCAAGGGATATAGTGCCAATTATTTTTTTTTTTTAAATGTTCTTGCGGGCCCTATACAGTTATCGAGTACAAACACACACACACACGACCCCATTTTTTTACACAACTTCTTGGCCATTAGATCTTGCTTCTTTTAATTGAAATGATTTATTATCTTTTTCTTTCCTTATTAATATAGATATATCTCTCACCTAATTAATACTTTATCTCTCCAAAATATTATTATTTTATTTAATTCTCTCACCTTATTTAATTTTTTTTTCCTTTGCACTTTTTTTTTTTTTTACTTTACCTGAAATCAGAATATCATTAGACTTTCACTCTTCAATCTTTAAAATCTTTCATTTTCCTATCTTTATTTTCTCTCTCTTTCATTGGATTAGCTTCAACTGATTTTTATCATATTCAAACATGTCAAAAAAATTGGAATCGGAAGACTCATCAACATATGCTCATGGTTTATCTATGGTATTTTTTCTATTCTTCAATTTTTTATATTTATTTAATTGTTTATTTATTTATTTATTTTTTATCTTGTATCTTCTTGTTTTCTGATTAATAATGATTAAAAAAAAAATTAAAAAAAGAAGAAGATTGAAAGAACAAAAATTTTGGTTTTTTAGGAATTGTTTATATAAAGTTGTTATAATCTTGTTACAATTTTCGTTGTAAGATTTGACATGTTGAATTTTTTTTTAATTTTTTTCTTCAAAAAAAAAATTGATTTAGTTTATTTTTCTTCTTTTTGAAATAGATGTGATGATATCTATTTTTGTAAATAGATTTTATGATAGTTAAATCTATATACAGTAATCATACAAAAGTAATTTCTAATAATTGTTTTTCATCTGTTTAGATAAATTATTAACATTAAAAAAAATCCAAATCCAAATAAGTAGTAATTTCTAATAATTGTTTTTCATCTGTTTAGAATAACATTAAATTATTCTCTTTTTCTTTCCTTATTAATATCTATATTAATAAGGAAAGAAAAAGAGAATAAATCATATCCATTAAAAGAAGTAAGATCCAATGACCAAGAAATCGTGTCAAAAATTGTGTAAAAAAATGGGGTCATAGATCCTACCCTATATATATATATATATATATATATATATATATATATATATATACACATACAGATTTTCTATTATCAGTTCGTTCTGACAATAAATATATTAGGACGAAGAATGTGGACCATAGATTATGGAGAAGTTTTTAAATCCAGTGGCCCACATGCAAGGAACTGTCAGTAAGTGAGACAAGTCAGACAACTAGACAAGCAAGTGAGCAACTCTTCAAGTCTTCATTTTGGTAGTTTGTAACTACATTTCTGCAAATTTAGAATAATAGCAGCAACAGGGTGCATGGATTTATTTTCTAGTTTGTACTGCTTTTCTAATATAGTAATTTATAACAACAAATCTAAAAACAAAATAATAATTACAAACCAAGATAAAAATAAAATTAAACAAATCAAAAAACAATTCCATGAATATTGGTAATTTGGTATTTTCGTAAACTTTTTATGTTGTCCCACTTAGCCACTTTGCAACCTTCTTTGGACGTTTGTTTAATATATGATCGAATATCGATCCATCGAGGATTTGAGGTTATTAGGTTAATTAGTTGAAGGTATGTCATTAATTAAAAACCAAAATAATGACAAAATTAACAAGCATGTATAATTAGATATGTATCTAAATTTCAATTTTCAACCAAAACAAAAATAAATTCATTCAATAATAGTGTTAGTTGGTAATTAAAATTAGAATAACAAATAATTAGATTAATAATCCTAAAATTTTTATTACGAAACAAAATATTTCAATTTACAATATTTATAAAAATATATCCAATTGGAAAATCCTTCTGTAAGTGGCTCTTGCCTCTTGGTCTCGCAAGTCGCAACTCGCAAAGAAGGCTATCCTTCTGAGTTCTGAAGAAAGATTTCGTCTGGAATCTGGACTCTAATCTCTAGATGAATGGTTTGTGTTTCTGGGTAGTGGAGACTGGAGAGATTGAGGTGCGGAAGATGAATAGTTGGAGTATTGGAAGTTTTGGGGGAAAGATGATAATAATTATTAAAGAAATAGGAAAAAAAAAATTAAAAATTAAAAATTGATAAAGCCTCTTTTGTCTCGTGGGCAGTGGGCTGTAAAACATAATTATTATTTGATATAAAAATCTTTAGGCTAAACACCATCATTGATTCAACATAATTATTATTTTCTTATCTTTTCAAATTTTAAAAAAAAAGTTAGGGTTGGCTTGAGCCCACGCTAGCCCAGGGCTAACTTCGTCTCTAACGGTAACAGTCTAATTGAAGAAAAACCAAAATCTCCGAAATACGTAATAAACTAAGGGGTTAGGAACATAAAAGTTTCTTTTATGGGAAACTCAATCACTGTGTTTATTGTAATACGTTAGTTGACTTTTCTTATGTAATAACTTTTGTGTTCTTAACATATACCCTAAGGCCACAGGTTTACACCAACCATATAAACTAATTACAAAAGCCAACAAAATTTAAAAAATCAATTAATTAATTCAATTAAACAACAAACTAAATAAATTAAAATTCTATTTTTTTTATTCTCTCAAGAGAAAAACTTACATGAGTGACATGACTAGAGATGGATATTCCCCCATAAGACCCTACCCCATTTGGGGGCAAATTTTGCCCCC
This sequence comes from Acer saccharum, assembly GCA_030490815.1. Lineage (NCBI taxonomy): Eukaryota > Viridiplantae > Streptophyta > Magnoliopsida > Sapindales > Sapindaceae > Acer > Acer saccharum. Next base: position 16,023,696 of record CM059866.1, on the reverse strand, counting down.
AAATGGGGTTTGGGGGTAGAGGTGGGGAACCCCTATTTCTAAATGGGGTAGGGGTGGGGTGGGGCCGCATTTCCTCTCTCTCTCTCTCTCTCCTCTCTCTCTCTCTCTCTCTCTCTCTATATATATATATATATATATATATATATATATAATATTTATTTTTTTCTTTTAAAAAAAATTTAACTCTAACTCACGGTCACCCGCTAACCCGCCTACCACCACTAATTCACTAACTCATCTATATTACTATAAGCATTTGTATTAATTTTGGATTTAATTAAACTAATTAAATATTTTAGATTAGATATTTTGATTATTTATTCGATTGGATATTGAAACATGGTGAATTGAAAGATTAGGATGAACGAATTCCAAATATCAAATTCTAAATTTCGAATTTCAAATTGAAAAATATTGGAATTATAAATATGAGAAATAGGGGATGGGAGTAGGGGCTGGGGAACCTGCCCCATGGCCCCAAACACCCCCATCCACACTTCCCCCGAATCGAGTATGAGAACGGGGTGGGAGAAGATTTTAAGAACTGGGTTACTCTCCCGCCCCAATGGCCCCCACGCCTATCCTTAGACATGACACATCAAACAAAACGTAAGCACAACTGTACAAGGAGCCTTCTCAAGTCCTCTGAGAAAATCTTGGTTGCACCCATAAGCTTCTACTTTTTGTCTTCTTCAACAACTCCACGTTTCTCGTGTCTTGTCTAAGGGGTCGTTTGTTTTTTTCATTTATAACTTAATGGGTCTGAATCATAATTATTAAGTTGTTTTGTTTGTTTTTTTAAGTGGTCAAACAACTTAAAAATACCAAAAAACAACTTAAAATAAAAAGTAAAAAATCCTGACTTTTAACTTAATTGTAAATCACTGAATTGCATTAAATGCAATCCAAAATCTTTTCTTCCGATACTATCCTCCATATATAACATATATCCAATTTCATTATAGTTATATATTGTATAGAAATCTTTATTTTAATATATTGCTTATTTTAAATAGCTTTAAAAATAAAAAAGAACCCTAATCACTTCTCATATTGATGTTTAATATCAATACTTTATTATGATATTATGGTGATATATTTATATATTATTTTTTAGAGTAATTTGTGTGAGTTTTCTTGCTGCCCCTTTTATTTTTTGAAAAAAAAAAAAAAAACCTTCTCTTTTCTTAGTAAAAAAAAGTTTGTTTGTAATCGAAGAAGAATATCATGATCATATGTATTCATATATAATTATTATTTTTGGATTGTTTTTATTCTATATTATATGTATAATTGTTTAACATGGGTATAGATGTAAAATTACTTCTTTTCAGATAATTTTATTTTTAAAAAACAAACATGTTGACAGTACATTCAGATGTGAGAAAAAAAAAAACAAACATGTCATTCAGATTCAGGTTTCAGTCACTATTCAGTCTTCAGTAAAATTCAGGACTATTCAGTCCTCAAATAAAAAAACAAACGACCCCTAACGCTCTATTTTTTGTCTATCAACTCCACGTAAGCACAACTGTACAAGGAGCCTACTCAGGTCCTCTGAGAAAATCTTGGTTGCACCCATAAGCTTCTACTTCTTGTCTTCTTCAACGACTCCACGTTTCTCGTCTCTTGTCTAACGCTCTCTTTTTTGTCTATCTAACCAACAATCAAACAGTGAAAATAAAAAATAAATAAATAAATTCAACAACACCACACGTCAAAGTGTCAAACTATGTCTGTGCGACTGCGTGGGTGTGTGTGAGAGATATAAGAAAATTGAAAAACCAACCAAGTTTTCCGCCCCAATTTAACACCCACATAAATGTAACTAACTACCCACCTAAATGAGGAGCTCATTAAAACCCATCTTCATCATCATCAACAACAACAATCACAACCTGCACGTTCTCACAACAACAATCAGAAGACGAGCAGCTGCAGCTCCTTTTTCTTTTTCTTCTTCTTCTTTGCGTTTTGAGGCCAAGTCTCACTTTTGTGTCTCGCAAGCTCGTTTTCTGTCGTGTAAGTTGCTTTTTTACTCTTGTCATTTTGTTTTGTGTTCTGGGTTTGATTGGTGACAAATTAGGAAGAGACTGTTCACGAATTGTGTTTAGTGTTCGATGAAATGACTAACTCAGCTTTGATCACAAATGGATCATTGGTTTTCTTTTCTTTTTTCCTTTTAAAGAAAATTATCATCTTATATAGAATCACCAGTTATGTTTTTGTGAAAATGAAAGGTTTCGACTTTCGAGGCTGGAAGTGAGTTGGTATGGGTTCTTTTGATGTCTGCATCTGTAAGAGATTGAGCTTCTTTTGTTAGATAACGACATTGTTGAATTATCAGTATTGACTGTGAATTTCCATTGTGCTGCTTAAGAAATTGCAAGTCTTGAGTTTTGTGCATTACTTGTTACATTTTAATGGCTAGTTATATGTGCTCGATGATTTTCTGGCTTGATAAGGTTTGAAACATAAGATGTAATCCAATGGATGATTTGGTAGTCATTCAATGCAATTAGAGCTTGCTGATATGCACTCAATTTTTTGACTAATACTGTTCTCTTTTCAAACTTGTTTGCAGCACTGCAATCTAATACAGTTATGGAGGTTTTCAAAGCAGCTTGTAGGCAGGGATCTTTGGCACGTGATAGTGTTGCAATTAGATCTGATCAGCAGAGTTACAGTTATGGACAACTTGTATCATCTGCATTGAAAATATCTGCTCTGTTGAGCAGTAATGAGACTTCATCACATGGAAGCCTACATGGAGCACGGATAGGAATTGTGGCTAAACCTTCAGCTGAGTTTGTTTCCGGTGTACTGGGGACATGGTTTAGTGGAGGTGTAGCAGTTCCACTCGCCCTCAGCCACCCTGAGTCTGAACTCTTACATGTGATGAATGATTCGGTATGCCCTGATGCAGTTTCCCTTACTGTCTTTTGATTTATGAATTTGCTGTTCTATTGTCACGATCGGAAATAGATGTACCAGTCAATAATTTACTTTATGCTTGACAGGAAGGAAAAAAGAAAGAAAGAAGAGAATGTTAGAACTTTACTTTTGATGTTGACATCTGGAAAAAAATACATAACTCTACAATATGTCAGACCTGTTTTTATCAAACTTGCATTTATTCTTGATTGGTAGCAGTTATTGGTGTAGAATTATTAGCATCTTTGAAGAAAAATAAAAATAAAAATGAAATAGTATACATGCTGGAAATGGTTTCATTTCATGCAAACCTTGCATCATCTTCATTTTTTATTCCTGTGGATTAAATTTTATGAAATTTTATTTTGATTTTAGGATGTCTCAATGTTATTAAGTACTGAAGATTATCGTGAGACTATGCAAAATGTTGCTGCTAAGAGTTCTGCTCGATTTTCTCTAATTCCACCTGTCACTGGTGTTTCTTCAGAAACAAGTGTGCATGATGAGTCACAGATTGCAGATATTGGGAACTCAAATAAGATTGACGGTTAGCCTTCTGATAACCCATGGATATCTTTTGGTAGCATAACATGATATCATGGACAATGTTATTTCCTTTACTGCAGGTGAGGATCCAGCTTTGGTTGTGTACACAAGTGGCACAACCGGTAAACCTAAAGGAGTAGTGCATACACACAAAAGCATCGCTGCACAGGTATGCGTCTGAATACCTTGTATGTTTAGAGTTTCAGCATCCACTATAAAATATAGGTCCTCTAATATTATGCCTCTGTAATGTACGGTTGGTAAGCACAACACCCCATAACATGGAAATGTTTGTCTTTATGCAAGTTATAAGTTCATAATATCGAGATTCATCCATAAATAGTATTTGATGTCATGTGGAAAATATTTTATTGTCGATAACTTCTCTTCAAAGCATAGCATCTGTGTAGACAACTAGACATATTTTGGTTTTTGCACTTTTATACAATTTCTATTACATGACGCATGCTCCAAATGAAGCTATCGTTTTCAGATTATGTAATATTTTCCTTCTTGACTACAGTTTTATTCTTAATGTTTGATTTGAGTATTAACATTAGTGCCACTTTGGCTCAATTTCAGGTCCAAACATTGTCAGAGGCTTGGGAGTATACATCAGCTGATCAGTTTTTACACTGTCTACCACTACATCATATCCACTGAAGAACATCCTTTTTTTTTTTATTTTTTAAATATTATTTTGGCTTGTTATATTCCAATAGTAGTGCCTCTCTTTATATGATTATATGTTGAGCGTTCTTGTTGCTGGTGCTGTCACTGTCTTTATTTTTTGTCACACATAGACATGCACTTCAGAAATTTATTTGTCAAATTGGTCCTTAACTTATGATATACATGTTCATGGGCTTTTCAACGCCTTGCTTGCTCCTCTCTATGCCGGTGCCACGGTAAATCATTCCAAATTATATTATTTTTTCAATTGGTGTTCTGCATGTGTTTGTGGGTATGCATGTTCATGTCTTTGTTCTTCTTGGCTGATGTTATATGCTTACATGTTTAGCAAACAATTGTAATTCATTTAATGTTACACTATTTTTTAATTTATTTATTTATTTATTTATTTATTTTTCATTTTTGGTTGTAAATTATTTGGTTATGTTATTGAAGGTTGAGTTTATGCCGAAGTTCAGTGTGAGGGGAATTTGGCAGAGATGGCGTGAGTGTTATCCAGTGGATGGGAGTAAGACCGCTGATGCAATTACTGTTTTTACAGGAGTAAGTCTAGTCTTTTTACAGTATGTGATGCAATTGATGGTCAACTCTTTGTTCTCATTGACTATTTTTGTTCCTAATATTAGTCAGTCTTCTTTTATAATTCTTACTCTTATCAATATCGTTGATGTCGTACATTGCAACTCAATTGGCAGATAACTGCTCTATTATAGTTGGTTATTTGATTTTATATTCTTCATTTCCTTACATGCTATATAGTTGGCACTTTATTGAAACTCTTTGTTCATAAAGTTTTTTTACCACATGTCAACTGGAATGGATTGTCACTATATTCTGTGTTGTTATCTAGGGTTGTTATTTAGCTTGCTTGTGAATGTGTAATGATCTCGAAAGAAAGAAGAAAACTTAAATAAATCTTGAACGTAATGCACTCTATACTTTTTTCCCGTATTTCATAGGTTCCAACAATGTATACCCGATTGATACAAGGGTATGAAGCTATGGATCCAGAGCTTAAAGCTGCTTCCGCCTCTGCTGCAAGACAGTTGCGCCTTATGGTTTGTAGTCTGGAAATTCTTTCCTTTTTCATCCAGTAATATTGGATTTGTGCGTTCTATATTTCAGAGTATAAACAATAAACTACCATGTTAATTTTCATCTACGATCTTAATTGGTTGTTATTCTCTCAAAGCCAACTGATAAACGTTTCTACCGAAGATAAACTGTTGTTTCTGTTTCCCAGATGTGTGGCTCCTCTGCACTCCCTCTTCCTGTCATGCAAGAATGGGAAACCATCACAGGGCATCGTCTTCTGGAACGATATGGGATGACTGAAGTAAGTAACTCCAATTTTTGTCCCTTTGTGTGCTATCTTTTTACTCATAGTTATGTGTTAGTATATTTTTTTTTATTATTATTATTCAGAAAAATTCAGCATAGTTATGTGATGTTTTGGTGTCTTTAGTTTGTCATGTCAATAGCAAATCCCTTAAGAGGTGTGCGGAAAGCAGGCACTGTTGGCAAACCATTTCCGGGTGTGCAGGTTAGCATGAGTCTTCTATTGTAAAATTTAACTTTAATGGCCATCAAGTGTTTCATCATTTGTACTTAAGAAATTTCAAATCTTCCTTGTAAACAAAAATTTATGCATGTGCAACTCGATAATAATTAATCTCTATGCTGAAGCAGATCAACTATAGTAATAATGATAAATGAGAATGATTAGTTGGGAAATATCATTAGTACAATAAAGAAGATAAGTATTCTGCGGTTTTTTTTTTTCATCACCTGTTCTATTGTTAGTTTCAGTCTGGTCGTTCTCAGTGACATTTTTGGGTTTGTGACAGGTCAAGATTGTTGAAGATGAGAGTGCAGGTGATTCAGTAGGAGTGGGAGAGCTTTGTGTTAAAAGTCGTTCATTGTTCAAGGAATACTGGAAACTTCCTGAGGTATTCGTCCTAGCATACTTTTCTTTCCCGTTTTGTGTAGGTATGCATATATAGACACATACACATGGTTCCCCTTTCTTTTCTCCTTACTTTTCCAACCCACCCGGTTCCGATAATTTATTCCTTTAAAAGGGGCATCTATGTTTATAAATTTAGGCTCTTATGTACATGTTTATTTTTAGCCCTCAAATTGTATCTTCTTACAATATGGCCCCACAAATCTTGCTCCTGGCTCTGCTATCAATGTTATCTCTTGTTAATAGATGCCAATCTTACTAAGTTTTGGTTATTATAGTGAACTGGGAAACCCTTTGGCTTTTAAATTGCCATATTTGCGGTGGGCTTAGTGGATCAAACAGTTTGTTCTTATTGATTGATGGGGCAATTAACTGTTTAATGTAATTGAGGATTAATCTGATTGATTTTTTGGATTTTGGATGTTTTTGGCTGGAATTTTTCCTTGAAAACAAAGAAATACATTTCCTTTAAACTATGATGGAATGTGTGACGTTTTGCTATGGACATTTGTTAATGAGATACATTCATTTCAGTATGAGTTTAAAATTTGCTTTAGCTGCAAGAAAATGTAGAAAATGAAGAATAAAAGGATATCTTCTAATCCCATTTGTTGCTTTTCCATTACCATGAAGGTCACTAAGGACTCATTTACTGATGATGGTTTCTTCAAAACCGGGGACACCGGCAAAGTGGATGAAGATGGATACTACATCATTTTGGGACGTAAGTAGATTTAGTTTCAATATAAGCCTAGTACTCTTGATGTATTTTTTCAATCCCTTAGCATATCCTTCTGCATGTCGCATTTTAATAATGATGTGAGTTTTGCACCATTTCAACTTGCAAGAGAAATAAAAAATAGTCATGTGTAAACAATATCCCAAACGGACACTTGACATGACCCCCCTCTTCCAGGCCCACTCTCATGGATATTGTTAGAAGTTAGAACTAAGACATAGATGCTATAGTATAATGTCATACAATTTCATACCAAAAACCTCGTATCCGCTCTATGCCTTCTCAAATCTCAATCACTACTTTAACTTATTCCCTAGAACACTCTACGCCTTTTAGTTAGGGGCAAGCAACAGAGTATTTTTATCACATTACATGAAAAAGAAAAAAGAAAAGCAGAGTAAAATGAAAAGAAAAACAAGTCCATTAGTAAATAAGTTGGCAAGAGTAGATAGGATGAATTTGGAGAGAGAGAAGAAAGTCAGGGGTCCGGTCATGCGTTATGATTGTCAAAATAATTAGTAATTTATATATGCACTGAGGAAGACATGGTTAACCTGGCTCTCTTGTGTGCATAACATAATATATTCAGAGGTTGAAATTGATATATTACCATGTATTTGGTGTCTCTTGATTTGTATTGTAATTGTACTACCTGAACACTCTTCATTCTATATTCCATTGGTTTTGCTAGGTTCAAGTGCTGATATTATGAAGGTTGGCGGATACAAATTATCAGCATTAGAAATCGAATCAATTCTTTTAGAGGTCCGCTTCCTGTCCCCTCTGATTAATACTATATAATCAACTCCTAATTCTTATTACATTTTCTCCTTTTCTTTGAATTTTTGATTACTTTCTTTATAAAGCAAACAAAAGGGAAAAGGGAATAAATTGTTTGAACAAAGAAATTATTATTGAAATGCACATTTTTTATTTATTTATTTGGTAAAATCTCTTGTTGTACAAGAGGTCTTGGATTTAAATCTCTCTCAGTGTCTCACATCAGGGTAGGATGGGGTTTGATTTATTTATGGTAATAATTTCTCTTTCTTTTTTATTAAAGAAATTATAATTGAAAGAAGAAAAACTTCCTTTGTTCAGCATCCAGATATTGCAGAGTGTTGTGTGTTGGGCATACCTGATAAAGATTATGGAGATGCTGTGTCTGCTATAATTGTTCCTGAGGAAGAAGCAAAGAAAAAGCAAGCGGAACAATCGAAGCCAGTTATGAGCTTGGAAGAACTCTGCAGTTGGGCTAAAGATAAACTTGCACCGTACAAGGTATTGTTACATGTGCATCTTTACTTTATCCATTTTCACTTTTTCATGTAGCCCTCTAGTCTGATTCTCAGTTATTTTTTACTTTCTCCTCTCGAGTATTAATATCTCCCATATTGGTAGTTTAATATCAATCTCAATTCCATTTAGCCATCTGTGAAACTTCTTTTGGTTGATTCATAGAACGTTCAACTGAATTCAAGCATTCACTTTAATCACTTATATAATTATTCCATTCCAGCTACCAACCCGATTGTTCATCTGGGATTCGCTGCCCCGAAACGCTATGGGGAAGGTAATCAATTCTCACCTCTCTTCTTTCTGGAAAGAAAAACATCCTTTTCCTACAATGGAATGTAAAGGTTATTTCATTATGAATTTTTGTGGTCAATTTTACAGGTGAACAAGAAAGAGTTGAAGAAACAGCTAGTTGCTGCTTAATAATATAATTTAGTTGTAAATTATAAGAGAGGAAGTCAATTCAAGCCTAATAGGCATAGGAACATTTTATAGTAAATTTTGCTATGAAGAGCTGCAGATTCGTGTAATATTTAAATTTATAAGGCCGAAAACATTTTTAATTTAGATGTAAATGTGATTTCCTATTCTAAGATATTATGTGTGTTGATGGTAAATTTGGTCAATAAGAAAGTCAACAGGTCAATTTGCCTTATAGGCGAAGTCGAGGTTTTTGTTTACTCTAGTTCGGGATATTGTCCGTCCAAATGAGTGTTCTTACCATTGAGCCGGCTCATCGGGCAATATTAGCACTTTGCTTTTGAGTAGTCTTATATTTTGCTTTTGAAAATAAATGGATTGGGCTAATTCTGTTCTCCCCCCTCGAGAAATAGTAATTGCTGATGGAGTAATAAAATTCTCACAAACTTTCATTCACACACAGATTCAATGGTTTTCTAAACATTGTTAGAGCTTATTATCTATTGAAATTTGTCGAAAACCTCTCTTAGAGAGAGGTCATCAGAGAGCCTTGTTATATAGTCAGCACTGGAAACATTGAACTCTCCATCTGATTCAACATTCACCTTAACATGATCGATCAAGATTGAAAACCTCCGGACTCCTGGGAGCAAGTTCCGATCCCTTTGTTAGAGAGTTTGAGCTTTCGAGGCCGAGAGCATGAATGTAAGTTGTTGAGCCATCAGCAAGAAACTTGACATGCTTTTTCTGTCACAAATGGGCATCAACTGCAAATCTGCAATAGAGTCCCAAAACATGGTGAGAAATAGAAAGGAAAAGTAGTCTACATTTTGGATGGCAATTTTTGACACAACATTAAATGCAACATGAATTTTATTATTTTAAAAATAAAAAAAAAACTAAAAGATTTTAAATTTTATAACAAGTAAAATATCACCAATGCCCTTTGACTTGAGCTCTCTATTCTCAATGAAGCCAGGCACATGCTTCAAGTTGCCATACACACAAATCATTGGCTGATTTTGTACGTTTGGGTTTTTTATTTTATTTTTATTTTATATTATATATATATATATATACATAAATTCTATTATCAGTTCGAACTGATAAAAGTTATATCAGTTCCTTACATGTCAAAGTATTTAAATCCAGTGGCCCACATGCAAGAAACTGATATAACTTTTGTCAGTTCGAACTGATAATAGAATTTATATATATATATAATGTTTCATATGTATTATTATGAATAAGAGATTACTTTTGCTCACCTCCTTGTAGGGGGGGTGAGCATTACCCCCCCTCTCCAATACTTGACATATGTCAAGGAGAGAAAACCATTTATAGCCATATAACTTATCATACTTTTGTTTTTAACCACTTTTGAATTTTTAATTGTTAATAACCACTTTTTTAAAAAAAATTCAGTTTAGTACCATGAATTACCAGACTACCCCTGAAAATAGTGTTCTTTAAACCTCGAAACAAACTTGAAATCACGACTAAATTGAAATACACAAACTTGAAATCATGCCTAAATGGAAATATTAAAACTTGAAATCATGCCTAAAATAGAAATATTGAAACTTGAAATCTGGACTAAATTGAAATTAGGATAATTTTTTTTTTTTTTCTTTTCCCCTCTTTCTTCTTCCTCTTCTTCTTCCCCAAATTCAAATTAGGTTTAGGTTTTTCGTTTGGTTTGCAGATCAGTTCGCCGGCGATCACGAAGCACCGAACCTCCGGACGTCGTCGACTGGTCGTCGCCCATCGCCGGCCGTGGTTCGTGCAGTCGCCCATCGCCGGTCGTGGTTCGTGCAGTCGCTGGTTCGTGAGGCCGTGAAGGGCGATCGCTGGTTCGTGTCGCCGATGGTTCGTGGAGGTGTTGCGAGCTCGACGACGACTTCCGGCGTGGACGACGACGTCCGGCGATGGCGACGGCACCGAGAGGAGAGAAGAGAGGCGACGATCGGGAGAGAGTGAGCAGAGGAGAGAGAAGGAGAAAGAGAGAAAAAAGAGGAGAGAGAGTGTTTTGGGGAGGTTTTTATATGAGGGCTTCTTGGTAATTTCTCAAAAACATGGTTAAAAACAATTAAAAGTATGCATGTGGTTAAAAACGAATTTCCTATAATATATGTGGTCATTGTTGGTAATTTCCACTATGGGTCAAAAGAGAGGTATTTTTGTCCAAAAACTGTTATGTGTTTAGACAAAAATACCCCTTCCCTGCACATATGTCATGTGTTGGGGAGAGGGTGAGCAAAAATGGACTCTATGAATAAACATATGTTATCAGTTTGCAGATTATGAATTGCTGATTATGAAGTGTGGATTTTGTAGATTTGGTTGCACTTTAAACTTCATTATATTTTGGATTTTTGGATTTTTGGATTTTTGTATTGGATTTATTTGATTAGATTTGTTACTATTTTATATTTCATATATATATATACACACGCACGCACGAGCCTAGGGTTTGGAAAAATGACTCCTAAGTCAGCGGCTCAAATCTTACCGAATGGCAACAAGCTTAAAAAAAAAATACCTAATCTAAATAGGTTGATAGATAGATACCGTCAAAATATATATATATATATATATATATATATATATATATATATATATTATTTTAACAGTGGTTCTCTCATAAGGGATCCCTTATTTTAATTTCGGTAAGGACCACCATGAAATCATATCGATTTGAATGAATTTTAATCTGAATTTTTTTGTGGATGATAAGTTCCTTGAAATCTACCTATGAATAAAATTTGAGAATTTTTCAAGCACAAAAACTATTTTTACCGATTTTTTTTAAATATGAAGGCATTAGAAAAATAGGCGAAATATAGGAAATTCAAGAAAAACAGTTTTCGTGCTTGAAAAATTCTCAAATTTTATTCATAGATAGATTTCAACGAACTTATCATCCACAAAAAAATTCAGATTAAAATTCATTCAAATCGATATGATTTCATGGTGGTCCTTACCGAAATTAAAATAAGGGATCCCTTATGAGAGAACCACTGATTATTTTAAATATGTAAATATGTTTATTTCAGGGTGGCTCTATTGCCACCCAAAAAATTTCTCCTGGCACCCATTTTTAATAAAAGATTAATTGTACTAATAATCTAATATATTTACAAGTCAATTTACTTATTAACCCTCTTTCATCTTCATCAATCTTTTACCGGCTATAAGGATTCTCAAAATCATCTCCACCCTTTTCTTATTCTAAATTTCTAATTATCCAACCAACTAGGTTATACAACTGCAGTAAAACTCAACTTAAGCTTTCATGGTGTTTGAAGGCATGTACCAGTTGCTGGAATTGAAATTGTTTTCCTTGGTCCATGTATTCATTCAAAAAATAATAATAATAATCAATCCATTGAATATTGATTCCGATAAATTTCAATGCACTCAATCAATTTACGTACACATATTTATCTTCAACGTTGTCTCCGTTTGAAGTAGCTAATAGTCCCAAACACCATAAGAATCGTATTAATCTGGTTTCTATTATCAAGTTAATATATTGGATTTTAATTTACAACACAATTTTTCTTGTTCTTTTCAAATCCGAATTCATTTCCGTATATGCATGGTGCCATTGAAAAGAACACAAAATTTGCTGACCCATTATCCTATCAAAATAAATTAGCGCAACAAGTACATGAGTCATGCCGTGCCGTGCCCCACCTATACACGTTGCGCTGATTTATTTCTGTTAGTCTATATCACCCAAGATGGGTCCAAATCCAATCGCATGGCCCTGGCCCATGAAGCCCAACCCAACAAAACCGTCGACCGTTTCCAACAACCGGAGCAGTTTCCGACGACAATTACTGACAATCGGAACAGTTATCAGCGTCGGTCCACTTAACGGACTGGTTTCTGGTGACCAGACCAAATTTTTCGGTGTTCCAAAAGCGGTTTTCCAACCACCGGTGGCAGTTTTCCAGCAAAAAAAAAAATTAAATTATTATTATTTTTATTTTTAATTCCATTGATTATTTTCACTCCAATGGGAGCTGAATATATGCCCTATAAATTTTTTTATAAGTTTCTCAATTTTACACACAAATTAATTAATGGTGTCTACTTTCATTTCTCTGTAGGTTGAGGAAATGAGTATCGAAAGCTCATCTAATTTAGTTGACCCTCAAGAGGAGTATTCACCACTGTCGGTGGAGGAATATTCACCACAATCAGTATAAGATTATTCACCATTGTCGGATGAAATGTCCACAGAGGAAAATACTATTGAAGAGTATTCACCTGGGACACTTGAGGATGATGAAAGTCAACAATCTCCAAGAATAGAGATGGATGAATCAAAAATTGAATGGGAACAAATTTTCCAAGCAATAAAGACTAAGTTCATAGAAAAACTAGAAAGTCATAAAATGGATCATAGCACTAGTTTTTATGAACAGTTGTTAAAGTTTGGAGATCCCATTGTTTCTGAATGGCCTTGGAGTGATGGTAGGATAGAATTTATATGGAAAGGCATAATTCACGCCATCCTTAAGGTCCTACCAGAAGAACTACGACAACATAATTATGTAATGCTAACCTTGCTAGAAGCAGATGTGCTTACCACATTTAATAAAGCTCTAGAAGTCATTTTAGATTATGAAGATCACTGTGTGTCTGACAACCTTAGAAAGCATGTGGCTTTAAGCATGGGTAGTAATTTGAGGACACAAAGACGTTATGATTCTAATGATGTGTGGTATGCAAAAGCTACGCTTAGTAGGTTTAGGGTAGATGAGAATTACTACCTATTCAAGGATGGTAAGTAGAGTATCTTTGCACATTTTGAGAGAACCTTGCATGAAATCCCAGAGAGTTTTAGAATTACTGATTGAGATTGTAATTCTTAGGATGTATATATTTTGTAAATACTCATAGTTTGTAAAAACTCTTTATTGTTAATGAAACGGGATGTTTGTGCACATGATTATGCAAAGTTTTATATACTTGTGCTTATTTAATATGGGTGTTCTAATTTCTAAGTCAGACCATATCATTTGGTATCTGAGCACGGTTCCGATCATGGACAACGAGTTTTGTAACGAAGTTTAATTACATGAATCTTTAAATATATATTTGAGTCTTTTTCTTCTTCTCAATTGTTTTGTAATTTGTTTATCTTAATATTTTTAATTTGAACTCAACCTAACAAATATTATCGGTTGATCAACAATATTTGACCAATGTATTTATTTATATTCTTTATAAATCATAGCAAATATAGAAGAAGATCAGAGTATAACATATTAGAATTCAAAGTCAGCCATGTAAGCAATGGTTTTCCAAAAAATTAATAATAATAATAATAATTTTTTTCACATAGAATATGCTTTGGTTTTATTCTAAATTTACTGATATTGGTAAGAAAAATCGGCCAAACATCCAATTATCCAAAACTTTAAAGGCCTGTTAGTGTTGGTAGAACATAACATGTGTATATGTAGTATAGATCACCTCAAAAGCAAATTAAATCAAATTAAAAAAAAATCACTTTCAAGACTACTTAGTTTTATATTATATCCAAGACAATAAAGTTTAACAAGAATTATTACATGCATCGTTTTCCCAAATGAATCTTTTTGTTGTCAAGATTCAAAGATACATGTGAAATTGTTTGGCTGTGCAAGCACGGCACGACACGGCACGGCCCATTAATTATTGGTTGTATACTCTCCGGTTTGTGGTTACATCTCCTTTTGACACGAACTTTCTAAACCCTTTGTACAAGTTAACCGCCTCGTATATATGCACTCACTCCATAGGCTAGTACTGGTATCTGCAAGACGGTAAAGAACATAAATACTGACCCCCTCAATATTTGTTAATAGTTTATGTTGACCACATTGCCATAAATTCAATACTTAATTTTGAAAGTCAAAAGTTATCAGGACCATTTGAAAATTATACCCAGTATAGCACTGAACAATGTTGCTGTGTAATTCTGTTCAAAAGAACATTAGAAATCTCATCACTGTAGCTCAATCGGAATGCATAAAAACAAAATGAAACCAACATTGGTTGCATTAAGAGTTCCGGATCGTAGTCGATGACAGGCGATTCGAATGTGGGATATGTCTTTGCCTTAGATTGTAGAAAACTGTGGCAACTGCAGCCCCTGTGATCATACCTGCACAAACAAATAAAGTTAGACATAATTGCATTATGAAACCATTAGTATTTTGATCAAATCATGGTGAAATGAATGAGTTTTTCTATATTAAGAAGGATTGATTTGTCTTACATTTTGATAGAGCTGTTGAAGATTTCGGATCAAATCCAATAACCGGTGTAAGCATAGGAACAAATATGACACCCCCACGGCCAACATGGGTGAAACCAGTGTGGTTGGTGTCAGGTCTAAATCGAGAGGAGAGGAATTAGCTGTACTCTACTTCCAATGCCTAAATGGAAATAACAGATTTCTATTCCTTTTATTTCATTTATTATTTTTGAATTCTGTAGGGTTAAAATTTAAAAAGGAATTAATTATCGAATACTATATGATTAATTTAATTTTAGTTTATACTATACGTACATCATGAATCATGAATGAGAGTGTGTATAGGCAATCCAAATTAACTAATTTAAAGGCTTTCAAAAGTTATGTGGACCAAATTGAAGACTTTCTTTTCTAATTATTTATTTCTTTTGGATTATGGGGAGACTCTTTTTTCTTAATAAAAGATTAACAAAAATACAAACATTACCTGTACTTATTGTCTGGGTGGGTTAAATTAATTTTTTTTCGGGGTATACACATACCAGTACTTATTGTCCGGGTGGGTTAAATTAATTTTTTTTCGGGGTATACACGTACGGTGCAGCAACTCGAACCTATAACATTGTCAGGTTAAATTAACATAATTTCCTATCCAAGCCACACCGGGTGGTAGTACAAAGTTTTTTAAGCAAACCTTACAATAAAATTTTCCTAATTAAAAAGTATGTACATAAATAAGAAGATATAATGATCTTTGCCCACAGCTTCGTCAAATCACTTAGCCCCGTTCATCTTCGGTGAAAGAGTGCTCGATCAATGAGTTATTACGCACTCTTTCAATGGTGGTTGCTTCTAAACAAACCTCTTGGTTGTCCCTGGCTCCCTACCTCCTTTATCACTGAGCAGTAATTTAGAGGCATTAGCTAGTGATTTCTCTCTTGACGATGAAGCTTATCCCCCATCATCTCACTGGCCGACCTTGACCCCCATTATTTTGAGGTCATATGATTCAACTAGGAAATAGAAAGGAAAAAAAAAAAAAAAAAAAAAAAAAAAGCGAAATAAATTAAATGTTACTTTTTTTTTCTAAGTATTACACAGTTACATAAATTCAGGATTTTTTTTTTTTTTTGGGGGGCGGGAGGGGGGGGACTCAAACCGACCTCATATTTTCAACTAAATGCATACTTGTTCGAGTTTATTTTATTTATAGAATGAAATGAGAAATGAAGAGGAAATAGAAACTTTAATGTGTTTGGGTTGGGTGTCAATAAAATATTGAACATATCACTCTAATGAATATATTAAGATTATCTCAATTAAATTAAATTATAAACTAGACTATTTGTATGAATTATCAAACAATATTCATTTTGCAATTGTCATTCATTTATATTTTTACTTTTTTTTTAATAAAAACAAAAAACAAGCACTTTAATTTTATTTTATTTTCATTTTATTTTTAAAGCTAAGCCCAGAATAACTTACAAACACCTTCGTCTCTGCCCAACAACACCTCTACACTCCCAAATTAATGTTGCTCTAATGAATCCGATCGATTATCGCGCCCACAGCAATTTCCTAGCTAAATTTCATGTCCAGTTAACTCAAATTACACAAATAACAAATGGTATAGCTACAATTCATCTATACTATAATTTCACAAAATTAAACACAGCACAACGAAATAAGAACAATATTGTGGGATTGTAGTGTTTAGGCAGAGTTGTCCTTATGTATATGAACAAAATGGTATTGTTGAGCGAAAACACAGACATATAGTACGTGGAGACGAGGCTGAGTTTACTTGCTCATGCATCCATATATATATATATATGCCAATGAAATTCTAGGATGAAGCATTTGTTTCCGGTTGTTGTGTGAGTTTGGTTATGTCGACTACTTTCTTGGGACAATAGTTGCTCTCAAAAAATAAAAATTAGGCATATGTGCCCGTACATAATCTTTTGATCATAGGCCCTGAATAAAATGAGTGTGGTCCATTAATTATTCTAGTTGATTCTTAATTAGTGTGGTGTTAGATACCTTAAATCTCAAGTTTTCTTAAAGTTTAAAATGTTAAACACAAGCCATAAAATACTCAAGAGTCCTCGTGTAGATATGCCAATTCTCATTCTAATCGGCTAGCTCATTCTAATATGCCAATACTTAAATAGTTAAAATTTCTAATCCAATCAAACAAAACTTATATGGGCTTTTGGGCTTTGGCCCAAGACAACAAAATGGAAAACACCCATAAACCCTTTGACCCAAAATGAAAAAAAATAATGAAGTTATCTCTCCTAGTCTCCTCAATCTTCGATAAAATTCAAGATTGTTCAATCTTAAAAAAATCAACTAAAAATTTGTCAAAAAACCACTCTTAGAGATAGGTCATCAGCATCAGAAACATTGATAAGATGATCGATCAAGATGGTGAACCTTTGGACTCCTGAAGTGAGTCTCAAGTCGGGATAGCAATTGAGGAAATGGGGATAGATATTGGTTCTCCCATTCCCATTCCCTAACCCCTTCCTCCATCCCCATCATCATCCTCATTAAAGAGAAATGGGTCAAATCCCCATCCTCGTTTCCCCCATCCCTCTCCATTTCCCCAACTTTCCATGTTACTCACATTTCCTCCGTCACCCACAATCCTCAAATCCCCATCCTTGTTTCCCCCATCCCTATTTGGAGGAAATGGGGATGGGGAAATTTAGGAGAAGGTATCCCATCTCCATTCCTATATGGAGAGGATTCCTACCCCCGCCCCCCAGGATGGGATAGGGATTTGAAGCTAGTGGGGAAAAATGTCATCCCTAGTCCAGAGCCATTTTTCAAAGAGTTCGAGCTTTCAATAGCTTTCGAAGCCGAGGCCATGAGAGTTGGTTGTTGAGTCATCAGCAAGAAACTTGACATGGCTTTTTCTATCACAAATGGGTCATCAACTGCAATAGAGCCCAAAAACATGGTTTGAAATAGAAAGGAAAAGCAGTCTATATTTTGGCTTGGGGTGGCCATTTTTGACAAGACATAAAACCCAACATAAATTTTATTATTTAAAAGAAGGAAAGAACTAAAAGATTTTAAATTTCCTTTCAAAAAAAAGATTTTAAATTTTATTCCAAGCAAAATATCACCAACCCCCTTTGACTAGAGCTCCTCTGTTTTCTCAATGAAGCCAGGCACAGCCATACACACACAAGAAGGTAAAACAAATGAAAAAATAGAAACAAAAATTTAGGGTCCCATATTGAAGATCTCCTTGAAGACAAAGAAATCTAGTGAAAATATATATATGATGGAACTTGTTAAAAATTCAAATCATTTTGAATGAACAAAAACAATAGCATTATTATGGGAAGAAAACAACAACAATTAGATTGTGTTTAATCATATAACTAGTTTATATCAAAACAACATTTTATTTATTTATTTTCATAAAATTTTCTACTTAGTTTTCCTTTCCTATTTTCCTTTTTTTTTTTTGTTTACACCATCCAGTTTCCGGGTGGGGCGGATCCACCATATGGTGCAATCAGCCCAGACCACACCCCGACTAATCCGGACTCGCACCGGGTCGGCCCACTAAGGGGTAAAGTGCTCTCAATATGTGTAGCTCCGTTCACAAGGGGAGTTGAACCCACGACCTTGCTTAAGGGATGAGAGCGCCGAACCACTCACACCAACACATGATTGGTTTCCTATTTTCCTTTTAAGCTCAAAATAAATTACAAGAACTTTCTCAATAACCATCTAAAAAGTAATTCTCAAAAAAGCATTTCAAGTGTCTTTCAAATACTACAAAAATTGACCCTTTTTTTTTTTTTTTTTTGAAGCTACTACAAAAATAGACATAAAAAAAATTAAAATTCAAATACTATAAAAATCTTTTTAACAAAATCAAAATAATGTACTTTCACATTTTCTTTTTGTTAGCATCCAATAAAAAAAATAGAAAAAATAAAATAAATAAATAAATAAAAACCTGCAAGCGGGGGTAAAACATTAAAAGCAACCATGCATAAACAAAGAGAATGACTTTGTATATCAACTGCTACAGAATGTACAGACATTTTCTGAAGCTGACCACTCTCATCAAAATAACTCCAAAATCCAAATTTCCATCAGTAATGTATAATATCTCCAACTGCAACATCAGTTCCAGCTATTGATTTCACTGACTTTTTTATTCATTCAAACTTTACATATATATATATATATATATGGGTAAAAAATGAAACTAATCATACAATTAGTGGAGTTTTTATTTTTATCCGGCATTAGTGTTTTGATTGTTTTTACTAAACTTTCTATTGATGAGACAAAAATACCCTTAATGATTTCTTGATTAAACACACCGGTCTTTTTCAATTAAACACATCAGTTTTCTTCAATTAAACACACCACCAGTTTATTTCCTAATGTGTTAAATTCCTAGTGTGTTTAATTCCCAGTATATTTAATTCCAATGTGATTAATCTGGTGCATGGGTAAATTTGTCTATTCAGTGGAAAGTTTGGTAAAAACAATAAAAACATTAATTCCGAGTAAAAATAGAAACCCCTTAATTTTTTGGTTAAAAAGTGATATTTCTTATATATATATACATAGAAATGTTCAAGTTAGTGCGCACTGATATAACTTCATCAGTGTATTGGATGTTGACCATTAGATTTACATTACTCAAAGTGTATACATTTGTCAAAGCTTCTCAATAATCAGTGGTCCACATGCATTGGTACTGATGTAGTTACATCAGTGCACACTGATGTGAATGGGACAGTATATATATATATATATATATATATATAGAGAGAGAGAGAGAGAGAGAGAGAGAGAGAGTAGTTATCAAGAGGCCAACAGGAACGTAGCTCAGATGATAGATGTACAAGCTTAGAGTTTGGGCAAATGACTCCCAGATCAGCGACTCGAATCCTACCGATGGTGAAAGCTTTCAAAAAAATACCTAGTCCCGGATATTATATTGTCAAAAAAAAAAAAAAAAAAAAAAAAAAAAAAAAAAAGCTATCAAGTGAAGTATACCTTATTTTAATTTAGGTAAGGACCTTAATGAAATCATATCTATTTTTATGAATTTTGATTTGAATTTTTTTTTTTTTTTTTTTGAATGATAAGTTTAATAAAATCTACTTATGAACAAAATTTTTGAATTTTTCAAGCACCGGAACTATTTATTCCGATTTTATTAAATTTAAAGGCATCGAAAAAATGAGATAAATATAGGAAAATTCAAAACAATAGTTCTAAAAATTCTCAAATTTTATTCATAGGTAGATTTCAATAAACTTATTATCCACACAAAATTCAGATGAACATTCACAAAAAATAGATATAATTTCATCAAGGTCCTTACCAAAATTAAAATAAAATATACCTCATTTGATAACTGTCCTCTGTGACGTGGTCCTTTCTCTAATTAGTTTCAAGATCGTCATCCGTGACGTTGTAAAATTACTAAAACTTTATCAAATGACACGGTTTTGAAACTTTTTTTTAGGTAATCCTGACAAGAGAATTATTATTATTTTATATATATCGATAGGGATGAATGAATATATAAATCAATAGTGATGATTGAATAGTAGTATTGGTGGTGTGTTTGTGGGGGTGGTATTTATAGGTGTTAGTGGTGGGGTTTCAATGAGTAAAGGACAGTAGAGTGTGGACTAAGTTATGTGTTTGGTTCAAGGGAAAGTGTCCCAGGAAATATGCAAGGGCCATCCCTTCCTTGCTTGAGAAAGTGAAAGATCTGTCCCTTCATGAAAAGAAACCTAAAAGCTGGAATTATTGTTCTTTTTCATTTGATTTTTGTAATAATTGGAACATTTAATAATATCAACTGTTCATTTCCATTATAAGCGGGGAAAGAAAATTGAAAAATCTCCCCCCACTTGCCTTACTCTTTCCGCAGAAAGAAGCTTTCAATCTCTTTCGTGACAGAACTAGTTCATCAATCTCTTTCGTGACAGAACTAGTTCAACTAGTAAGATCTTTTGGTATCGTAAAAAGATCTCTCGAAACCGACGGGTGGAATATAGAATCAAACAATCGAAATCCATTGAAGGAAGACACTGCAAATTACATATATTATATATATATGTTACAGATTTTGGTACAACATGAGAGTGATCATAATTGCAAAATCTATAAACCTAAGTTACTTCTTCAAGCTTCTTCCAACCTCTTACATGGAGAAATATACATTCACATTCACTATATAAAAAATCAAATATCAAGATTATAATAATAATTAATAACACAAATCAAGCATTCAAATCCTTGGACTTGGATAAACCTTCTTCCTCCTTCAATCCATTCACTTTCAAGCCATTCTCCTTCATGCCAGGGCCATTCTCCTTCAAGCCATTCTCCTTCATGCCATTCTCCTTCAAGCCATTCTCCTTAAAGCCATTCTCTTCATCAACAAACTTATTTCCTAGAGTAATCAACTCTTGTTCTTCTTCATCGTTTGATCCATTCGGTTCGTTTCTAGCATCCGTTACTACTAGTTTCTTGCAAGGTCCGTAAGCCCAACTACAAACGAAAAAGTATAGCAGATTAAGGAAACACAATATGGCGAGAAGCCAGTAGTAGTAGTCATAATGAGCCTTGTTGATGTTACTCGAAACCCAACTTTCTTTTCCCCCTTTGGAAGTGGCGTTATCGATTGTACTTATTATGACAGTCGCTAGTAAGCTTGCCAGAGCCATTGCTAGACCGAACAGAGAAGAAGCTATTGATGACATACTCTTAGGGAACTCGCTATAGTAAAACTCTGTCTGCCCAATGGAGTTCATAGCTTCGGCTAAGCCAGTAAAGCAGTGTTGTGGTACAAGCCAAAATGCAGACATGCTCAACACTCCTTGAGGGTTGTTAGTGAACCCTTCCTGGACTGCTTTTCTTCGTCTAATACTCTCAACGCTTCCTGAAGCTACCATGCTCATGCAAGAGAAAAATAGTCCCATTCCCATCCTTAGTTTAGTGCCAAGCCGCACTGGTTTACCCACAATCTTTGACGCCAAGGGAAGGATTACACGTTCATAGAAAAATACCCATATAAATAGAGAAATAATTGTGAACATACCAAAAGAGCCTGCAGGAAATTCGAAGCTTCCGATATGTCGGTTCATCGAACCAGCTTGGAGAATTGGGAATGTGTTTTGGCTAACGATTAATGACATGATGATCCCTGTAGACCATAATGGCATGACCCTTATAAGAACTTTGAGTTCTTCTACTCGGTCGATTGTGCAAAGACTCCAAGGATTCAAAGCTGATCCATCTGGAGATATGTCTTGGTCAGGATTTCGGATTATGCAAGCTTTATTTAAACACCTGATAGCAAAAAACAACAAAAGTTCATTGAATTTCCTCGTGCACACAATAGAAATGATGATGGCAATGGCAATTAGTGTTATAGGTTACCTTAAATTATCAGTTGGTAAAATAAGCTCTGATCCTTTCCTCTGATGGTACCATCCACCACTGGAGTCTCGAGGTGGCAATGAGAGTTTTCTGTTCTTAAAAGAAACAACAATGACTTGCACAAAGCCAGTCATTATGTTGCCGGTTGTTTTCATCTTGACATAGAAGGGAGAAGCGATTATAAACAATATGGCAGAGAGGAACATAAGGATTGCAGGAACTCCAAAACCCACTTTCCATCCAAGATGATCTTGAATATAAACGATACCCGTAAAAGCAATTAGGACGGAAACAGCTGCTGAAGCATAGTACCAACCAAAGAAACTCTCTAAGACCCTATCGTTATTGGGGTCATCTCTTCTGTTGAATTGATCAGCTCCAAATGCTAAGGAACATGGCCTAACGCCACCAGCTCCTATTGACATGAGTGCAAATGAGGAGAGTAGGATGGCCATTTGAGATGACGATGCGGGTTTGCAGCTCGGGGAGAATTGAACACATGAGGGAGGTCTAAATTGTGGAATCATCGCTGTTATCCATAGTAGCAATATACCCTGTCACACATTGAAGGATCAGATGTGAATTCTTCTAAGAATATCACTAGGCAAGGCTGTTCAATTCCACACAAGACCAATTTCTTGCAGATTTGATTGATATCTATTGACTTAACTTCACGACACAAGGCACTAACTATAGGACATAGCTTTCAGTCTATTTGACAAACCGCATCAATTGATCAGTTCTCTTTGCACAAGATAAGTGTGAATTAAAGGAATCAATATTCAAACTAAGTAGTTTTATCAAATGACTGCACTCTCTTTAGTTAAGTCATTGCATATGTAAAAGCAATCCGATTAATGTCGATACATATTATGCATAGCCTTCTTCAGTTTCTAATCTCATTTAAGATATGATCTAGCATGTTATGAAGCAATATCAGTTTCTGAAACAAATTGCCTGTGGAAAAAGAACTCGGGTGGTGTAGTGCGCCGGAACCACTCAATGATTTGTTATCCACAACACACGGCATTG
Source organism: Acer saccharum (assembly GCA_030490815.1). Classification (NCBI taxonomy): domain Eukaryota; kingdom Viridiplantae; phylum Streptophyta; class Magnoliopsida; order Sapindales; family Sapindaceae; genus Acer; species Acer saccharum. The sequence continues at coordinate 16,000,365 of CM059866.1, read as the reverse complement.
GCATTAGTGGGGTGGGCGCATGCACCGCACTTTGTACCACATAAGTTTCTCTTTGCCAGTGACATCAGAAAGCGAAAAACCAAAAGAAGTAAACCGATAAGGCTCTGCACTACTAACAAAGGCCTACATATTAAGACAATTTCATTCTCAGCACCAAAGTGTACACAAATGGCATTAAGATGATTCATGATTCCATCTTTGGTGGGTCAAAATTTAAAGATGATTGAACAATTTTGCATTAGATACCAAACTTCCTTTATTGAACTTTATTATCTGGGCCCTTAGCACAATTAAAATCTTTATAGATAAAGTCAAAACATTCATTATTGTTCCACAAACGTTTTCGAAGACAGGCCAGTGCAAGAATCATAGTCACAGAAGTTGGTGTTTCTTATTTATAGCGACTATCACGTGGTTCTAGCTTCAAAAAGCAAACTACTTTAATATGGATTTCTGGATCTACAAAGAACATGATATGATACTAACTGGAAAGTTTACATGTAATAATAATAAAAAATCTGGTTGAAAATGACAGCCCTTTATAAACAAGAATTAATTAGTTGCCTTACTTTAAATTAATTATGCATTTAATTGATTAATATTTTCAATTATAAACTAATTAGTGTGGTAGTGGTGGTCAGTTCAAAGCTAATTAAGTAAGCCAGATCATTTTATCAATCAATCCAACCTACCAACAAGTCTTTGGAGATGTGTTCAATAAAGCAGAAAGTGACAAGATAGTGCATGAGAAAATCAGGCAAAAATTGAAAATGACAACAATTGTTTTAATTTAAAAAAAGAAGAAATTGTGAAATGGAAGAAGGGATTTACCATGAAACTGAAGACTGAACCCAAGCTAATAGCAAGAAATTTACCCAGATAAGAATCACCAATGATAGCACCCAAAGTGGGCATGAAATTGGTAGCAGCAGACCAGAAGAAGAGAATATTACTTCCTTTGGCAGCTCCTATATGATACTCTCTCATCAAGTACAGTATCATGTTTGAAACCAGTCCATAGCTTGCCACCTTCTCAAATGCCTCATTTGCTGCTCATCATCATCAATTCAAAACACCACAAACAAAAAAATCAAATCTTGAGCATCACAACTTGAGAGATCACAGAAGAAAAAAAATTAAATTGGGTTTGTTTGACATAATGTGTAGTGTTTGGATGCTTGATTTGCTTCTTCATAAAGAACCCAGAAAATAAAATCCAAACTTTTGAGTAAAAAGATCACAAAAAGGTTTTTTTTTTTTTTTTTTAAAAAAAAAAAAAACCGTAGGAGTGTGCAAAGTAGTACCTATAATGAAAGGCATGGTAATCATGCCACCCTTTCTTCCCTCTTGGGAGAGTGTAGCTGCAGCTGTTGTTGGTCCATGTTTTCTCTTTGATCTGAATGGGTTGTTCAATTTCTCATCCATTATTGAAGTACTCTAGTCTCAGTTTCCACAAACAAATACCAGAGAGAGAGAGAGAGAGGGAGGTGTGTGAGTGTTGGACAGAGAGAGAGAGAGAGAGTGAAATGATGCAAAGTGCAAAATGAGAGTTATAGGAGTAGGAGGGAGCAGAGGTAGTAGGAAGAGTGGAAGACTTTCAGAATTCAGACAACATATATCTTTTTTTCTTCTTCTTCTTGCTTGCGTGTGGTAACTGCTATATGAGTAAGAGACCACTTTTCTTGTTTCAGTACATCAAAATATTTCATCCAATCCTATTCCTATCCATATTTAATTGTTGTTTTCTACTTCACATTTTATAACTTTTGTTTTGATTTTTTTTTTAAATAAATAAAAATAAATTATTTTAATAAGAATAACAAAATGTAAAGTATTATTGTTTTAGATTTGGAATGTTAAAACTCAATTATTAGATACATTAGATTGTTGATATATATATATATCATTATTTTACGGAAAATTAAAAAGATTTTAGACCGATACATAATAGATATGTCGAAAATCATTAAATCAATATAATATTTGATTTTTTTTTTGTAACTATGTGTGGATCATATTACATAACAAGACATCCATATCACCTTTTCGTGACTTCTAGATCATTAAGAACGCATTACTGTGGTATCTAGATTGTGTGATTGAATACTAATAAGGTAGGATGAAGTGCACCTTATAATTTACTATTGACATGTGAAAAATTATGAGAATTCACAATGTGAATGGGAGTTGATATATAACGGTACAGTGTGAACGGGGTTTGATATTCAACAGTGGAGGGTGGGGTCCAAAAGAGTCACGGCCTCTTTCGCAAAACAAAATTCTTAAAAAACTTATATATTTACCCATTAAAATTTTGAATTTTTTTACTTAATTATTTTTGTTTTACTATGATGATTTATTCAAATAAAAAGATATGGCTTCATTCATTTAGATAACATCTATTAATATAAGAATAGTTAAAGAAATAAAAACATGAAAACATGTGATAAATAATTGAAGTGAAGAAAAGGAAAGTGGGAAACATACCATGATCTTAACAGCTTTTATTGTTGTCTACGTCAGAGTTCACACTACCTTTATATCATTTCACAGTTTTTCATTCTTTTTATTTATTTATTTAAAAAAAATAAAATGAAAAACAAAAACAACTGCCTAAATTGCACAAAATTTCCCAAAGTTAGACCTAATTACAATCGGATGAACCTTTTGACCAAATTTTCATAAACTTCCTCCACCGTTAGTTGTCCTCCATAAACTTTTAATGGCTGAGGGGAAAATCTTCATTTTCTTCTCTCAAATAAGTAAATTAAATTATTTATTATGTATATAATAGTTAAAGAAAATTTTATTAAAAAAATGGATGGTGGCGATTAGATATTTAGATCTCCTCCATTTTTTACCTAAAAACTATGAATAAAAAATAGATGGAGGAGATCTCTTCCATCAATGGTAAAAAAAAATAAAAAAGATATAGATATTGAAGAAAAATGAAGGAGTAGTTTTGATCCTTCTCGAGGAGCAATTTGGCTCCTTCTGGAGAAGGAAGGATCATATCTTCTTTCACATGTGTAGTCCCACTGGTGGTGAAGTTTCATTTTTTTTTTTTTATATATAAATATTTTAAATTGTTTTATGATTTTTATTATATTTTTCTCCTTTTTAATTTTTTTTTTCCAATTTTTTTTTGTTAAAATAATATATAAATATTGAATTAAAGGCGTTTTAGTCATTTTATAACGAAAGGTTGGTGACTCAATCATTATGTTTGACAGAAGCCAACCGATAGTACTGAGGTAGAGAAAATTTGTGCAATTTTCAGTAAAAGGTTCATTAAGTAGAAATAAGGCCTAAACTCAAGGTGTGTATGTAATTGGATCAAAACAACTTTTGAAAATAAAGAAAACAAATTATAGAGAGAGTACCGGTAGGGATGGGCATGGAGGACCAATGGGACGGGGGAGGGTCCCCCACCCCCAAACCCCATTTTCCCCATTTCTTTTTATTTTCAATTCATAATCCGAAAATCAAAATTAGAAACTTGGAATCCTGCCATTTCATCTCTATTTTGACCCCGTTAAAATATTCAATTTAAAAAGTAATCAAAATATTCATTCTAAAATACAATGTTGTAGAAAGCGCTAGGCGCTAGTCGGGCGGCGACCCCCCGCCTAGCGCCTAGACTGCTTAGTCGGGGACTAGGCGGCAGGCCGGAAGCCCATAAGTCGGCCGACCGGAGGCCCGGAAGTTGGCCGGCCGGAAAAATTTTTTATAGCTTTTTATATATATATATATATATATATATATATATATATTTTTGCAATTGATTTGCAAAGCAAAAATATAATATGCAAAGTTATATGCAAAGTAATATGCATTGTATTATTGTAATATGAGAAGTTATCCTAAAAAGGTAAAAAAATATTAAAATATTATGCAAAGTTACTGCTGCTGTTATGGAAATTTTTTTTTTTTTTTTTTTTCAAAAGTCAAGGTCGGGCGTTGACCACCGCCTTTGACCGCCTAGAACCGAATTTGACCACCGATTTTTACCGCCTTTGACCGCCTAGCACCGATTTTTACCGTCTTTGACCGACTTTGACCATGGCCGCCTAATCCAGCCGACTACACCAAAATCGCGGCGGTAAACCTCCGCCTAGCGATTAGTCGCCACCTAGCCGCCGCCTAGCTCCGCCTTTTACATCACTGCTAAAATATATAATTGGTTTAAAGAAATCCAAAATAAATACAAATACTTCTAATAGAGTAATACACAATAAAAGTCAAAACAAATCAAATTTAAAGTTTACATATTCGATAAATACTTATGTACTAACTAGTAAGTAGTAACTATTAACTCAGGTTAATATTATGATACAGTAGTTTTTTTAAAAAAAAATTATTAAAACTTTATATATAATTTAAAATAAAAATTATATGTATATATATATAATTTATTTTTGGGGAAAATGGGGAATGGATTTGAGGGGGAGGTCCCTCCACCACCTCCCTCATTTATAAAATGGGTGTTAAGTTTATACCTACCTTCAAAACCCATTTTGGAGTAAAATTTGCGCACAAAACCCCATTGGGGTCGTGGTGATGGGGCCCATAGGGAAACGTCTACCCTTAGTTAGAAGAGTGCAATGATGACACCTTTTTAGGGATATGGTGTAGCAGGTTTCACAGTAAACAGCTGGGTCCACTGTTCATTTTGCTTTTTTTCACAAGTCAACATCGTCATCACAGAATGGGAAGCAGATCATAAACAAGTCCATCACCAATCATGAACCATCAACTTCTTTTTTTTTTTTTTTTTTTTTTCTCTCTTAAAATAATTTTGTGTGCATGCATTGCATTGCACATGGCTTCTCACAGATAAACACACTGCTTTGTTTAATTCCTATAATAAGTAATTAATTTTTTTAATAAATAGATAAATTATTTATTAATCTTGGTGCTTGTCAGCCGTGTGATCAATAGAGAACAATGCTTTTGCTTTATCACCATTTTTGGAAACTGAAATCTCAGATCAAGATTTGTGAAAGAAATTTCTACACATCAGAATTATTACTTGCCACACCACACCTGATAAATTGGAAATTGTGACCTTCAAAAAAAAAATATAAAAAAAAATTGGAAATTGTGAAGTCACTGAATGTGAGAATCCTATGAAATAAAACAATATTCCAATTTTTAGAATTTCAATAGAAGCATTAAAGTATCTTCAACGAATCCCTTAATCAAGTCCATTAGCTTAATAAAGAAGAGATTGTAATTTTTACTGTTTCAAGAGATTTCTTAATAACTCCTTTAATTAAAATTTATTGGAACTCACTCCTTTAATTAAGGGTTGGCTTCAACCTTCCTTGATTAAATGGGCTCTTTAACATTAATAATAACATTAAAAAAAAAAAAAAGAAGAGTAATTGGCACAAATCCCCTTCAAACTATACCAGCTTTTGCATGTTGTCCCCTAAACTATTTTATTAGGCACTAAACCCCCTGAACTATCACTTATTGGCAATCATTTGGGTTTTTTCCCCTTGAGGAGACAACTTTAGTCTTGTTCTGCTAATAAGCGATAGTTTAGGGGGCAACATACAAAAACTGGTATAGTCTGGAGGGATTTATGCCAATTACTCTAAAAAAAACACTGATGCTTGATATTGTACAATAATAATAACATATAAAATTTGAAATCACCTGTGGTTAAATTTGAAAATTATTTAAATCTTTGGGAATTATTCTCACGTTAAAATCATTCAAAAAGTAGATTTCAATTTTCGGTGATGTAGGATTTTGGATGAATGTTTGTAATGAGTTGATGGGACTTGGGAGGTGTGACTGTGAAGAGAAGAGGATTGAAGATCATCTATGATCTATCCATCAAGATTCAAGGGTGCATTTACCGATGTACAAATATATATTACACTTGCTAAAACAACCGTTGATTGATTGATTGATTGATTGATGGATCATCAATTTTATATCTGATGTTCACAATCAACAAGTATACAGTACCAGTTGAAACTTGAAAGACTTTTCTCTAGTTTATATTTATATGATATAAATAAATCAATGAGGTCACATTAGGTCAAGGAGATAATAATGTAGGGTACTTAATTTATAGGACTAATTGCACAAACACCCCTGATTTTAGGCATAATTACATGTATATAGAACGTTTACCCATAATTACACAAATATCCTCTGCCGTTAGTTGACTTCCGTTAACTCTAACCGTTGACCACAATTTTAACCCAAAATGATTAAAGTGCCTCTATTTACCTATTTTATTATTAATTATATATATATGTTTTATTTTATTTTTTGTACAATTTATATATATATATATACTTAAAAATAATAATTATATATATAATACTTAATTTATTTATTTAACCAATTTTATAATCCATTTTTTACATTTTTTTATAATTCATTTTTTACATTTTTTAAATTAAATAAATTAAGTGTTATATATATAATTATTATTTTTAAGTATATATATATATATATATATATAAATTGTCAAAATAATAATAATAATAAAGTATATATAAAAAATTAATAATAAAATAGGTAACTAGGGGCACTTTAGTCATTTTGGGTTAAAATTATGGTCAACAGTTAGAGTTAACGGAAGTCAACTAACAGTAGAGGATGTTTGTACAATTATGGGTAAAAGTTCCATATACATACAATTATACCTAAACTTAGGTGACGTTTGTACAATTAGTCCTAATTTATATGTTGTAACGTCACCCAGAAAAATTTCTGCTAAAAATAAAACATATAATTGTGAAGTTGGTGAAGATTGAGGGAGGTAGGGTACTAGGGTTGGATCAAGTCCGATCAACAATCAACATTAAATTAATATGTACGTATTTATGTACAGTTAGACATTAACAAATAATGAAAATATTAATATATTTGCGATACAAATATTATTATACCCTTATACGATTTCAGTTTATTGCATGTATAGATGAAAAAAGTACGTTATAATATATACTCTAAATACATATTAAAGAGTAATACTAAAACAAATCGATTACATGACCGTTATCTTACAAGTTTGATAACTAATATAAAATTAGTAAAAATCTATATATATATATATTAAAATTCTTTAGTGTAAAAAAATTTACATTAATTCCAACCGGTTGAAATTCTTAGGATCGATCTAAAGAAAAATTTCAGGACCGACCTAACATATATATATATATATATATATATATATTCTTGGCAGAATTTCACATAAGTCCTATCTTTTTGGTGATTTGTCACCTTTATAAATGTCTTTCCAAATTCATCACTTTAGTCCTTACTTTTTCCAAAACTCATCACTTTAGTCCATTTGACCAAATATGTGAAAGTCAACTATTTTAAAACCTATGAAAATACATTTTTACCCCTATTACTATTTAATTTAGCTAAAATGATTATATTAGCTTTAAATTAAAATAAAAAATAATAAAATTCTCAATAATAAAATCTGAAATAAATATATTACCAAAAAAATCTTAAATAAATAAATAATAATAAAATCCCTTAATTTTTTTTTAATTTTTTTTTTTTTTGTATTTTTGTCATAATGGATATTAATTAATTTGGCTAAAATTTTCAGGATCGACCTGATTAAAGAAGGACTATATATGCATATGAACGTAACAATATGTAACAATTGTATAAATATATATTATTAAATATATATATATATATATATATACAGTCTTTCTATTATCAGTTCGAACTGACAAAAGTTATATCAGTTCCTTGTATGTGGGCCATTGGATTTAAATGCTTTGACTGACAAGTGCATACAGCCAAGTCAAAGTATTTAAATCCAGAGGCCCACATGCAAGGAACTGATATAATTTTTATCAGTTCGAACTGATAATAGAATTTCTGTATATATATATATACAAAAGCCGATGAATTTATGATATATAAATTGTGATATCTAGTATTTCAATAAGCGATTGCCATATTAGATGAGGTGTTTTTTTTAATGTGGATATATATTATACATGTTATACCTATCAATTGATTTTTCTGTTTAAGATGTTTCTTGAGGTTGAGGGATTTAATAAGTAGAATTCAAGTACAAATTATTAATTCCAACATGATAATAATAAGGACTAATTGCACAAACGTCCCCTAAGTTTAGGCATAATTGCATGTATATGGAACTTTTACCCATAATTACACAAACATCCCCTGTCATTAGTTGACTTCCGTTAACTCTAATTGTTAACCATAATTTTAACCCAAAATGACTAAAGTGCCCCTATTTACCTATTTTATTATTAATTTTTTATACATACTTTATTATTATTATTATTTTGACAATATATATATATACTTAAAAATAATAATTATATATATAACACTTAATTTATTTAATTTAAAAAATGTAAAAAATGGATTAAAAATGGATTATAAAATTGGTTAAATAAATAAATTAAGTATTATATATATAATTATTATTTTTAAGTATATATATATATATAAATTGTACAAAAAATAAAATAAAGTATATATATATATATAATTAATAATAAAATAGGTAAATAGGAGTACTTTAGTCATTTTGGGTTAAAATTGTGGTCAACGGTTATAGTTAACGGAAGTCAATTAACGGCAGGGGATGTTTGTGTAATTATGGGTAAAAGTTCTATATACATGTAATTATACCTAAACTCAGGGTACGTTTGTGCAATTAGTCCTAATAATAAATTATAAATTGGAATATAAGTATAGTGTTCATACATCTTCAACACACATGTATAATTAACTAATACACAATCAGATTGCATTGTATAATTGATTATTACATATTGTGATGTAATCTCAAAAATGAAGATTGCATTAATCCATTAGTTCACACGTTGTGCAATTTATTTATTTATTTTTAAATAATAATGAAGTTTCGGTTCTCATAAACTCATGGCCTATAGATTATGTAAAAATTTGTATTAAAAAGGGACTTTTTAAAAAAAAAAATTTAATTACAATAAATTCTGACATTGGATTAGTTAGGGGTCAGACGGGAGAAACACTCCGCATATGCTTTTAAAATGCACACGTTGAGACTAGAGTTTACTACCACTAACATGGACGAACTAAGGAGAGGTATATTACCACGTATACTAAGAGGTACGGGCGAAGCCATTAAGAGGTTAGTGGCCATGACCCAATAGCCTCTTGGAAAATTCATCTTTAGTACTTATAATTAACTGAATTATTTATTTATTTTTTTTCATTTGCTTTTCTAAAATGGAAATTATATAATTTGACCTACCAAATTTTGCCAAATTTGAAATTATAGCTTCGTCAGGCTACTGCTAAGAGGTGTTGGCAATGACTTTTGATGTTAACCCCTATGTTAATATGTAATAAATTTTATAATTTTATGATATATATATATATATATATTAGGTTTGATTCGATTTTGTAACACCACATAATTCACTCTGTAACATTTTTTTTTATTTTTTTTATTTTTTAAACTTTCTCATTCTGTAACATTATAGACTTTATGTAACATTACGAAATCAGTAGAGTTCACTCTATAGGATTACGGAGTTAGGATCCCGCACCTGATAATTATATATATATTGATTTTTACCATTTAAATAAATAAATCCAGGTTGTCGCACTATAGCAACAAAAGGCAAGCAGGCTCAATTTTTTAATAATTGTTCATTTGTTCATAACTAATAAATAATAATGTTAATTTTCCCTTAAAAAAAAAACTAATAATTTTAATTTTTTCTTTAAAAAAATTAATTTAATTTTTTCTTTAAAAAAATTAATTTAATTTTTCATTATAGTAACTTAATTATACGAAAGTTCAAGCACATATCGACAAAATTGTGGTTAATCGATTTGACTTAGAGAAAAGTTGTCCAACCCAAAAGTGATTTACTTAATTATAATTATATCCTTCAATCATCTTTAAAGAAAAAAAAAAACACATTTCTTTGAAAAGGAAGTAATTAAATAGTAACTTCATTATTTCGAAAAGAGTTTGAACAATTTTGCCTTCGATTTCTTTGTCGGCTTTTGTCTTTTTCTTAATGTTTTCTTCCTTCTTTTGTTATTCTTAATATAAATAAATTCTTCATCCAACTTATAGTAAGATCTTTTAAGATAAATCTATTAGCAAAAATCGCTACACGGAAGTGTTGCCGGATAGTCACAAACAAACAATAGTAAAGGAAAAATAAGATGGAAGAAATGAAGCAATCAATCCAATCACAACACAAGGATTTTACGTGGAAACCCAAGAAGGGAAAAAACCACGGTCGTCAGAACGACAAGAGAAAGTTACACTATGCAGTAAATTTTTACAACTACACACTCAAGATTCTTTCTTTAAAATACCCCTAATCCGATTACACCCAATGCCCACTCTGATATATCTCTAGTCTTTATTATTTTGCTCCACACATAATAACCTACTTATTATGTTCTATTTATATGAGTTACAAAGAGTTTAAACCTACAAGGAAATCTATCTCCTATATGTACAAGACTTGTTTGTTCCACATAAATGCTATTTCCTTTTATGACAAGTCTTCTTGTAAAGATAAATCATTTTTCCTTCAAGTATAAGAACTTCCAAAAACAACATACTTCCTTTTCCGCTAATATTTCATGATTCAACACATGCTTGTGATTGACTACGATTCGAGTCATGGTTGGCCACTCGCTTCCTAAACCATGTTGAAGTCACCTGAATTTACATCGCTCAGAAAATCGCAATCCATGCGCTGCATCACTCAAAACTGTTGTAACTGCTGCTGTCAAACCCACAACACTATCCACGGTGATAATCTTTGATGTTGAACCGATGTTCGTGTCGCTGTGCAATTGCACAACGTAAATCCTTATAAGAGAACTGATGTCTGCATTGCATATCACTGCTGTCTCTAAGGCACAACACTCCCTAGACCGTTGTCCGATGCATAACACTAGGGACGGTGCCCTTCAGCAGTTTCAGTTCTTAAAGGTCTTCACGCCTCCCTCAAACACGATCTCATACTTCCAAACGTTTCCCACGTCTCTATGAAGTTTCTACATTAGTTGAATCCTGTTTGGTAACCATTAGAAATTCGAGTTGGATAGAGTCATATCCAACAATCCTCTCTTATGGAGAAAATTCCCAAAACTCCGTCCTCAACTACGACTCTTAACCTGAGAATCAACATCGCTTAAAAAACTGCGATCCATGCACTACGTACATCATTCAAAACCGCTGTCACTGCCGCTGTCAAACCCACATCGCTATCCACAATGATAATATCTGATGTTGAACTACTATCCGTGCCGATGTGTAATTGCACAGCACAAGGCACATCATAAATCCCTGGAAGAGGGCCGTTGTCACTGTGGCATTGCACAGCGCAAAGCACATCGCTGCTGTCTCTAAGGCACATCGCTCCCTAGATCGATGTCTGATACATAGCGCTAGAGATAGCACCCTTCAGCCGTTTCAGTTCTTCAAGGTCTTCAAGCCTCCCTCAAACACAATCTCATACTTTCAAATGTTTCCCACGTCTCTAGGAAGTCTCCACAATTGTTGAATCATGTTTGGTAACCATTAGAATATCAAGTCATATCCAACAAAATCTTAAGTATATATATGATTTTTGATATAGAACGTATATATGAATTTGATTGTATATCATATATATAGTTTTTCTATTGTCAGTTCGAACTGATATAAGATATATTAGTTCTTTTCATGTAGGCTATTTGATTTAAATGCTTTGACTTAGATGTGTGCACTTATCAAATCATCTTTTAGATCCAATGACTCACGTGTAAGGAACTGATATATTTTATATTAGTTCAAACTGACAATAAAAAGATTAATCATATATATATATATATATATATATGGTCCTTTTCTCCTCAATGCACACTGATATAAAATACATTGACATTGATATATGCGGACCATAGATTATGAACAAACATTGACAAGTGCATAAAGACTAAGTCAAAACAATTGAATCTAATGGTCCATATGCAAGACACTAATATATATCGGTGCGCACTGAGTTTCCTCTATATATATTGTTTTAATATTTGACATTATACACAAATCAAAATAGAATGTTCCATCCGGAGACGGAACTAGAAATTTACATTTAGAGGGTCAAATCACAAACACTTAAATTTAATTACTAGAAACAATATATAAAATACAAAATTTTTGAGTAATTTATAATTTATTAATTTTTATTTTATTTTATTTTTGTGACTTTCATTTCTTGTCTTTTGGATGAAAAAATAAATAAATAATCTCAACCTTGTTTTAAATGAGATTGTTGGAATTTATATACAATGAGCTGTTGGAATATACATAAGAATAATGCTACTACTCCGGTCAAAATTTCAACCAAAATTCTAACCCAAATGCGAGGTGTCATCACCACACAAAATTTTGGAAATTATGACGTGGGCCCATGTTATGTGTGGTGATGACATCTCACATTTAAGTTGGAATTTGGGTTGGAATTTTGGGTGGAGTATCATTACTCATATACATAATGAGATGCAAGTCATGCATATTAATTAAATTTGAATATATAATAAGATTGTTTGGAATGAAAAAAAGAATCTTCGATCATGTTCTCAATAAGATTGTTTGAATATAAATAATCACTTGTGAGTCATACATGTTAATTAAATATGAATATTTTATATCATGTATACATCATGAATTCATGGGACCTTTTTTTTTTTAAATTCCAAGGTCAATATCTCTCTCTTCATATATAATATATTACATATATAATATGTATCACATCATGGTTATCATATTTAGATGACAATTACAAGTAAGTTGGGTATTAATTAAAAAATAAATTAATCAAACTTTCTTCACAAGATGAGAAGTCTGTAACAACTGATCACCAAGGAATTTTAACGAATTTTAAAAGAGATTCTAAACAAATTTTTTTTTTTAGCTTTTTTTTTTTTTTTTTTTCTCTTTATATATATATATATATATATATATACACACGTACTAAACTTCATTTGCAATAAAATTATTTCTCATGGGAAATTAATAAAAATTACTTTAAGTTTATCTTATCTTGGTTTTTTCATTAAATTATAAAAGTTAATTAGGATACAACCTTTAATTACACCTCCTCGTGGTGTCGTTAGATATTCGAACTATATGTAGTGTTTAATCTCGTCAGGTTCCATAAAACTTTGACATTGAACAATATGTTTAATCTTGGTATGTCCGGTGTTAGACCTTAATATGTTCAGTGTCAAATTTTTTGTTTTAACATTTTTATTTTACCTTGATCTCTCAACTAATGATGTGATTGACCATCATTTGTTAGGATCAATGTAAGATACAAATGTGAGATGTTTAGCATTATTTTAAATAAATCCAAAAAAAGGGAAAACAACATGTAATCTACATATCTAGAATTTGTAAGAACTTCCAAAAGATTTCAAGGAGATATTTCTAACCAACCAATTTTAGTAGTCTTGATAAATATAAATTTCCATTGTATGGCTCATCGGTAATAGTGTTCATTCAGTTTGATAATGTTTATGTTTAAATCACCGTCTATTTCTAACCAGCTAATTTTAGTAGAGTCTTGATAAATATAAATTTCCATTGTAATTAAATTATTTATAGAGACCACGGCCTAATATGACGCATCGGTAATAGCGTATATTCAGTCCGATAATGCTTTATGTTCAAATCACCGCATGTGCAAGCGGTAAATAAATCAAACCAAAAAAATTATTTCCCATGAAAAGTTGATGAAATTAGTTTGGGTTTTGAGTTTTTATGTGTGAAAACAATTTAGTCTTCTACCAACCCAATAAAATAAAAAAATCAAAGAACTTTGAAAAAGAAACCTTTTATGTAATGCAACTCAACTCGAAAGCTACAACAATCAGTCAAATAATATTGACTTTTAGCCTCAAAGTTGGACCCCGAACCTGTGAGAGCGGAGAGCTATAGAGCGAAGAAAGAAGCCAACACAGTCGGCCGGACAGGCATGGAAGTATGGCACTATCTTTTAGGCCTTGCGTGTGGAATTCTGTCTCTAAAACGATCTTGTTATATAAAATTACGATATACTTTACATTTTACGATAGTAGAGTATACATGATGCATTCCATTGCATGCAATTCTTATTTTGGATGGTACGTTTAATTTAAATTAGAATAATATTTCTGAACTCAGTTTCTATAAAGTTAAATGTTAAATTCGTGTTAAAACAATGTTTCCGATCTTAGTATATATAAAGTTAAATGTAAAATTCTACTGCATACGATTCTTATTTTGAATGAGTAGTACTTTTAACTAGAATAATGTTTTCGATCTCAATTTCTGTAAAGTTGAATGTTAAATTCATTATAAAACTCACATACGAGTTGTAAAGTTGATTGTAAAGCACATGTCATGAGGAGTGGAATTTTGTCTCTAAAACATGAATCAAGATTCACTTTGCATCTTCCGTTACGATCTTATTAATTATATAGAAAATATATATACCACAGTAAAAAAAAAATATGAATGGTACAACACATTGCATGCAAGTATTTTTCATCTAAAACAAGTTCCCAGTAGTCTCTATTTCCTTTCAAAGCGTGCACTTCTCATTTTGATCGAAAGATACGTTTTAAATGGAATAATGTTTTTGATCTTAATCACGACAAAGTTGAATGTTAAATTTATTATACCAATACACGTATGTAAAAGGTACGCGTGTAAACCCTACTTTTGATTATTAATACTAATAATGAACGAATGAATGAACGAACGAACGAACGAACGAACGAGAAGTAGTAGGTCGTGTTCTGTCCAAGTGTGGGCGCAGGCAGGCCTTATTTGTGAAAAGTTGAACATCCTTAGTGTGAGAGAGAATGAGAGAAGACCAAAATCTTGATGTGAACTGGAGTGGGGTGGTGAGTGGAGGTAGGCCATTAACCGATATCTTTGAATCCTATCTTATCTTTTTCTAGTTTATACACTATTATATCATTTGGTTTTATTAAAGCAACTTCACAAACCTTTTTTTTTTTTTTTTTTTTTTTTTTTTGGATTGCTTTGTTATGACTAGTGTTAAAATTCGTTAAAAGGAAAAAGAAAAAGAAAAGTTAATGTCCCTTTCAACTTTCAAGAGTAGAAATCAATTACAATGTGAGTTCTAATTGTATTGTATTTATTAATCATTATCATACCTCAATGATTGATACTCAAATTGTAGAATTTTTGTGGTCATTTATTATCCAAAAGTAAGAATTACATATAGGAAAATGTTTGGATACTGACTGGTCACCCAAGATACTGACTCACCAATGAGATGTTGACACGTGACATTTTTCTTTCATTTTTTACATTTATTTCCTTGTATTCTTCCAAAATGGACCATGTGCCAACACCTCATTGGTTGGGTCAGTACCCAATCATTGAAGATAGTTTCTATCGCTGCCTCCAGGATTCAGCATCAGCTTGCCACATCAACGGAGTCTAGCTATTTCCGAGATAACACAAATTCTTTTGTATTCTTATATATGGTTCAACATCGTTTCGAACGAAAAAAATTATTTTCTTTTGAGTAGTTTTAGCATTCTTTGAAGGTTCATTAATTTTTATCAAGTGTAAATTAACAGACCGACAGACATTCGGCTCATCGGCTGAAATGTTTATCGAATATAAACATAGACAGTCTTGTGAACAAGAAAAAAAATAATATATATATATATATATATGTTACATTTAGATCCTTTGCCGATCTGACATTTTTTTCTGATCTCACCTAATCTCATAACACATAAACATTGTAATGAATGATGGGGAAGATTTGATTGGTTTTCACATACACTTTATCAGCAAGCAATCACATGTTTTAAAAAAGTCAGGAAAAAGAGATCAAATTAGCATATAATCCAAATCCATATATATATATATATATATATATCAACAAGCTCTTAATATAATTTTGGCTTTATTGAAAATATTTGTTTGATGATCATAACATTTCATTATATAGTATCTATTTAGAATACATCAACATGCTTTTTTTAGTGAGAAACAAAATAAAAAATTATTTTTCGATAAGGACATCATAAGTTTTTTTTTATTTTTTTTAAAATAAAAAATAAAGATTTAAAAATAAAATAAAAAATAAAGAGTACGTTATCAAATGTTTATATTTCAAAAGGCATTACTAAAAAGTGCTTTTGTAGGATTTAAATTGTACACTAATCTAATTAATTCAGTTTCTCAGTTATATATAGTCGCTAAATTCATCTAGTTTGATCACTTATAACCAATATTCACTAATGCTTGAATCAATGTCTCAACAAGCTTTGCACCGAATTTATTAAATTCATTGTGTGCAATGTGCACTTATGAAAACACTATATAATATGACTCGTATCATATTAACTACGAAATCGTACATTCAGTTACAGTTCAAACGATTATGCATTTCTCCATCACATACGTGATTACGACAGGAGTTTAAATCTCATTTTTGTCTATAGTATCGTCACATCCCCTGTACTAGAAGTTGCTTTCTAAGCCTAAAATTTGAAAGTAGATAATGAACCAAACAAATACTATTTAAGAAAACGATCTTAACATTTTTCAACATAATTCAAACATAAATACTTGGCAAACAAATCTATAACTATCAAATTGATTATCTATCCTTTTTTTATTTTTTTATTTTTTATTTCTTGCATAGTATTTATTTTCAAATTAGTCAAGGGGTAATAAATGTAGCTTGTACTTGGAGAGTTGAAGTCTAGGATCTTGATAGATAAATAAATAAAATTAAAAAAAGAAAGAAATAGAAAGGAAGACAATGACTAATCATCACACAACTCACAAGGAATCTCATCATTTAAGATTTAGAAAATCAAAATAATGTGTCCTAGTAGATAATGGTCCAATATGGGCCCCCTACACATGTCCAACTCACCTGAATTGAACCATTTTTGGGCCCACAAAAAGCCCACTTTCCCACCTGGGTTGGGCCCAAACCATACGACTTGTTGACATGAAAAAGCTGAGCTATCTTCTTATAAAATTTTATCTTTGAAAATGATTCTAAATTGCATTCAATGAATTCAACATAAGAAAAAGTGTTTGATAGAGAGTTTTTATTATTATTATTATTATTATTATTATTATTATTTTTAATTATTATTTTTTAAGGCAAAATAATGAGAATTCAGAAATGTCTAGTGTTTCAATATTTCGATTAAAACAGAAGTAAAGGTGGTCTTTTGTGTTTCCTAAATCTTGCTTTTCAAAAACATTGA
Organism: Acer saccharum; assembly: GCA_030490815.1. Taxonomy (NCBI): domain Eukaryota; kingdom Viridiplantae; phylum Streptophyta; class Magnoliopsida; order Sapindales; family Sapindaceae; genus Acer; species Acer saccharum. Next base: position 15,983,076 of record CM059866.1, on the reverse strand, counting down.
AATTGCTTTAATGTCCTTTTTGAATTTGATGTTAATATAAAGTATCCATAGTTAGAAAACCAACGATTAATTAGATGGTCTATATATAGTTACTTTCTAGTGTAGGATCCCGCATGAATTTCAAGTGCGGGATCCTACACTTGAAAGTTATTTGGTCAATGTATACATGAAAAAGTTATATATATATATATATATATATATATATTTATGAAGTTGAACACCGTAACTTGTGGAACACTGCAGCCTCAAGAATGGAGATTCTTGGGTGCAGCAGGCCGGAGGCACATGCATCCCCCATTACGGTTGCATCACACAGGGTCGGTCTTGAGATTTTCAGAGCCCAATACGAACTATAGAAAATGAGGCCATTGATACTCTATATATGTTTACTTGATTTTTTTTTGTCTCTAGTAAATACTTAAAAAAATCAATATAATAACTCAAAATCAAAACTATAATACAACAAAATAGCAAATAAATGTTATCAAAATAAAATTTTTATAATTACATATTTACATCAAATAATATATCATTTAAACCTTACTCATCTCACATTTTTAGCAGCAAAAGTACTAATTAAGCTTACATAAAAAATAATAATTAAAAAACGAAGGTTTTCGAAAAAGAAAAAAAAAAGTGTATTGATTTAATTATCTTCGAAACAATGACTTATGAATTTTCATATCAATAGATTTTTTTTTTTTTTTTTTTTAGATAGTGTAACACCCCAAAATTCAAAGATAAATCAAGTACTTTGATATGGAATGTTCTATCATAAACCATAAATTAATTCACCAAAGAAAATTAATAATTATAAAATACCTCCAAATAAATCATTCTTCAACGTAAATATATCTCCAAATACATTCAACAATAAGGTCCAAAACGATCTAAAGGAAATGAAAATAATTCCGAGAATCCTAACTTCAAATTCTAAGTAACAAAATCAAAGGGAGTCGTTATAAAAAAATCTCAATCACTTCCAATTCCAAGTTTATTGCCCTAACGGTAAGCTCTTAAGAATTTCTGTCTGCAAAATGTTAAATGACAAGGGGTGAGCTGTCAACTCAATAAGCATTGTATAATACGCAATCGAAAACATTTATAACAAATACCGAAAACTTTTAAAGAGTACATAAAAGTAAAAATCAAATATTCATATACAAGTAAACTTGTAAAATTAAAGTAACATTTTCATATACAAAAATACATTTGCAAAAGTAACATTTTAATTGTACGATAGCGATTGGTAATATTTCATAAAAATAAGCTCAAGTCAAGTAGTGTCACCGATACCCTTGGTGACCCGGCCATTTACATTTCAGAAATTGGTACAAGACCAAAATCATAACATTTCATTTAGAAATTGGTGCAAGACCAAAATCATAACATTTCATAAAAATCAAAGAATGGAACATATAAAATTTTAAAGAAGAGTTTAAGTAAAGGCAAAACTCATTTAAAGAATTGGATAAATAAAAGTAACAAATCTATAAGTAGAAAATTATGAGTTTACATAAGTATAAGCATATATATATATATATATATATATATAAATCGTTTTAGAACATAATAGTATAATAATAAAATTTATTTCATTAGAAAAATATATTTCTTTTTGCAATCACATACTTCGCAAAAACCACTTACCTTGGAAGATAGCTAGTTTAATGCTTCACTAACGATATAGGAAAGTCACACGCGGAACCTAAACATTTAGAATAACAATCCTTCAATAAAAATTACCAAATAAAGAAATCTGACTCACTTCTTAGAAGAAAATACATTTTTATTCATTTTATTGCAGAAACTATGGTAAAACAGGTTTTAGTGTGCAAACATTTGTGATTCGAAAATCTTATGGGCCTCAAAATATTTCAAAACTTAGTCAATAAAACTAAACATTAGTTTTCTAACTCCTCTCAAAATATCGGAATTTTATCAAACACCTATGAATTTCTATAATTTTCTAAGCACCCAAGGGTCAAACCTGACAGCATAAATTTCGATCCTCCAACCAGACTTCGTATCAAAGTTTAACAACCCTACAGACCATGAAAAATTCCAAAATTTTATTTATAGACTAATATACCAGAAATATATCTCCATACCAAAAATAAGAATTTTATCTATCTCCGTTTAAGAATTAAAATTCCTACAACACCAAGAGATCATGACTGTCAGCCTAACTATTATTGCTTAAACATCAAATACACCCACAGAATTAAAATAATTATATATCACTAAAATTCACGAAATTTAATATCCTAGTTCAATTATATCTCTAAAATCATAGTACTAAAAATCAGACCTAGATACATCCCCAATATCAATTTAAAATTACTCTAACGTAATAAGATCAGTTTGACGATTCAGAAAATCTGCATATGTAATCAATTTTAGAAATAAAATCTTCCTAAGATAATCATCACCAAAAATTCCGAAAATTAAAATCCAAGTTGATATAAATGTCCACTAGTCTCATACCAAATTTTACCATCAACTGCAATCTACAAATATAATTAAAATTATCAACACAATATATTGCTTCTCCAATACTAAAACAAATCAAAATTACAACCTATACTAACACTCAAATTTGAACTCTTTAATGAACTCCAAAATCCATGCATTAAGACATCTCCATCCAAAAAACTAAAATCGAACAATTGATAGAGGCCCAATCTTTGTTAATGAGATATTTGAATGTTTAAAAAAAAACAAAGAGTTTTGATTAGAGAGATTAAAACTGTAAATGAACATCTAAAGAAAAACAATGTTTAAGAACTAAAGAAAAACAATGTTTAAGAACTTTACCTTGAAAATACTCTGACTCAATCTACCAAAATAATAGTTTTCTATATTCTTTTGTGAGAGTTATCGATTTTCAGAAAAGAAAGCGTAGAAAAGAATATAAAAGTTTTAACGTGAAAACTCATTTATATCTCTTTAAAGAGAAGAATACAAATACAAATCAAATTCAATTTCCTAATATCTCTACATATTGAGATAAATATAATCAGTTTAAGGAGTTAGTGGTTTTCTCCTAGTAAACCACATATAAATCCTAACTGAATTAAACTACTAAACTAACAATAATGCTTCTATTATCTATTCTATTATCTATTATTATTACTAATAAAGAGGAAAAATTACGGGTCTTACGGATAGAAGAGGATTATTTATGATAAACACGAGTGTTGCTAGGATTCAAGTCATTCAACCCACCGCCACCATTGATCCAATCTTGTTGTTGTAAAAATGATAAATAGATTTCTATTGGTGGGCCTCTTAAAATAAATAAATAAATAAATAAAATAAAATAAAATAAAATAAAAAGTATAGTGAGACGTTTTTAAAGTCATTTATGGGTTGATTCTCCATCGGTGGGTCTTTTTAAAAAAAAAAAAATTATACGTATATGTTGAACTATTTTTAAAGTCATTTAAAGGCCTGTTTTGTTTAAAATCTTATATGGATCATATTTTAAAATCAATTATTTTTTTAACTACAATTTGAGGACCCTTCACAATCGGGACCCTAGACGGTTACCTCATTGGGCTCCCCTTAGGACCGGGCCTAGCGTCACATGACAGGATCGCAACAAGAGAGATACATGGTCGAGAATGTACCGTACAAAAAAGACTTGTTCTGTCATTCTCGACTCTCCTCATAACATTGATGATTTTATCTTGGCTATAATATCTTCCTTTTCGTAGCCCTGCATTTAGTGACATTTTAATTGTCCCTCCTAGTTGTAAAATCAACTCGCAAAGCAACCCAGTAAATCTGCAATATGAAGGTCACTCAAGTGCATGAAATATGAAATAAGTTCAAAACAAAGTATCATACAATCCGGAAATTGACCTCATGCTCAGACGTTGAGCAATTCCGTAAGTCGATTTTTTATTCAAAATTCAAGTAAACCAGCTAAATTTGATGGATGGATCACTCCCAAAACTACTATGCTAACTTAATAATGCAGATATTCCTAGCGTTTATTTCCCCGGAATGACTTGAACTAATATACATATAGAGACGTGTCCATGACGGGAATGGCCAATTTATCGCATAATGAATCCATATGAGCAAAATAACATTTACATAGAATTGTACACATCAAAATAACATTTTACAAGGACCATATCATGAAAGGTGCAAACTCGTTAAGTGTCCGATGAATCAAGCATCAGCCGTGGACCATTCTTGTAATGTTGGGGTTGCAACTCCGACATTTTTCATGTCAAAGATATTGGCTGGTTCAGAAAATTAAAAAGTACTAGTCAGTCATGAATACCATTTTCCTCTCAAATCTTTGAAGACAAGCATAATTCGATGCAGAGAATAGAGGCCGGAGAAAGCAATTCACATGAAAATACACATACAAAGCTTCAACCATGCATTCTAAGCATATCTAAGAGAGAATCTAATCAAAGTTTGTTCTTCCAAGTCTGTTCAAATGAGAAATGACCATCCAAAAAGATCAACTAAAAATCAAAGTTAAGAGAAACTGAAGAAGTGCTTAAAATATGTATCGTTAGTAATGGGACTACAAATCTATAACGATAGAAAGATAAAAGAAAACCACGTCCTGCTATCTTCGAGATGGAAGAGGGACAACTAGCACAAATGGTTCATTTTCAGCTGAAGCTTTGATAAATTAGAATAGAAATCTAATGGTAAACTTGTTTTGAGTGGGATCAGAAAGGAAAAAGAGAAAAAGGGTCATCTATCCTATCCCCCATCGTTTTTTTTGCAAAGGCCTGAATATCATGTCTAGCTTCTCCCATTCTAAATGTTTCCAAATATAAGTAGTGCTCAATGAGACCCAAGTTTTATTACAACTCAGTCGAGCCTTTTCATCAAGTTCTGAATCAACACTAGTATCGCAAATCAGTTTTGTGTAACCAATTATACTGCAACATACAGTCCAATCAGAACATTTCGATAACCTCCTTAATCTGTATCCATAAAAGTTGTGGCCTCTGCCACCAATACCAGTACCACCCTTCTTTTAAAATCCAGAAGTGGTATTGCTTAGACTGATATTTACGAGAAAAAATGTCAGCTACTACAGTAACCAAAAGTTGCATCTTATACATGCAGTATGCTATCAGTTGCAGCATCCATTATATTTGGATACCAATAACAGGATGAAAGTAGTGAATAGTTTTTGGATTTTGTTCTCGGTCTTATATCACCTCCTCTCAATCTGTACGTTACTGATAAAGATACGATAACACGTCCCATCATAACAATTTAAGCAACAACTGTTTCCATCTATTAACCTTTCTAATACTGTCAAACTCGATGCTACAATGAATACATAACACCGTCCGAATCCATCCTAGTCCTAACGTTACCAGTTTTCTGCAAAACTCAAAACTCGTTCCAACACCAAAATGTTTCAAAACGGAAGAGAGAGACAATGTGACAATTAGAGTAATTACTAGTGAAGAAAGTTTAAAAGAGTATGCAACAACCTCAAATTTGTTTTAGATAACTTATCAAACTACATGCACAAGAATTCAAGCATTAAAAATGCGATTTTCATCGATGATACTTTGAATCAGAAGTCTATTGCACAAAAGTATTAACCGAAACATCAGCATTTGTATCACAGTAGACGAGATAAGATATTACCCAACAGAATCCAGGTGATTAAGAAACACGTACCAACATGAATGTCAGGTGTGGCAGCGGCTGTGGCATCAACGATAACAGTAACGGATTGGTAATCCAGTGCTACTGCATCAAAGACAGTCTGCCTGATACAATTTGGAGTTTGAACACCTAGATGTAGATATTGCAGTGAATCACACAACTATTCCGAACAAGAATATCCCACTAAATTACATTAATTAAAGCGTTTTACTAGTCTAGAGATTTCATTTACCAACAACTACTAAGTTATGGATTCCTTCACTGTGAAGAAACGAGTGAAGGTGGGTAGCAAAAAATGCACTGAAGCGTGTCTTTACCAACTTATAATCCCCTTCTTTGATCACAAGGCCATCTACCAGTTCTGCACCGGGACTTCCCTTGGAGGTGGGACCCACTTTTCCGGGAGAGTATAAATGCCGGCGGAAGAGTTCAGCATCTCTTCCTTGTGGATCATGTTCACGAACAACCTTGAACCAAATTTTCTCATTATCACCACCATAAATGTACAAAGAAATGCAATAAATTGATCTTTTTAATAAGCATTAAGAAAACTAATAGATTAAACTGCTCTTGACTAGTTATTTATTTATTTTTATTTTTCAAAATTCAAATGATAAAGTACTTTCCGATAAGCAATAAGTAGTACTTTTCTAGCTATAGATTGAAAATTGGTAAGTAAAGCAAACTATGCTTTCGAAACCGTCTAGTAATTCATCAAGAGTGAACTCCATATGTTAAATTTACAAGTGAAATTCACAAATTCATGAGTAAGAATAAAAATTGTTTCGAATAGCACTAGATAATTGCTCTCACAAAAATCAAAACACAATAAAGTCTATTTACTTGTGACTAATCAACCCAGTTGAATAACGTCAATAATTTTATCAATTTTAACTTGGCGAGAAAAGAAGAAACACAATTAAACCCTGAAACTAATCCCCTAACTTTTTCTTGCAAAATTGAAGTTCTGATGCATTCATTTTCTCAGGAAACAAACAAACAAACAAGGAAATGGGAAAGATTACCCAAACTACAAGAATGCCACGCTGCCTGGCGATTTGAACAGCCTTTATAACGTTAGGGACTATGGCTTTGCCTCCATCCACTCTCATCAATCCATCATCAAGAACGAAATCATTCTACAAAACAGAAACAACCCACAAAAATTAACAGAAAATGAAATCGACCCAGTTCAAGTAAAGTGAGAGAGAGAGAGAGAGAGAGAGAGGACCTGCATGTCAATAACCAGAAGAGCTGTGTGGTTCCATTTGGATTGAGCCATGTCTATGGAATGAGTGTCGATTACTGATAATAAAGACACAGATAATTGTTGACTCGTCAACGCCTTTTACTGACGTGGCACACCAAGGCTTCTGGCTGACTGAGCACGTCAAGGCTTCTGGCTGACATGGCATTTCATGTCACGGCCGGCTTGGACACGTCATGACTAGTTTGATTATATGAGTAAAACGACGTCGTCTTCACATGTTTGAAATAACATACTAAACGATGACGTTTTGCTGCTTTCTCAGTGTATCAGGTAAAGATTGTTTTGGGATGGGCCGGGCCGGATCTATACATGGGTTTGACTGTGACGATGAGTCCAATTACACATGTTAATCACACAAAACATTTTTTTATTTTATTTTATATATTTTTAGATACTTCAAATATTATATATATATATATATATATATAAAATATATATACACTTCAAATATTAATTGTATTGTACTATTGAATTAAGAATATGGTTATTTTAATTTAAATTTATGACTTTAAAAACCAAGCTTCGTATATTACTATTAAAGTGTTAAGATTATGTTGTGATAGCATTGAATCTTGATCTCAATTTAACTTTAAATTAAAATCCTCACATTTTCATATCCAAGTTGTAGCCGTGGGAGTTTATTTGCTAGGATGTCACCAATCATCGAATGCAATATTCCGAAGGGAAATTTACTTTGGGTGAGACGGTTTCTCTTAAGGGAGATGATTATCATCCTTACACAAAATCTTAAATATAAAAATAAAATAGAGATCACCTTATAAAGAATTTCATTCTTAAATATAAAAATAAAATAGAGATCATCTTATAAAGAATTTCATTCAATACATGGGGACTCTGTGTTGGACTTGAATTAATTAATTTTTTTTAACCAATTTATTAAATTATTGATTTCTTATTGCGGTAGAAGCATTCATTCTAACACTCGTGTATTAAAAATAATAATAATAATAAAAATAAATAAATTGGACCTATTTTTTTATATGTTTTTTAGAAAGCATAGGATGGGCCGGCCCATTTGAATCATGTACCCATCAAAGTGTTCTCTTTAGTGCATATTTTTATAGTTTTTTTTTTTTTTTTTCTTAATATGAGATCGAACGAGTCGAGAGTCTATTGAGATATGCCGAGATCTATTACTACGCATTTTAGGTAGAAAACTCCCAACACATGCCCGTAAATACACATGGTGGGACTTCAACTAGGGATGGGCGTGGGGGCCCAATGGGGCGGGGGAGGGTACCCCCACTCCCACCCCCATTCCTCAGACCTCCCCCCACCACCTCCCCCAAAACCCATTTGGGGGGACTGAGGGTGGGGGTGTTTTAGGGGCAGGTCCCCCCTCCCCCTCCCCCTCCCTCACACCCAAAACCCATTTCCCCTATTTATTTTCAATTTCAATTCTAAATTTTCAATTTCCAATCCGAAATTTGGGATTCGAATTTTGAAATCCAGATATTCCAATCTTTAATTTGACACTGTTAAAATATTCAATCCAAATAGTAATAAAAATATAATTCAAAATCCAAAATACAATATAAAATAAAATTTGTATATATAAATAAAAATAAAAATAATATATATATATATATATATAAATAATATATATATATATATATATATATTATTTTGGGGGAAATGGGGTTTTGGGTTTGGGGGTGGGTACCCCACCATCTCCCCCAAAATCTATTTGGGGGCAAACTTTGCCGCCACCCCCACCCTCACCCTTAAAATCCATTTGGAGGCAAAATTTACCCCCAAAACCTTATGGGGGCCCGTGGGGGATGGGGGCCCATGAGGAAACGCCCATCCCTAACTTCAACCCCTACAACTAACGAGGATGTTAGGTGTACACCAATTAAAAATACTTAGACCGAAAAGGTTTTTTTAATTTTTTTTAATTTTTTTTTTTAAACATGTTTATTAAATGTTCTTTTGGAAAACATTTTAACATGACATTGTAGAAAGATGTCTCCATTAAAAAAATGTTTTCTAAAAGAACAAAAAACACTCTCAAATATACACATAACACGTATGTAAAAGCACCCCGATAGTGCAAAATGCAATTAAAATATCTTTTTATTATTTTACACAAATAAAACTTTTATAGTTATTTATTAACTTTTTCACATCGAATATTTATTATACACTACAAATAGTCAAATAAAACAATATAAAAAAAAGGCTAATTGGCACAGATGCCCCCTGAACTCTTCAAAAATTTGCATATTGCCCCCTGAACTTTTTTTTTTGGCAGTAAACCCCCTAAACTAACGGAAATTTGTAAAAGCTGACGGAATGGTAACGGAAGCCACATTCCGTCAGCTCACGTGCGCCTCACGTGCGTCCCACAGTATAAAATTTGAAGAGTTCAGGGGGCATCAGTGCCAATTATCCTAAAAACTATTATATAAACAAAAAGAAATTAATAAAATACATTAAAATTAAATTAAATGTTATTAAATTAAATATTAATTATTATTATAAAAAATTTAAATAATAATTCAATTTTAAAATAATTAAATAATATTAAAATAATTAATAATATACAAAAACATTTTACAAAACTAAAATAAATATAAAAAAATTGAATGATAAAAAAATCTTATATCTTAAAAAATTTTATCACCTAAATCTCATCTCCAATCACCACCACCCAATCACCATCTTCTTCTTATTCAAAATAGGAAAAAAAAATTCATCAATAGAAAATTAATCAAAATATTAAATAATTAGATTAAATAATTAATATTGAATAATTTTTTTATAATATTTTGAATAATAAGAAGATGGTGATTGGGTGGTGGTGATTGGAGATGAGATTTAGGTGATAAGATTTTTTAAGATATAAGATTTTTTTTATTATTCAATTTTTTTATTTATTTTAGTTTTGTAATGTTTTTGTATGTTTTATTAATTATTTTAAAATTGAATTATTATTTAATTTTTTGATAATAATAATTAATATTTAATTTAATAACATTTAATTTAATTTTAATGTATTTTATTAATTTCTTTTTGTTTATATAATAGTTTTTAGGATAATTGACACTGATGCCCCCTGAACTCTTCAAATTTTATACCGTGGGACGCACATGAGGCGCGCGTGAGCTGACGGAGTGTGGCTTCCGTTGCCATTCTGTCAGCTTTTGTAAATTTCCGTTAGTTTAGGGGGTTTACTGTCGAAAAAAAAAGTTCAGGGGCCAATGTGTAAATTTTTAAAGAGTTTAGGGGACATCTGTGCCAATTAGCCTAAAAAAAAAGTTCCTAACCATAAATTTATTTCATACTTTGTAAAACCAAATTATTATTTTTTAATTAAAAAAAAACCCTAATGTGTGGCTCTGGTGGACATTAAATATAGACCATATCTTATCCTTTAATAGATAATTTTACAGGCAAAAAAAAAAAAAAAAAAAAAAAAAAGTAGATATTTTTATAGGCAAAGCAAGATAATTGTTAATTTACATATCATTATTAATTAAACATACAGATTTTTTATTATCAATTCATCCTGACAATAAATATATCAGGACAAAGAATGTGGATAACTATATTTACATACTTTAACTCAAAATGTATACACTTGTCAAAACTTCTCCATAATCTATGGTCCATATTTTTCATCCTGATATATTTATTGTCATAACGAACTGACAATAGAAAGACTGATTAAACATATTTTTTAACTAAATAATTTAATATAATTGATCAATTATTAGCAGAAGAACAATCAATGTGTATGATGATGCAATCAATAACGTCAGGCTTACAAAAGCATTGCCCTAGAGAGAGCCAGAGAGGCCCACCCATCTTCAGTTGATTACAATCCCAAAAAAGTGGTCTAATAATACCCGAAAATGGGGTCCATATTGGCATATTCGGGTCAGTCTCAGTTCGCAGTACAGCAGCTGATGCAAATTTGCTAAGAAACAAATTTAGATTATTATAATGACTTTCCTTTCTTTTTGTGTTAATGGGTTGGGTTCGAATCCCATTATACGTATTTTACAACTATGTGCGAAGAGTTTTTCTCTGGTTAATAGTCATGCCATCATAGCTTTGTTATCCCATGAGCTATGTTCTAAGTTCAAATCTCCAAATGATTATTTGAAATTGCTAATGGTCTTACACGTGGAAGGATGTATTATTAGCTTTATCTTTTAAGTCGGATGGTTTCTAACAGCCGATCTTGATAAACTCTTGATCCGGTCGGTTTCAGATTTCAAATCTAGTCATCAAATTTATACAATTATGAATGTATGTACATATTGTGTTGTTTTATTCAAGCAGGCTTTTAGGTGGTACTGAATGATTCATATGGAATTCATTATTGATCATAAACATGAACTTTTTACATATATATTCTGAGTGGCAAGGGAAGGAATGTACATATGGCAATTGAGTAGAATTATTGTTTTTTCCTTAAGACCATACATGTTTGTCTTTTTCTTGTATGCTACTATTCTTCTACAAATATTTTTAATATCAAATTAATTTTTTCTTTAAATGAAATAACAATGGGAGATATCCTTTCTTTCATTTGTTTTTCCAAAAACATTTTTCAGCTATTTTAATTAATAAACATATATATTCTGTAACTTCAGTTATCTTATATTCAAGAATCTAATTATTAAGCACGTCATCTCTTAACACATGTGGTTGTGCACCTCCCTTCCAGCTTAGTGGTAAGGGGTTTGAGTTCCCACCGTACGTATTTTAGAAGCATGTGTAGGGAGTTTTCTCTCGATTTGTGGGACATGGGTATTGTCTGATCATGGCTATCGACGGTTAGATTTATCTACTTTTCATTAGTTAACATTCATTTATATTACAGCTTGGTGTATGATTTGGTGGTGAATGACTCTTATTCACCCACATAATGTCATAGGTTTAAATTCGTCATATCGCATGTGATATATATAAATATATATACAGTATTTCTATTATCAGTTCGAACTGACAATAAATATATCAGGACGAAGAATGTAGACCACAGATTATGGAGAAGTTTTGATAAATGTATACGATTTGAGTCAAAGTATGTAAATCTAGTGTACAGCATATGATCACTTGATGGGCTATCAATTTAATCATAGAATTAAAATATTGTGATAGACTGATAGGTTACATTATTAGAGGTTTAGTGGAGAAGTAGAGGATAAAATGTGGAAGATTCCTCGACTAATATATTCATATTCTAACTCTTGTTTAAAATAAATAAATAAAAATAAAAACTCTTTTTAGCAGCATATAGTACTGTACTCCCTCACTATATCTTTGTAAAACCATACACTTGTATTAAAATATTAAGATGTAACAAATAGTTAATTAGTAGAGATAAGAGGGCTACTCAAATTAAACTATAAGCTAAAAGAATAATTATTTCCATTACTCAAAAGAAAATAAAACAAAGAATTATTTTGCATTAAAGGAAAAAAAAATGATATATATATATATATATATATATTTAGGCAGAATCTATAACTATATAAATAAAAAAGAAGAGAACAAAGAGTAGCATAGGCCAAATCAACCACAAAAACACCGGGAGCAAATCCCCAACTAGAAAAGTGACGTGCATGCCACATAAGAAAACAAAAACATCAAGAAAAACGAAAAAAACTCTTGACCCATGCAGTCAACACAGATCTCTGAGAACCTGCCTCGTAAAACCATTCCCAATCCCACGACAATTCCAATATAGAACACTAATCATCAGAAACCCTCGAAAAAGCTCAGGACCCGAACTTATAAAAGCCAATCTACGTGCAATCCTAGTGGACCTTCGAGTAATAGTAGTATCATCTAACTCTTCTTCCTCAACCTGGTCAATTCAGGAAGAATCAACAATGAGGCAACGTTCAGCTTGGGAATCAGACAACGGACGCTTAGAACCCTGAACCCGAACATCAGAGTCCGCAGCCAAAATAGGGGAACATGAAGATCTGGATCCATTTCTCAAAACAACCCAATCAACCGAAGGAGAAACTGTACTTGCACTATCGTCCAACTCATCAACCGAAACCATTGATTGAGCAAAAGAAACCAACGGAACAGAATCCTTACAAACCTTTGACCCCTGCTCGACCATCGAAACACCTGAAGAGATCGAGACAATGGCACCAGCTGAAACATCAAGAATCAAAGAGGACCCTCTAAAGAAACAGACCTTGCTCCCACTTTAGAGGAATGAATAGGGACATCAATAAGAGAATCCTCACTTCGCCCCACCTGTTGGGACCAACAAACCTGAGCAACCACCATCAAAGTAGTAGGAGCCACTAAAGAAGCTAAACCTGGCGAATCAACTAGACTAGCAGAAGAAACCATTCCTAACATTGGATCTGAACCTATCGAAGAATGAACCACAACTAAATCTAGAGACCTTAAATCCTGCTGAATAGCGGCAAAGACATTAGAAACTGAAACTTTCGCTTGAGGAAAAACCAGTTTAGGAGCACGGTTACAGAGAACCTGAAACCCCTCATCAGCAACAACCGTGGCCGAACCATCTCTAATCAAATCGGGCTTACTAGAACTAACATGAATCCCCTTACCGGACTTGTTCCAACGACAAGCATTGGGAAAATGACCAATGGAGGAACAAGTAGAACAGAAAGCCGGGAGATTCTCACATTCCACCGAAATGAAAGAATTATGAGAATCATCCCTCTCAAGAAGAAAAGAAGACGGAGGCACAGTAGACATATCAATATCAACCAGAACACGTGCAAAATGTCCAAAATCACCCTTCACATTAGCCCTGTCCATCCGTAAAGGCACTCCGATCCCTCTAGCTCAATCAGAAATAATCTTCGAATGCCAGTATTCCCATGACAGATCATAAAAATGGACCTAAACTTGAGCATTTGAAGACTTATGTAATGCTGGGTTAAAATCCGGAATCTAAGGCTGAAGCCATAAAACACCTGGTTTGAGATTAAGAGACCTCAAACTCCAAATCATATTCTTGTCAGCATTTGAATTCAACATAATCTAAAAGTACCCCTTACCTAAAGAAATCAGCCTCCAAACAGATTTCAACTTCCAAATAGACTGAAACTTAGCTTTAAGATCAACCAACTTCCAAGGTTTCTCACCACTAGAAAGGATAACCCGACAAATGAGAGAAAACTTAAAAACCTCCAATCTAGACTTATAAGCAGAGGGAACCACCCGAACTGCCATATAACCACCCTTTTTCGAAAGAATCGAAGGACCGAAAACATTTTCCACCTGAATCAGGGTAGTCTTAAAAAGATCCGCATAAGAAAAGCCCCTAATAGATGACAGAGGCAAGGAAGAAGCCTCCATGCTCATTAAATCCATGAAGTTAGAAACCATTTAAACCACAAACAGAAAACCTAAACCCTAACAGCAATGCACATGCAAACGAAAAAGTTGGTTTTTTTTTTTTTTTTTTTGAACAGTGTCGTTACAGTACTGTGAATAGTGCCACTACGTCACCCATGAACAGTGACCACTACAGTATGTGAACAGTGCTGCCGCTCCGCTACAATACTTCGTGAACAGTTTATTACAATACATGTGAATAGTGCCCGCTCCGCTACAATACTACCGCCACTACAGTGCCATGAAAAATATGTGCCACTACAGTACCCCCCTATGAATAGTGCCACCGCATCACCTATAAACAGTGCCACTACAAGTGCCATGAACAGTGTCGTTACAGTTATGAACAGTGTCACTCTGAAACCCTAAGAGAGCTTTTTCCTCCAACTCCGAAAAAAATATATGATATATGCTAATTGTGGTGACTATGGAAGAATACTTATAAGAGTTGTATATACAGTCTCTTCAGTGCGCAGTGCATGTAGACTAAGTCAAAGCATTTGAATCTAATAGCCCACATTCAAGGCATTAATGTATTTTATATCAGGTCGAACTGATAGAAAAAAGACTATAAATATATATATATATATATATATATATATATATTCAAGTCATTTTAAGCTTTTGGTAAATATCTGCATATTTTTTTTTTCTTTTGGGATTTTAAATTTCAATAAGAGTCTTATTAAACGTATCATTTATAAATCCAATTAACCTATCTCTTAAATACTATAATTGGGTCGGTACCTGTTAGTTTAAGTTTTCTAAGTATACAGTAGTTGTTACTAACACTGTATATATTAATTGGAGTTAGGAGGCCTTGGGTTCAAATTCCCTCTCTTATTATTTATATGTATATATTTTGAAGCATTACACTATTACATAAATTTAAGATTTTTGGAGAGAGCTCCCCTTATTTATATGGATTTTTTATTTCTTATTCATTGCACTATAAAGGGCATCTAATGTATGTTCGGTTTTGCATATCATCTCTTAGCAGAGTTGGTAGTGCACCTCCCTTCCACATAAGTGGTGAGGGGTTCAAATCTCACCATGCACATTTTACAAGCATGTGTGGGGAGTTTTCTTCCCGAGTTATGGGAAGTAGTTATCTCCCATTATGAGAGTATATATCCGGGTCGCACATATATTTTTTGATCTTGGCAGGTTTCGACAGTTCTATTGTAATATTAAAAAAAAAAAAAAAAAAAAAAGTATGTCCGGTTTTTGTCATCTGTCTACATGTTACATGTGACATGTAAGGGTGAAGGGGTGTTAATTTATCATAAACTTGGAGTTTATGATGAAAAATTCCGAGGTCCACACTAGATAAATTTCATTTTGTATTTTTACTACTTTATAGAGGAATATATAGTTAATAATTAATTTGATTTTATTTCAAAAAAAAAAAAAAATGATTTTAACTGCACGTAAAAAATCCTGCAAACAAGTTAACGGATCAAATTAAGAAGAAAAAAAAAAAACACTAATAAAGAGTGTTCAAGAGAAGCGCTTTCTAACATATAGAAGAAGGAAAGCACTTGATGCATGTGCAATATTTGAGCTTTCTAACATAAGCACTTTTCGAAACCTTAAAAAAGGAAAATATAAAATAAAGAATAATGCTAGATGTCCCAATTTTTTTTTTTTTTTTTTTTTTCCAAATTCTATCCCAAATGATACAGCACGTGAGGTGTCATCATCACATTATTCACCGTATAATCTTATGATTCATATATAAGATGCTGACACCTCACGTGCCACATCATTTGGGACAAAATTTGGAACATCTAGCAGTACTCTACAATAAAATGCTACATACTCTCCGAGAAGCACTTATCTAACATAAGTAGGACATTAAATCAGTACATGCATATGCAATATTTGAGCTTCTCTAATTAATTAGCTTATATATAAAAGTGTTCAAGAGAGAGAACAATATATAAGCACTTTGAATTAATATTAATCTAGCTAATTAAGGTAGAATTGCATATATTATAATATATAGCATCATGAGCAATCAGCCTTTGAATTACAGCAGAGTGACTGCTAATGATGTTATACCAATATTCCATGAAATTAACCTCTAAATTTATAAGCACTTCTACACAGCCAAACACTTTCTTTTGGTTATTATCAGAATCCACCCCCGAAAGACGCCGCCGCCGGAGCCCAGTAGTCAGATCCGTAAATGTCACTCCCAACTTGCTGAGTGCAAGACACGGGCACCAAGCATAATCCTCTACTCCTCAAGTCCATTGCATTTTCTTGAATTTCCTGATTTATATATCAACAAATTAAATGTATGCAAATTATTATAAACTTCATTTTTATTTTTCAAATAAAAAGAAAAAAAATCCCATTCTTCAAAATGTAAAGAGTCTACAAAATTGTTTTATTTTGGAGGTATAAATTTAAGATTTGAGGGAGGTAGATACAACTTCAACGTACATGTGTGTGTGAAGGGCTTATACCACGAGCCACCTTAACTTTTGTCGATTCAACTCTTTCTATTTTTATTTTATATATATATATATATATATATATCACGGATTATGATAGCGACTTAAATCTGATCAATAGGCTAAATAAACAGTCTTTTACTTAGGAAATTCAACTCTTTCTATTGAAATATGCTTCTTTTTTTTGAAGCTTAACAAAGATAATATGCTTATAAATAATTTTATCAGTATAATGATTATATGATAATGATGATCATATATAATTTTGAATATTTATGATATGATTAATTAGTCAAATGAGAAAGAGAGAGCATAAAAGCATACATATGTTTGATGTGAATAAGAAAGAAGAAAGATGAGTACCTGGTTAGGACCTCCTTTTCTTTTCAGGCAATTGTCATTCAACATCTATAAAAAAGAAGAAACATGAAAAGGAGGTTCATTATTAATTACTCTACGTATAAATATAATAATTTAAATCTTCCTTTCTCATCAAATTTTCTTTTGATTCGAAGCTAAGTTTAAGTAGTCCCAAATTATTCTTTTGATTTAACTTTTTAATGACATAAAAAAGTGGATATATAATTAAAGCTGATAAGAACCTTGTTCTTTCTTTCAATAATACTTTTCTTTTTTAATGTATAAAATAGCAATTAAATCATATACATATATGCTTTTCAAAACAAAGCAACACATATTTTTGCTTTTGAGAAGTTATGGATCCAATGAAGCTTTCCTGACCTGGTTCTTCTGCAAATACACAACACTTCATGATATGATCTGCTTGAACCTAGCTAAAACCAATTAATTCTCTACCATTTAATTAATAAAGTTACTCATTTTTTTAATTAACATGTCAAAAGTACGAAAACACTGTCACGATTGTATAATTAATTTTCTCATAAAATAAAATATCTGTCTAATTGTCTTCGAGAAATGTGAAAAGGCATATTATGTACAGGTACTTACAAACTGTTGATTATTATTCCTTATGTTTGGAGAAGATGTGCCCAAGTACGGAGAGCTAAGGGCCTGCATGTATATAATTTTTTTGTGAATTTCCAAGACTTATAATTAGAGAGAGAGAGAGAGAGAGAGTTTAAATTCTACCAAAAAAGAAAAGAAAGAAGCATGAATAATTGAAGCAACTTTAAGTGCATGCTCTCAAAGTCAGTACTGATTCTGAGTTGTTAGCTAGCATATAATAAAAAGCTGTGGAAAGAAAAAAAATATAAAAAAGAAGAGAAAAAAATCACCTCAATTTGACTGTGAAGGAATCTGATATACCCAATAGCTTCTAACAAGACAGAAGCAGTGTCAGTCTGCAAAAGAGCAACAACCAAACTATATAATAACACACTTCCATCACAATACCCCATATATATATTCTCATTTTTTTGATTGTATTTTTAATGTTAAAAGAGAAAAGACAAAAGAAAAGAGATCATGAAAGCTTGGATGCATGATCGAATAAAAGTAAAATTAAATCTCTGATCACTTCTCCATCATCATCATGGGTGGGTTTTATCTAATTAGAAAAAAATTTAAAAAAAAAAAACAAGTGCTATAACTATAGCTAGCTTCTTCTTCTTCTTCTTCTTCTGTATTATTATTAATTAATTTGTTTAATTAAATTAAAATTACTTACCTTTCCAAATGGTGAAACTAGCTGGTGGAGGGATGTTATTCTGTCACCTAGCTTCTCCTTCCTCACCTGGCTCACCACAAGAGAAAAACATATATAATATATATTTGTAAGTGAATCGAATCTAATATTAAAGTTTTCATTTAATATTTCTTCTATAGAATCACAGAAATGGACAATCAAGAAAGACATATTAACATCCCCACAGAGAGAGAGAGAGAGAGAGAGAGAGAGAGAGATAGATTGTGTTACTTTGAGAGGTGGTTGGCTTGTGGAGGGCTGAACCCTAGCCTTCTTACACACCCCACCAGTGGTTGCTGTGCTGTTGCACTAATATAAAATAATAATAATTTAGAGTAAAAAAAAATGATATAAACTAAAGTTTTTAATTAATTAATTAACAAGAAAGAAAAAAACAGAAGTGAAATTGTGGTGGGTTTCCTGAATGTTACCTCAGATGAAGTATGGTGATCTGGATGATTATGTTGAATATTATTATTATTATCCGTATGATCTGCTGCTTCGGCATTATGAGAGAAGTCTAATATATTACTACTTAGACTAGTAACACAAGACCTCGGAGATGATGAATTAACCGCCATGATTTGTTGTGACCAAGCTACTGGATTTGGTGTCTGATGATGAAATTGATCTAGATCTCCTCCAATAATAATATTATTTCCATGATGATCAAACAGGTTGCAACTGTTTTGAGGAAGAGCCTCTTGCTTTACATGATCAACAACATAACCAATTCTTGATGATGAAGATTGATTTATTAGGGTTTGGTAGTCTTCCCAGTTTTCTAACTTTTTGGGCTGATAATTAATATCATATTGACTTGGAAAAAACCTATCTTCATCTCCTATAGGCAATCCACCCCTGAAAAAACAAAAAACAAAAAAACAAAAACAATCATCACCAAATCATAAAATAGAAAATTTTGTATTATTATTATAATTTTTTATATAAAAAAAAAAAAAATCAGAGGGAGAGAAGTACTGAAATTTCTAGATTAAAAACCCATGTAATTAATCCAGGCTTCGAATTTAAGCAAAAGAGAATGGAAGAACCAAAAGGAAGTAAAACATGCATTAAAGAAAAATCCAAGTTAATTAAATATATATATATATATATATAGAGAGAGAGAGAGAGAGAGGAGAAGTTTAATTACAAAAGTAGTTGGCTCCATGACTGTGGAAGTAGAACTTCTTGGTTATGATGATGATCAGCCAAAGAATTCAAAGGAAGCTGTGAAGAAGGAGAAGAAGATCCACCAAGAAGATGATGATGATATTGAGAAGATAATAGAGACGGAGAAGGCTGTTCAGATGGTGGAATATGCATGCTACTCCACCAGCTAGGGTTTCCTGCCATCATCTGTTTTTTGTTTATTTTTTTTGTAATTGTGTGCACTACTGATAATCTAGTAGAGACCTCTCTCTCTGTGCAAAAAAAAAAAAAAAAACACTAATTAATAAAACTACTCATGCCCACAAAAAGAACTAAGAAAAAAATTTGATGAATTTTCTTTCTCCTTTCTTTTTCCTTTTCACTTTCTTTCCTCCTCACTTTTGTAATTTATATAATTTTCTTTGTTTATGCATCCAAAAAACAAGCTTTTAATTGCTAATTACAGCTTTAGCTGTCCTAGCTTGTTTGCTAACTCAAAAGAAGAAACTTTGAGAGCCTTAGCCTTATGATCTCTCTATGTCCACTCTATATTATAATCTTTTTATAGAGAGGGTGTGGGGTTGGGGAGAGCTTTGCATATCATATATGTATGTCCTCTTCTTCTCTCTTTCTTCTATATTCTTTCATTTATTTAGTATTTTATTATTATTCTTTGCTTTCTTTTGCTTTATTAAAAAGTGGGGCAGGAAAGCTGGTGGGCTGTGTTTTCAGGCCATGTATATATAATATATAATTTAATGGTTTAATTAATTGCTTATAGGAGCTTCTTAATTCCTTGATTTGGGGTGGTAGCTAAGGATTGTTTTTTTGAGTTAGGGTTTTAGGGTTAAATGGTATTTGGTATTATCATGCTTGCTTTCTCTATTCATGTGCAATAATGCAACTTGCAAACAAAAATATAGAATCTTGTAGTGTATATAGGCCAGACAAAAAAACTATATTAGTAAAGTAGATGAAAGATTGTTTAGGCAAACTTTTTTTTTTTTTGTTTTGAAATCTAACAATAACTCATTGGTCTGTCGAGATCTGTTGAGATCAATATTTAAAACACGTACGATTCGGAATATGACTCCTATTATAAAAGAGTTTTATGATTTAATAAGTAAATGTGAGACTATGACGGAAGCTTCTTTGAAGTCTCAAACCACCGGACTACTTGGGTCTTGATTGTTTAAACAAACTTGATATATCCTTCTTCATCATTATAGCAGTTATATACCCACTTGTTCTTAATTATTATTATTTATATATTTCACTACTTTTTTCTAGTGCTCTTGTGGCTCTCCCTCCCCTAGGCTATAGCTAGCATGAATTAGGTTTACTAGCACTAATCAAGTGATCAAGGCTAATTAATTAGGTGTATTTCAACTCGTGTCCTTGATAAAGTGTGTATATATGTAGTTAATTCATATTTAGAGATAAATTTTTTTTTTTAATTTTGACTTAATTGATCATGATTTCATATAAATTGAGAAGTATATTCAAATTAGGCTACTCATGTAAAGGATCGTTTAGGACTTTAGGTGCATTTCTACTTATATATGTATTATTTCCGAAACGCAATACAATATATTCATAGAATTTGATAATTTTGAATTTGATATTAATTTCAAAATTATTGGATAATATTTAACAATGTTTTAACCATATATAAAATTAAGAATCTCTATAATGATTCGATTCAATAGTAAAGTTGATGTAGATTCAGAGCTAAGAATTGAATCTAAATATATATATATTGGCCTTTGGCCCCTACAAATTGAACATAAACAGATCCCAAAATTAATATGTAAAGAGTGCCAAACCACACAAAAGAATCTACAGAGAAATTAAGATCTACTATTTGGAAAGTACAAACTGATCATATTATTATTAAGCTACACAACATGAAAAAGGAATTATAGTTTATTTTCTTCACAATTTAAAAAATTAATTAATGGGTTATTAAAAAAAATAATTAATGGGTTATTTTTCTAAGCCGTCAAAAGAGATTATATGGAAAAAAATTTGTTAACTTTGTTTGGGTTTGGACTAAAATATAGAAATCATTTATTCATTTTCATGCACAATTGAATTTCTAGATAAATCATAAAGTGTGAGAATACATTTTCTTTATATTATGGGTATAATTTTCTAAACAGTGTTTTTAGTAGTTGATCTTGTCTGATCCATAGGCTCCTGACAATCAATAATTAATTATAAAAAGTAAAATAAATGGTACCATATCCTTAAAAGAGATTCTGTGTCAAAGGCTAACACATTATTCATTTGAATTTCAAAAAAGAAATGAAAAAGACCATTCATCATTCATCATTCAAGTTAACAAGAGGACCCATATCACAATCACAATCACAATCACAATCTTGTTTCTTCAATTTTGTACCAAGTTTAGATTCATGAATTGACTCCAAAACATATACATTTATAACCAATGCTTCATCATATAATTTCCAAATAATTCTATTGACATCCATAAAATGTCTTTATACATCCATTTTTTTTAAATAATTTAAAATTAAAATAATATATAATAAAATTACTTTTATACCTAAATAACATAAATCCATCTTCTGCCCCATCAGATGCAACTGGTAAAAAAAAAAAAAAAAAACATTCCCCATTCAATACTTAAAATCATTCCAAGACATCACTATGATGAGGTATTTGATCTTATATGATTCTGAGCCATTTAAAAACAACCCGATCAATAGAGCCACCCATAATATATATATATATGTTTATCGAAATTCATTATAGTACAGTAGTAGACTTCAATTTGGATTTATTTTGAATTTAATTCAATTTATATATTCTTAATTTGAAAGCCAGTCCATTATAACATAATTATTTTCCTGTAAAAAAAAATTCCAAATTATTTTTTTCCAATTAAATATTGAATAAGTTACAGCTAAACTTGTAAAATTAACTAATCGATATTGCACATGTAGTATTTAGGTTTGTTTTTAATAAAAAATAATTAAATTAAAACAGATCAGGTGGTTGAAGTACTTGGATAGGTTTAGTTTCTATAAAAATTATATATATGTATATATATTGGAATGATTATTCAAAATAATCAGAGGCAATCCAAATAGAAACACATAATACATGATTGGAGGTTGACTAGATGTGACTCGATAACTGTTAGATGACTAAAAATATATTCGTATTTTGACTAATTATAGGATCCATAGTATTGTGTTAAAGGTGGAAGAATTATAAATAAATAAATAAATAAGGGTCAAGTTGGTGTTATTTTATATATATTGTTGGAAATAATTGGACAGGCCTTTGATTTATTTTATTTTTAAGTAAAATAAATTCCACACCGATCGATCATTTTAGGGTTTTATCCGAATCTGCTGAGATCAAAATGTATATGATCAAACAATCAGAATATCTACTCTCACCGTATCAGAAAGAAAACTCCACATATATACATATTTTTAAAATGCTCATGGTGGGACTCGAACTCCCGATTAAGTGATGTGCAATAACATGCATCGATTTCTCAATTATTCAGTATTCATGTTGTAGTATCGTAAAATGGGTCAAAGTTAAAATGCAACAGGATGACATGTGCACTTGTCTCTTGTCTAGTATCAAGCAAAGGGGATCAACTCTCCCAAGCCAAGCCAAGAAGAACAACTTAATTGGATTGATCTGATCTGATCAACTCAAATGGCACATGTACCCAACTCTTGAATGATTATGTGTCTTCAAATAAGATGGTTTAAGTATGAGGTGGCCTTCACACATCTGAATCATCAATACTTTAGCCAAATGGGACCTCCTAATATCGCCACCTAAAAAGCTTACAATGACTAAGAAAATATAATATCACACATGTCATTTCAATAAATACAGCAAAAGTTGGTGAGAACTCGTAGGTTTGAGAGAAGGAAAAACCCTCGATCCTCACTATTTATTTACACATTGCTCATCAAAAGTTGTTATTATCATTCACATAAAAAAGGTTTAAATCTAACTTAAGCGTCGGAGAGTCCTCCCCTGACTTTTAACAACAGTGTTTCTTTAATTTGCAGAAAAGGTGTTATATTTTCATTTTTCATCATCTGCACATCAACCAACTATCTCTCGACGGAATTAATTAATTTCATCATTCAAAGTATTCATTATATGGTGGTGGAAACTAATTATATATAGAATCAATCAATAACAAATTATAAACTAATTATGAATACGTACACTTTGTCCTTTTAAAACCAATCTTATAGCAAGTTCATGATCAATTCTTTTCAACCCCTTCAAATATTATGCTGTAGTGAATATCTGTAATATAAGTTTGAATTTGAACTTCAATTGCAAATTAAAAGTTTTATCTGAGAAAAAAAAAATTCGGATAAAATTTATGCACACGTTTAAGTTCATCGAAAAATAACAAAAGACGAAAAACTCGGCTGACGAGTTTGTTGTTAAAATGTTTTTGGGATTTGGTCTTTAGTTGTAAATTTTTAATTTTTTATATGAATGATAGGTTCCATTAGTTATTAAAGTAGACATCTGAATTACCAAGGGAGATATTTGGACCATCCATTAGAGGTTAAATTAAAATTGTAAATCCAATAGAAATTTGAAATCTAACCACATATTTATAGATATTCTATATGTTATAGTAAGTAACTAGTGTTATATACTAATATAGTAAATAATCAGAATATATTTTCTATTTTACTAGAATTTATTTCCCTATTATCTTTAGGGATTTCTTTCTTATTTTATTTAGACTAGGGGATCTGCCCTTGTTTGCCATCCAATTCTGTTGGCCACTTAGTTTTGTTCAAATAAGAAAATATATTCTTGATTTACTGTATTAGTATATACTAGTATATGAATGGTGTATGAGTGTATCCCACTATTGCACAGTGTGGAAATATGGGTTTTGTCACTCTTTTGAGTTGGTGTTTCGGACTATCATCATTTTAATAATTTAAGTTTTAAAGGCACCAAAGGAAGTGACTTCCAAAAATACCATTACTTTACATATTTTTTATTATATTTTTGAATTTAACTTTCTCCTACTTTTATGTTATCTGAAATCTATTTACTTCTCTCTCTAACTTTAAAAGATCTGTAAACTGAAATCGAAGTTCATCTTCTTCTCCAACTCGTGTCATTGAGTACAAATCGAGAGGCAGTCTTTTCTCCTCTTCGTCTATGTACAAATCAAGCTAAGGTAATCTAATTTCTTATGTTGTTTTGGTTTTGAATCTTCCATTGTTAAAGCTGTTGAGATAGTTAGGTTGAGTTGCACAGTCTGGAAAAATTCAAAAGCCTCAGAAATGTTTTCAAAAGTCTCGTAAAATGTTATAAAAGTATCGGATCATTTAAGCTTATATGAAAGTCTCGGAACATGTTAGTAAAGTCTCGGAAACTAATAGCTTATTCAAAAGTCTCGGAAAGTAATTGAAAAGTCTCGGAACATGTTATAAAAGTCTTGGAGACTAATAGCTTAGTCAAAAGTCTCGGGGAAAAGTCTCGAAAAGTAATACAAAAGTCTCGGAACATGTTATAAAAGTCTCGGAGACTAATAGCTTATTCAAAAGTCTTGGAAAGTATTTCAAATGTCTCGAATAAAAGTCTCAGAACATGTTATAAAAGACTCGGAAACTAATAGCATTTTCAAAAGTCTCGGACAAAAGTCTTGGAAAGTATTTTAAAACTCTCGGATAAAAGTCTCGCAAAGTTCATACAAAAGTCTCGGAAAATAACCTAAGTCTTGGAAACAGTACTTATTGTTCATCTTCTTCCCCAATCGAAAATCCCAATTTCAAACCCTAAAACTTATAAAATCAAACCCTAGGATATAGATCTAACACTTCAACAATACAAATCGAATGAATACCCCAACAAAACATAATCAAATCTAACTAAAAAATCAATTCGAATCTAACTACATACCTCGTTTTTGATGAAAATCAAAACTTCCTATCGTTGTTGGTCGTGTTCTACGTTGTCGACGTAATAGTCTTTGTGGTTCACCATCGTCGTCACCGTCTTCGT
The DNA here is from genome assembly GCA_030490815.1 of Acer saccharum. Classification (NCBI taxonomy): domain Eukaryota; kingdom Viridiplantae; phylum Streptophyta; class Magnoliopsida; order Sapindales; family Sapindaceae; genus Acer; species Acer saccharum. Next base: position 15,957,443 of record CM059866.1, on the reverse strand, counting down.
GGCCGTTCGTGTGATCGCCGATATATCAACGGGACTTTCTCTCTCTGCTCAACAATTCTCTCACTGTAAACTGAAAAGTGAAAAAAAATAAATAAACAAAAGTAAATTACAAATTGTTGACGTGGAAATACTGTTGGGGGTATTTTTGGAACAAACCCATTTTAGGTGCTTTTTAAGAGTGGTGCTATCGGCACACCCCCTACTAATCTATTTATGCCCCACTTCATAAATTATTTAGTATTAATTTTTTTTCCTTTATCAAAATTACTAAAAAGGACATACAATTTAAGAAAAAAAAATATTCTATAAAACCCCACATTCCTTTTCTAAAAAAATCAATTTAAGAGATTCAATCTAATAGAACTGTAGAGTCTTTCTTGGTTATTCGAAGCAAAAGTGTAAACAAAGGTGTAAAGGCTATACGGGTTTTTTTTTTTTTTTTTTTAAGTCCCGAAGGTTGGCCATGGCTTATTCAAGATAAAAAGGATGGCCACATAGAAGATCATATGAACACATAAATGATCAAAGCTGATGAGAGGGCTAGACCTGAATGGTAGAACTCTAACAGAGAAATGAAGCCTCCTATTTGCCGGCTTGCACAAAAAATAAGTTTTGGTTTTGTGAATTTGATCAAAACGAGGTATCAAGAAGATCTGCTTTCTTCTTCCTTAACTTGAAGTATGAGCCTCAGTGCTGCTGTCTTTGCCACCAGTAGTTGAAGGACCGGAACTCTGCACAGATTGTTGCATGCTTGAATGCGGAACAGGTCCGCTTTTGGAAAAAATTGAACCAACTGATCCACTGGATGTGCTAATTGTTGAAGACATTCAGGTTGTGCTAATTGTTTACATCTCTTAAATTGATTTTTTTTAGAAAAGGATTGTGGGGTTTTATTAGATTTACTTTATAAAATATTTTTTGTTCTTAAATTGTATGTCCTTTTTAGTAATTTTGATAAAGGAAAAAAAATAATACTGAATAATTTATTAAATGGGGCATAAATAGATCAGTAGGGGGTGTGCCAATAGCACCACTCGCTTTTTAAACATAGGTTTTTAAAATGGTGATAGTCTTGAAAAGCCACCTCAAAAAGGTGCCATTTAATTTTCGAACTCATTGCACATCCCCTTCCATAATAGTGGTGGGGCGGGGTTCAAGTTTCACATTGGTGGTGCATCTCCCCTTCCACATTGATGGTGATGATTCGAGTCCCACGGTGGTAGGGCATACCACATACCTAACTATTATGCTAACCCTTCGTATTCAAATTTTTTTTTCTTTTAAAAAAATATTTATGATCAGAAATTGCACATGGTGTTGGGAATGATACTATTCTCTATGTTTGAAGGAAAGAAAATGTAGTCGCTCACACTCTTTCGAAATTGGATATGTGTGTCACAATTTTTGATTAGAAGAATGCCCTCCGCATGTGGAGAGGTCTTTACCGAAGATATTCCCAGGTTAATGTTTTTCTCTTTTGGTTCAATAAAGTTTCTACCTTAAAAACTTTTTGCTACTTTACCCAAAATTAATGTCTAAATTTAGTATGTAGATCCTTGATTTCTTTGTATTAGAATTGGATGACTAAAATCATTGGGTTTTAGTAATACCACACTACCACATCATTCGGACTCCTAATGGAGCAAAATTGCATATGATCTCAATTCATTTAGAAAAACTAGAAGAATTCAAGCACTAAAAACTAAAAGGGCATCACAAAAACCAATATGGGCCTTCTAAGTTTCTGTGATATAAACAGAGTACTTGCAACCATTCACACCCCTTTTCAACTACATACAATACATTTACACCCACCAAAAAAAGTAATTTTTAGATGTAAAAAGAGGATCATGTGAGCAAAAACAATAAGGTTTTGCTGAATAGACTAGACATCACATTTTTGCCTCTAGCAATAAATTATAAAGAGAAGAAAATACAAGTTCTAAATCACCTCTCTAATGACAGAATTATCATATGACAAAGAATGATCCCCCACTTATATATTGAGGGTAAAATGCTTTAAATAAATAAAAAATGTAATACCTAGATTAATTTGTAATGCCGTATATTCAGGCATATTATTTTTTTAATACAACAATCAGAGTTGATGTTGCTTTTCTTCTTTCTAATCTACTAAAGAAATGTTATTGACTTGGAATTCTGTGGTCGACTATGCTGCCACCATGCCGTTGCATGGCTATTACTGGCTCGCTGCATCTGGAACACTGGAATGATGCAGCTGCGGAGCAACGCGTCCTGAGGCAATAATAACAGTACCTGCCAACAAGAAAGAGAAAAAAAATCACAATTTTGAAGAAAAAAATTTAGACTAGTAATGTATCAGCCAGACTTGAATATGTGATTTGCAACTTTTTTGCAAATCATAGAGTTAGAACACCAATTTAACTAAATTACAGTGGGTATTCCTCATTGTTTGTGTTGGTTTGCACTTTTAGAACATATATAGAGGCAAAAATATAAAAGGTAGGTCAGCTATATCGGACCATCATGAATCTGTAAGCAGGCTTTGATATCAACCACGGACTGCGTGGGAAAGAAATTGGCCCAGATTTGATCTAGAAATGGTCTTAAGTATAGTATAAATCAAGCTCGAGGAAAATATTATAGTCATGGGAAAGAGTGGATAATCAGTAATGCACCTGTGTTGACAAGGAAGGGCAAGAAATGGAATGGTTGGAGTTGCTTGGCAAATGGGACAAGTAGTGTCATCCTCTGTGGAGGTTGAAGATTTATCTTTTGACCACCGGCGGCGAATATTTTTAAAGGTTGATGAGTTGAGAAGAGGGAGAAGTAACAGCAACATTTCCTGCAAAAAAGAGAGGAGAAAAAAGTACTAACATTAAGATATAACCTTAATGTTTCTCACACGTAACTGAATTGACAAGCATAAGCGGATTGATTTATACATTCCCGATGTATGGCAACAGAGTACTAACATTGCATGATGCCACTTGGTGACTTTAGTCAGATTAATGAAGTAATAGTACTCTCAATATATATATGCCATTTGCTGACTTGGGAATGAGTACAGTCTACCAACTTGTAAGCTTCAGCCATGTGAAGCTCCACAAACCAAAAGTAGACAAGAAGGATTATCACTAAATGCCTTATAAGTGTGGCTTCATTAAATTAAATAAAACAATGTCACATAGTAAGAACAATGAAGAGGCGTAATTCCGATGGCTAATGATTCTTGAGTACAGACATCGAAATACAACCAAGATACAAAGTTTTGAAAAGAAATCAATCAATCAAACAGTAGCAGGCCCAAGATCCTCTATTCAGAGCCATACAGGTCCAAGGTTGTGTCTGTTGAAAAAGGAAGAATCATAAACAAAACTTATTCTTATTAGGCCACGCCTAGACTTATAGCTTGCATAAGTTACTAAAACACAACTCCACAACAAAATTCTCAGGCTGATCGTAGATAAAGTATCTCCCAAAAAAAATCAGACACGCTTAACAATTTCTTGGAAATAGAACTCGAGGAATTTCTCAGGAATTAAAGTTATACAGTTAATTAAAAAAAGAGAGAGAGAGAGAGAGAAAGAATGGAATAACAGTTACCGAAAATTCATTCCACACTAACTGGCGATTCATGTACTCAAAGCTAACAGCTCTATTCATATTAGGGCTATCGTAAACAAGCCTTGCTCTTAAAGCTCTTTCAATGAGGTTCCTAAACCTGCATCAGAACAAGACATTATTCAGTCATTCTATAATTAGGAAGCCCATCTTAATAAATAAAAGTGTGGATGAAAAATAAGAAGCACAAATATCATTTCTCATAACACTAGACAAGAACATAAGGGTAACTATCAAAAAGCTTGAGAAAATGGATGATAATCTAAATTTGTTTTCAATATCTTCTCCAGACCTGATAAATACGATAAAATTAAATGCTAGATAATCAGACTGCCCTTAATTTTATCCTGTATACTTCACAATTAAGACTCAGCTAATGCCATCCCATTCTTAGTTTGGTGAAAAATATGTTCAAATCAATCTTGACAAGAATGATTTTACAAACTTATTCTACCCTACAAGATCAGTTTCATTATTAATTTATTTGAATTATAACTGAACTCCTTATTACCATCCCTTCATTTTTTGTATAAGTGATAATGGATGCTCGTCCAAAATCCATCAATCAAAGTTCTTTCTGTTTACTGAAAATTGTTTGTTTAGTGAACCTGTTATGAGATATCAATAATAGCTAACAAAACGAGTTGGTATTAAAATGACTATGTCAGCTAATGATTGTAGATCTATATATAACCTTCTTGGTTCACCATGTTGTAAAAGTGGCTACATAGCAATTTCCCTTCTCCACTATCCAGTACACGCCTGTTTTCTCTCATACAAACTTATATAACAGATAAAGTCATTTGCATGCCACTAATTCTTTATATTAAACATCTTAGCTCAGCATGTACCTTCCCGTGTAAAGAAATAGGAGTAGGTTGCCAAATGAGGCAGCCTTATAAAGTCCTTCAATACGTTGTATTAAAATCCATGCTCGCCGTGCCAGCGGTCTCTGAATCACATACAAAAAAGATCAGCGCCTACTTCAACCACATTTTGACACACCAGACATTTAAAATAAAACACAAAATAAAAAATAACTCTCTTCCTGAAAATAATACCTGCTCAGAGTCACCCCATCTACGAAAAGCAGAGAACGATTGTAAACGAGCCCAGATATACTGACCACCAACAGTTGCAATACAGTACCATAACTTCTGAGCAACTGTAAGTCCAGGTCCTTCCAAACCTGTTCTAACTGTAGGAAAGAAAAAGAAGTTTTAGAACAAGTTACGAATTCAAACATTAGTAGGTATGGTGCGAAAAAAATCAAAGTTGAGTGAAGCAATGTCATAATAAAGGGAAGCTGTGCATGTGCCCTAGGCTTTTGGAATTGGACACAATAATAACTCCCGGTCATTATGTCACTCAGTCCGTTCTCTATTTTCAAAATTAACTACATCTACGATTTTAAAAAGATGAAGAAAAAAAAGTTTCACATAAGGAAGCACACAACAAAAACCCATTAAAAAATATGACATTATTTCGGAATCTCCAAATGTCCCCAAGGATTGCAAACATAGCTAATAACATATTTCATAAACAGTAGCATCTATCCAGAAAAATGTGCTAGAGAAATCGTGGGCATAAATTAATAGTTCTCTCCAGCCATTACATTTTATTTTAGGGGATCCATCTAACTCATAGGCGTTATTATATAGTTTGAGCCTTAGAAGCACATTTTTGTGTACATGTGAATTTCTTATGATGGGTCAAATTGCTAGTAGATTAAAATACATACACAAAGATGTAATTATAACTCTTGTTTCTTACATTTTTTATAATTTTCTTTTAATACATAGTTTGTATGATTACTTTAAGGGATAATATCAGTTACCCTATACATTTTGGGTTAATAACAAATTTATTTTTATGAAATTCAGTAATACCCATCCCAAGTACAAGTTCAACAATCCCAACTTAGAAAAAAAAAAATAGTTCAGTGAGTTAAAAGAGTGAGAAAATTGTCGGTGAAAAGGAAGTGCAGAAAGCAATCTGCTGTGAAAGAGAAAAGAGTGAGAAGAAGAGGATAAGAAAGAAGGAAAAGGAGGAAAAGGGAGGAAAGAAAGCAGAAGTAGAAATAAGAAGAATAGGTGTTAGTAGGAAGGGATATTTGGGAGGATAGGGTCGCTATGGTGCTTTAGTTACAACTTACAAGGGCGGTATAAGAAAAATAGATATATAATTGTTAAAACTTTACACGAACCAAAATTATACTAAGGAAAGAAACAAGGCTTTTTGCAAGACTCTTGGTTCCTAACATTTTGGCTTTTCTTGACTTGTTACAAATGCTAGAACCTATCCCCTTTTAAACTTGCTATAATCAACATTACCTACTTTTTTAACCACAAATTTCAATTTCATTTCACTTAATTTCCACCACACATCATATCTGACTATTTTACTTCTTTTTCACAACAAATTATACCTACCACCTAGCTTTTATTTCAAACTCTAGGCATACTTTTTAACTGTTCAAATTTTGCTCATGGTAAGGCTTTGGTGACAATGTCACTTCAGTCTTGCAATAGTCAAGTTCTATTGTTATACGCTAATGCACTTTTTACCACACAATTCTAGAATCATTCGAGTAAACTATCTTGGATCATTGAAGAAAAATATAGGCCGGAGGTCTAATGTGTGGTGAAAAATAATTAAAAGGGTGTTGCAAAAAATTATAGTACTACTCATTTATTTCCTTGGTAAAATTTTGGTTCTGGTAAAGTTATAACTATTTCTCTACTTCTCCTACATTTCCATTGTAACTAAAGTACCTTACCAATCTTATTCTCCCAAATATCCCTTCTACTAACAATAGATAAGTGAAATAAACTAAATTTTAGAAGAAAAAAAAAAAGATTTAGTCAATAGAGAGAAATCTTTCTTTTGCTTGTCCTTTGAATTTTGATATTAATCACAATATTTATTAGAAGAAGCTTTATAATCTACCCTGAACTTCAAGGTGATACCCTTTAGCCTATTGTTTTATGGTTTTGACTGAACATTTCTTGTCCTATACCGCCATCGAACCTAAACCCTGATAATTACCAGTCCTTAGTTTTGTCACGAACAATTTTCGTAATAGAAAAGGGAGAAGCAGGGCCCAATGCAACACTGATATAAGTGATACTATCACATATTTTTGTTAATTTGAGTTAGAGGCACATCTTTTGTTATGCGTATTTTAATCCACCTGCAATAATACCTATCATAAGAAATTGTATCCAGGAAACCTACATCTTCATGTAATTATTATGAGGAGATACTGACTCAATGAACAATGATGGTCAACAAGTTTTTAACCACCCTTTCCAACTATATAAGTTCTTGAAGGAATAAAAAAAATCAAAACCTTTTATGGCATCGATGTATTCAGGAATCTATCTATTTTTTTTCTCATTATCAACAATGTAGACAAGATCAAACTGTTAACAAGAACTATCACATGATACCAAGAGCCAAATCCATTAAGTAGCTGCACAATCAAGAGATTCCGGAGCTTACCTTTTGCCCTTGTTTCTGTTGCACGTTCGTCTCTATACCTCAAATTCATTAAAGCATTTCCTGGTGTAGGCTTATCTACCCAAATTGAGAATCGCCAAATGAGAAACTCAAGGAAAGCATCGAGTTCTGGTTCATATTGAAATAACATTCCTGGCTAATCCCAATAAATGAACAAAACAAAATTAAAAAAAAAAAAAAAACATTTCCATAAACGAATTTCACTTCAATTGCTACACTACTAATTCCACGAATAACACAATACAGATACCTTCATCAAAGAGAAGACCTTAACCAACTGTTCTTTTAACATAGCTGACATTTCAATGTCCAATCTAGCAGCATCAAACTGATTAACTCTTGATATAGAAATCGGTATTGTGGACTGCCAAAACACAAAACAGAAACAAAAAGTAAATAATTTTCACAACTATCCAGATTAACAACTAATATCTACTTCAGAGTTCAGACCCTGATACCAAGAACAAAACTTTATATATAAATATTAGAACACCCAATATTCGTTAGAAATACATCCATCAACTAATCAAATTCAGATAAGGCTTCATATCGCATTTCTTCATATTCTTCATCAAGAAAACAAAATTCCCACAAAAACTTTCCAGGAATACTCAGTCTGAAATATCAAACTCAAAAAGAATAAAAATTGAACAAAAACAAAGCCCTAAAACATGAATTGAGCAACAAATATTATATATATATATATATAAATTTATTAAAAAAAAAAACAAAACAAAACATTGATAAAAGGGCAAGCAATTGAAGTGTACCTGATGAGAGAGAGACAGAGACTGCCAGTGAGGAAACAGTTTCTGGTAAGTATCCATCCATGCCTCTTCTGCTGGTGGTGTTGTTGTATTATTATCGCTGCTTGAAGTCATTTGTGAAACTGGGTTTTTTATTTTATTTTTTTCTTGATGATAAAATTAATTCATTAGGGTTTCCTTGAAACCCTTTTGAAGTTGTGGATTTTTTGGAGGTGGGTTATGGTTTTTACTTTTTATTACAGAGAGGTGGCTGAGAAGAGGCATGGATGGATACTTGACAATGGTGGTCGGTGATGACGGGTGACCCTGTTGAATAATTTTTTTTTTTTTTTTTGGGTGTTAAAAAAAGTTTTGTTTATTCCTTTAAAGCGGTTTCAATAAGGGGTGTTTATGGAAACTTACAACAACATAGATTTTTTTAATTAAATATTTTCTTTTTAATTTTTTGCATTATTACTGGATTTTCAGATTTTTATTCCCTTCTTAATTTGCATTTTGATTAGCAATTTCTAAAGTAAAATGTTTATGTTTCTATCATCACTAGCCTTTCCCAAGTTTTTTCCTCGTCTCTTTCACCGAAATAACTGTAACATTTTACTCCGATATCATTCCTCAATTCTGGAGATCAGGAAAGAAAAAAATTGTGGGTCAATGAAATACACTTATTCCTAATAAATCTTATGGAATCACTGCCAGTCTGCCACATGACTAGTTAAACTTTAAAGCAAATCAAAAATAAAAGAAGGGTAAAAGACAATAGACTTTTAGAGAGAGATCGATGAGATTGTTGTTAAGCCTAGAGATTGATGAGACAATTGACTTTTAGAGAGTGAATGAGATTGTCGCCGCTAGAGTAGCAAGAGAAATATACAAAATTTGAGGATGAAAAAGTAAGAGAAATTTATTGGTGTGAATCGGTTTTGTTTTAACTATGTGAGAAACGTAACCTCATAGTAGGGTTGGTACTGTACCTCCCTTCCACATATGTGGTGAGGGGTTTAAATTCTATAATGCACATTTTATAAATATGTGTGAGGAATTTTTTTCCCGGATTGTGAGAAGTAGTTATCTCCCATTATAGGAGTAGAAATTTAGACCGCATGTGTATTGTTTGATCTCGGCAGGTTCAAAAAAGGTAAATCCAAGCCATAGATTTAGTTGCTACATGGCAGCCGTATACGATTAATTGATGTAATTAATGGGTGTACATTATATTTAGATTCATTTTAATTAAAATAATTTGTTATTTTGTGTTGAGATATTTCTATAATTAAATTTTTTAATAAAATATGGGTATGTAAATCATCTTTTTTTATTACTGTTATGAATACGGTTTAGAATAAAATTTCCCCTAAAGAAGAAGTCTTTTTGTACTTTTATGATTTAATGAATAAATGTGAGGCTTGATTCTTCAACACATTTTATGTCACTTTACGATTTAATAGACAAAGGTGAAAATCGAACACTCAAACACTTGTTATACACGTGAAACATAAAGCTCAAGGCCACTTTTTAAAGAATAATGAAAATATTGTGACCTAAATATAAGAATATTCTTAATATTGAATAATTTTTTATAACAGTAAAAAGCATTTTTTTTTTTTTTTATAGAAAAAAAACTACAAAATATATAAAGATATATTTTATAATTTATCAGATACAATTACAAATAAACCCTCAAATGACAATTCTTGGTTTTAAAAAAAGGGTAATATGGTCATTAAAGGTTTCCTGAAGATGAGGCATTGTTTTCTTCGGAACATCAACTCATGTCAGCTACACGGCCTACACCAGAAAACAGGAAGCTATTTAAATGAACATGTAAGTGGAATAGAGGATACATATGTCTTTTCACTTGTTTTACAAATAATTCTACTCAATTCAATTGCTCTTTCTTTCTTTCTTTCCAAATATATATATATATATATATATATATATATATATATATATATATACACTCTTTCTATCAAAAATTCTATTATCAGTTTGAATTGATAAAATTTATATCAGTTCCTTGCATGTGGATCACTGGATTTAAATACTTTGAATCAAAGTATGTAAATGTAGTAGTCCACAATCTTTGTCATGATATATTTATTGTCAGGACGAACTGATAATAGAAAAAAAAAAAAAATATATATATATATATATATATATATAATACGGTTTCATTCACATCAGTGTGCATTGATGTAACTACATCAGTATCAATGTATATAGATCACTAATTATGTAACTTCATCAGTCAAAGTATGCAAATCAAATGGTTCACATCCAACACACTGATGAAGTTATATCAGTACGCACTGACTTTAACATTTCTTTATGTATATATATATTTGATAAAGTTAACATCCCCTTCCACATTAATAGGTCGAACAGAATTCGAGTGTCGAAATTTGAATCTTATCTTGCGTACTTCACAAACATGTATAGAGAATTTTCATTACGTTATTATGGGCATAGATATCTCCCAATCGTGAGAGTATTCATCAATACTCCGGCCCGGCAAACAGGTCCGTTCAATGTTAGATTTAAAAAAAAAAAAAAAAAAAATCAAACATAAATTACAAAACAGCAAAAAAATTGTATACACTAAAATTCAAAAAATGTAATTTGATTACACAGGCGAGTTGACAAAAGTGCCCCTAGTAGCCCAACAAAATTCCTTATCAACCTCATCAGCTAATCCCACTTCTCCAAAGCTCCTCAAACCTTTACTCAAAACCTTAGCCACATATTCATCTACTTTCCAATCACACCCCACTCCGTTTCTTTTCATCACCCAGAAGATCCTGATCGTCGATTCCTTCAATCCAGCCCCAACCACTCCCTTTACCACCCTCACCAGATTCCTCTCATCGCTGCCGTCGATCTCCTCCAACTCCTCAATCAGGGAGTCTATCTCCGCCGTCATTCGGTTCCTGGCGAGAGCGGCGATGAGATCGGCGAGGAGTGCGAGGTCCTGGTTGGGGTACTCCGAGCTGAGGGCGGAGAAGACGTGGAGGGCGACGACACACTCGTTTTGGCGGAGGAGCTCGCGGAGGGAAGCGAGGAGGTCGTTCTTGATGAGGCGGGAGAGGGAAGGGTAGTTTGGGGAAGTGGGGTTGGCTTTGTGGGCCCGTTTGAGTGATTGGACGGCTTGGATTGCTTCGGTGCTCAGGATTCTGCCTTTGACGAGAGGTCCACGGTTGTCGCGTGGACCGCAACGCACTGGAACATAGTGGGTATGTTTGAGGTTGACGGTGGCGATTGGTTGTGGTTTTTGAGAGGAATGGTGGGAGGAGAGGTAAGTGAGGTTTGAGTGAAGAGTTGAAGCCATGGAGATGGAGAACTTTTTCTGGTGAGGTTTTTTGCAAGAGACGGTAGAAGGGATAATGGATTTTGGGGAACGGTTTGAAATTACTATTTTGTCCCCTAATTGTCAAGGATAGAATGGGTATTGAAAATATAATTTAATAAAATTAATTTGTAGGGTAAAATTTTGTGAATTTAATGATAGTAGAATTAGGTTTAGGGTGGCTATATTGCCACCCATTTTTATCTTCTCACACCCATTTTTTTTAGAGGAATGCTATCTACCTTTTCCATTTGCCTTTCCCATTTACCTTTCTCACTCATTATTTGACACATGTACACTTTTTCATTTAATAAAAAGCTCTCACTTTTTGCTACAAAGCTTATTTACATATTTACCCTTGATGGTTGCTTTTATCATTTCATTATGCTTTTATCATTTCATTAATAAGGGTTAATGAAATGATAAAAGCAACCATTAAGGGTAAATATGTAAATAAGCTTTGTAGTAAAAAGTGAGAGCTTTTTATTAAATGAAAAAGTGTACACGTGTCAAACAATGAGTGGGAAAAGCAAATGAGAGTGGTAGATAGCATTCCCCTTATATTATTAAGAAAAAAGGGGAATGATATCTACCTTTCCCATTTGCCTTTCTTACTCATTGTTTGACACGTGTACACTTTTTCATTTAATAAAAAGCTCTCACTTTTTACTACAAAGCTTGTTTACATATTTACCCCTTATTAATGAAATGATAAAAGCAACCATCAAGGGTAAATATGTAAACAAACTTTGTAGTAAAAAGTGAGAGCTTTTTATTAAATGAAAAAGTGTACACGTGTCAAACAATGAGTGGGAAAGGTAAATGAGAAAGGCAAATGGGAAAGGTAGATAGCATTCCCCTAATCACATTAAACGAAGAGTAAATCATTGTCAATTTATTTGAAGAAAAATAACAAACAATTCCCGGAAGAAGTGAAGAGTTACATACACACAAAAAGATGGCTTTTTTCTTCTTTGTTGTTGATGTGTTGTTGTATGCTTATAGACAATTTTATTTTTTTATTATTAATGTTTCAAAATAATAGTTTTGGGGATGGATGAAACCAAGATAATAAGGGTGCGTTTGTTAACGTTTTCAGAAACTGTTTTTTGTTTTCTGAGTCACAAAAACAGGAAAAACCCGTTTGGTAGATGATTTCAAAAAACTGTTTTATAAAACATTGAGAATAGTTTTCAGTTTTAATGAACAAAAAATTGTGAACTCTGAGAACAACAATTTGTTGTTTTCAGTATTCTTGAAAACTTTTTTTTAGCAATAAAATTTACTCAAACCAAATCCATCTTTTGGATCTTTATGGATCTATATCAAAAAGATGATGATGATTTTGATAAGTTTGATGATGAAAATTAAATTTATTTATTATTTAATTTTATTTTTTTTTAATTTTAATGTTTAATTATTTTAATATCACTTTTTCATTATTTATAATATTAATCTTTTAAAAATGATTTTAAAAATATTATACTAAACACGTTTTTTATGTTTTGATTTTCCGAATATCGTTTTTAACCATTGCTACCAAACGCGTTTTCGAATTCAAAAAATCCAAAAATCAGTTATTCAAAAACTTCAGATTACAAGAAAACAAAAACTGAAAAACGAAAACGTTACCAAACGGCCCCTAATATTGCTTACGAAATAGCCATTCCTCATTTTAGTAATGTCTTAACATGATTTTGAGCATTGAAATATGAAGGAATTTTCCCGACCAATGATGAAGAAAAGAAGGAATTATATTATTTAGATATAAAAGTAATTTTGTTATAAGTTATTTTAGTTTTAAAATATTTTAATAAAAAAAATGGGCGTGTGAAGACATTCTATGGGTGACAATAGATTCACCCATAAGATTATTGTGGGAAAAGATCAATACTAATAAAGTCATTCAAAAAAGATTTCAAACAAGGTGACATCTAATCTAATTATGTTAGGCAGCCAACACATCATGCCAACAATTGAAAAGTTTTTCTGCACTTGTTAAAGACTTAAGGGCTTGTTTGGCGCATGGGTTTGGACTTGGATTGGACTAATTTAGTCCCAGTCCTGCGTTTGGTGATAGTCTGAAACATTGGACTATTAATCCCATCATCAAAATAGTCCCATGATCATAAGATAAAATATACCCACCTCCCACCCTAACTCTATTTGTCCCAAGACTATTTACCATGTGGACCCCACACACTTAATTCATTCTCATCATTTTTTTTTCCCAACGTTTCCTCTCTTTCACTGAAACCAGACCCAGATTTCTTCCAAGACTTCAACCTTTCCTCTCTCTCTTTCAACCTTTCGTCTCTCTTTCTTCAACCATTCCTTCTCCTTCCGCCGATGCGGCCTTCGTCTTCGTCTCCTTCTACCTTTGTCTCCTTTCGCCGCACCGGCTTCGTCTTCGTCTCCTTCTGCTGCCGCGGCCTTCGTCTTCTTCTCCTTCTGCTCGGTCTGATCCAGGCCTTCCACAACTCGCCATAATAAGAAGATGAATATCTGAGTTTCCAGATCTTTAAAAATGAAGTTTTTCTTTTCTTTTCTTTGATTGATGTTAATAATGATTATAATAAAATAAAATAATAATAACTTTATGAGTTTCCAGATTTTCTTGCTTTTTTTTTTTTTTCTCTGAATTTCCAGTTCTGCATGGTGGAGAACTTTATTATTTCATTGTTTTTCTTTGATTTTTTCTCCTATAAGAAAGAAGAAGACGAATATGGGTTCCCAAATCTCTTGACAAAATATATTTATTTTTCTTTAATTTTTCATTGATCTTCTTAATTGATGATAATGATTGAGAAAGAAGAATATGAATATATGAGCTTCCAGATCTTGAGTTTATGAAGAATATGAATGAGTTTCCAGATCTTGAGCTTCCATATATATGAATATATGAAGAATATATGAATATGGGTTTCCAAATTTTCTTAATTTTTTCCTTTAAAAACCGATGTTAATAATGATTGAAGAACTTTATTATTTCAATTTCTTCTTTGATTTTTGATTTTTTTTTTCTCATCATAAGGAAGAAGACGGAGATCTCTCTTGAAAAAAAAAAATCTCATGTTTATTATTCAATTTTAAAATATTAACAAATTAAAAATATTATTATATTTAGTCCAATCTCATGTTTCACCAAACAAAACATAGTATTAATTCGGTCCAGTCCCATGTTTCCCTAAACACAGTATAGTATTCATTTAGTCCAATCTAGTCCAGTCCAATCCCATTTAATCACAGTCCCATCTTAATCCAATCCAATCCCATGAAATAGTCCAATCCAATCATGCGCACCAAACGGGGGCTAAAGGGTTAATTGTATTAACTTACCCTTACTTTATTGGATATAGAAATATTCTAAAAAGATATCCTAAATTAACATAAACATCCATTGCCATCAATTCAATCTGTTAACTTTAACGGTTGACTAACTTTAATTTATGGAAAACCAAATATACCATTACCACACCATCCTAGACATAACATATTTTTAAATAAAAATTGATAAATAAAAAATTCAAAAAAAAAAAAAAAAAAAAAGAGATAACATTTCGGCCGTTTACAGAAACATTCTTAATTAACAAAGGAGCCTCCTCTACGAACTGCAGGAGGTTGATTTCAAAGATTGATGAAGATTTTTTCTGGTAAGTAGAAGATCGTTAAAGATCTATTGTTTCCTACTCCATCGTCGATAGATTATCTTGTTGTTTTTTTTTTTTTTAAATATATTTGATTTTTCAATTTTAATTAAAAAAATATTTAATGTTTGAGATGATCTGACAAAGGTATATTTAGCTTTTTAATGGTCAAAGTTAGTTAACCGTTAAAGTTAACGGATTGACTTGATGACAAGAAAGTTTGTGTTTACTTATGGCTTCTATTAAGAAAGGATTTCAGAGCACTTCTTTCTTTTTCATTCAACTATGTTGTGACTTAAATATTCTCCCTTTGTTCTTTTCAGGGGGTGGTTGTTTGATAATATTTTTGAGGTCAATTTGGTTTGTATAGTATTTTGTAGTTTTGGTCTTTTTATATAACTCTTTTTCAATAGCTTGTTGACCGCTTGTTTGTTTGTTTTTTTTTTTTTTTTTTTTCCTTGTTCCCTATATAAAAAAGTATAAAAAAGAAGACAGAAAAAGAGAATGGGAATAATATTTTTGAAAAGAAAGTTGGAAAAAAATCTGAAAAGTGAAAGGACAAATTTGTCTTCTTAAAAAGTAAGGGTAAGATGGGAAAAATAATAATTTAAAGGTAAAGCAGAAAAACGTCGACAGCAGGATTCGAACCTGCGCAGGCATAGCCCAACAGATTTCGAGTCTGTCTCCTTAACCACTCGGACATATCGACATTGTTGAAACTAAATTCCTCTGTAAATATTTTATTAAACTATTAATGAGGTTTTACACATTGACAATTGACAAATGACAACCAGCCTACTTCGTGCGGTATCATTAATATAAGGTTGACTATATAAAGTCCGTAACTATACAAGATTGATTCATATCCATTAGATTTCAATCAAATGGTTCAAATAAAAAGGAGTTTTAAAAATAAAACTATAAATATTGAAAATAAATAATATTGCTTTTGTAGCCACCCTCTATAGTTTCGGATCATGTATATTAGCTAAACCCTCCGTATTATTTATTTATTTATTTAATATTTGATAAGGTATTACAAACAATATCTCATATATCAAATGTGAGCCTCTAATGGGCCAAGTTGGTCCATTTAAAAAAATAAGAGCCGAAGAAATTGAATCTTAAAAAGTCTCATCTCTTAATCATATAATTCTCAAACACAACTTTCGGCCCTTCAAATTTTGGCCTATGTGCCACGGAACTCACATGACAAGTTTATGTTAATTACTTAATTCTGTAATGATTTTTAAAAAAATTGATGCAAAACGGGTTAAAGATCTGTTGGGAGCTACCGTATTTTCACAATCTAATAATCCAATAAAAGCTCAAATTATAAGATTATCTTTGAAAATTTGTAATCAATTAGATTAGTTTTGCCACCGTTAGAAGTTAGAATAAGTGATTCTTCAATGGCTTCATGGTTCTTAAAGTTTCCAAGGTGTTTATGGGAATAGATATTTCCCGTGTATAGGAAGACCGCTCATGTATTGTTTTATCTCGGTAGGTCTCAACAGACCTCTTATCTGTCCGGCTTTAGATTTTTATTTTTATTTTTTAAAACAACAACATTTTCCCTTTCTGCTCCCACTTATGGCTCAACTAGAAAATCCAGCAGAAAATTTGATTATGGACCATTTCACTTAATAAATGATTAATACATATGGCAAGGTTTAAAGGTGGTTTGGTGGTGTAGCTAAATATCGGAAACAGTTATGGTATTCACTTAGGGTTTCTATCATGTTGTAGAAACGTGGACGATAGACAGCTCAGTGTATCTAATTTAAGCCCAATAATATTTGTTAGAAAGCTCAATACTGTTGTTTGAGTATCAATCCGTAAATTTAAACTTTCCGGTATAGCATGTTGGGAATTTGAACCGATGAACACGGAAACGACATGCCTAATATTCTCAACATAACAAATAATAATGTCTATAGCAGAAAATAAGATGAGAGAAAATTAAACCAATCACACACAACACAAGATTTATGCACATCGCTTTCTAATGCACAATGCTCCCTAGACCACTGTCTAATGTACAACGCTAGGGACATCGCTCTTCTTCTTCTTCACTTCTTCTTGGTCTTCAAAACTCCCTCAAACACCATCTCCAACTTCCAAACATTTTCCTACATTTCTAAGAAGTTTTACATCGGTTGAGTATCATTTGGTTAACATTGGGTTCACTTAGCGGTTATTTAATATGATTACTTTCTCATAGTGTTAAGAGAGGTTTCTAGAAACGATTCAAATTTACTTGATTTGAGTGTAATAACAATTACAAAGTACTGCATATGAGGTTGATGTGTTTCTAGAATTATGAACAGCAATTTGATTTTTTTTTTTTTTTTTTTGCAAAAATCAAATGCAACTATTTCATTTTTTTTTTGAAATACTAAATTGTTACATAAATTTGGGATTTTTTTTAAGAGATAGAAGACTTGAACCTATAACATCATAGTGCAGGTGTGGTGGGTTAACCGGTTACCACCGAACCAACCTGATCTCATCAATGCAACTACTACATTTATTAGATGATATTAGTTCAATTAATCAGGACCACAATTACACAAATATAGTACTGGATGACAGAGTGAATTAATGATCTAAATTTCTTTTTGGTACAATTATCACATTATTCTTTATAACTATTTAATGACTATTCTGGATATAGACATTATCTCAAATAAACAGTGCATGGAACCAAAATTTGTGGCTTATTTTGGCCAGCATATAAATGCTATAACTTTTTATATCTAATTGACTATGATTAGGTTTCAATCATTATCTTCAGTGAATAGAATCAAAATATATAAATTTAATGTGATCTAATTTTCTCATTAAATTTTATAACTACTTCACCTATTTATTCCTTTCAATAGATTTATTTATTTATTATTTATTTTTTTATGATGATTGATTTATTTTAGGCAAAATTGAATGGTTGATTTTTGCTGGACATGGTTTTGTCAACAACATTCTCTCAAGGCTTGACAGAATGTTTTAATTAATTTGGTGGCTTTTATTATTGATATAATTAGTTGGTGCTTTTTCTAGGTATGATGACATAAATAGTTCATCTATGTGTTGTCCAATTCAATCCCCAATTATACGTATCAATCGTGAGTTAAATGTCGGTTTGATCCGGGTTTATAATGGTTAAGAGATTTTTTTGTAAGAAATATATGAAAATTCATGAAAAGTTTATTTAGTTTATTAATAGAATTTTTGAGCTCCTATGATTCAATAACACTTATGTTTAACATATTTTAATCTCCATTGTCACCATCATCACTCAAT
Organism: Acer saccharum; assembly: GCA_030490815.1. Taxonomy (NCBI): domain Eukaryota; kingdom Viridiplantae; phylum Streptophyta; class Magnoliopsida; order Sapindales; family Sapindaceae; genus Acer; species Acer saccharum. The sequence goes on along the minus strand of CM059866.1, from coordinate 15,939,258 downwards.
TTATACAATATCACAATAAAGGGTGGGGGGGATTTGCTGGATGCTGCCGAAATCGAATGCTATATGTGTGGTCTGGATATATACTATCATAACGAGAGATATTTACTCCCACAATATTGAGTAGAAAACTCCCCACACATGATGTAAGATGAGCATGGAAGGATTCAATTCGAAAAGAAAAAAATAACACACACTTATTCACAAGATTCCATCAATAAGAACTCTATCTTCATACAAAAATTCTGACAAATTTTGTAGTTTCATATATGCAAAGAATTTCAAGATATATATATATATATATATATATATATAAAGTTTCCGGTGCCAACTAATTAAGCACTTACATTACATCAACATAAAAAAACAAGACCATTTTCAAAGTGATAAACACTTCAAATTTCCAATACTGCTTTGATAATTGATTAACATTCCTTCAATCATATTCTGACAAATTTGATCCTCTTGAAATCTTACCACTTTGTGATATCATATCACGCTTTGACACTTGAAAAGATTCTCAATCTGTGGATTTTCTAGTTATTTTGATAAAAGAGTGGACATGGACATTATTGATCCAAAGGCGATAAATAAGTTTATATATAACCTTATATTAGGGGTATACACCTGACAAGATATATATATATATATATATATATATATATATATATATATATATATATATATATATATGAGTCTCTCATGAGAGATTCCTTATTTTAATTTTGGAAAACACATTGATTTTAATGAATTTTAATCTGAATTTTTTTTTTTTTTTTTTTTTAATGGATGATGAGTTCAATGAAATCTACATATGAATAAAATTTGAGAAGTTTTCGAATACCAGAACTATTTTTCTTAAATTTTCCTATATTTCGCCTATTTTCTGATGCCTTCGTGTTTAAATTTTTTTTGGATAAATAGTTATAGTGCTCAGAAAATTCTCAAATTTTGTTCATATGTAGATTTCATTGAACTCATCATCCATAAAAAAAGTCAGATTAAAATTCATTAAAATTGATGTGTTTTCATCACGGTCCTTACCGAAATTAAAATAAGGGATCCTTCATGAGAGACTTACTATATATATATATATATATATATATATAGATACACATACCATGTATATCCTTTGAATTTTGATCCAAAGACTGACAAATAACTTTGTATATAACCTTATGTCAGAGGGTATACACCTGAGAAGCTATATATATATATATACACACACACACACACCACGTATCTCAAATTAGGATATTGTCAACCTGAATCAACAAAGTAACTTCACGGCTATTTTTGTCAGTTTTGAGAGAATCAGAATCTATGACATTATAGAATATTTTAGGTATTATAAAAAAATTAATATTTTAAGAGATCTGAATTTTACATATCACTTATTAGTAGAGCCAACACATTCCTTTCACATAAGTGGTGAGGGGTTCAAATCCCACCCTGCACATTTTACAAGCATGTGTCATGTGTGAGAAGTTTTCTTCCCGAGTTGTGGGAGTAGATATCCAGGCCCGCACATGTATTGTTTGATCTGGATAGGTCCCGGCAGTTCTATGGTGACGGGTTCAAATCCCACCCTGCACATTTTACAAGCATGTGTCATGTGTGAGAGGTTTTCTTCCCGAGTTGTGGGAGTAGGTATCCGGGCTCGCACATGTATTGTTTAATCTGGATAGGTCCGGCAGTTCTATTGTAATAGTTTTTGTAATACTTCAAAAAAATATATACATTTTTATTTTATAAGTCCAATTAAAAAAAAAAAAAAAAAAACTAAATATGTTTATTTATTTATTTATTTGAAATATAGTCATTTTAATATTAAATGATTTTTTAACAATGCCTTTTAGAAAAAAAAAAAAAAAAAATTGGAAGATAATTTTTTGTCTCTAAATATATACCATTTGGTAGAGAACATTTATATTGGAAATCACTTTCAACAAAAATAAAATGGCCAAAAAAAAGTCTTAGTTCTGACAAGTTTTGATGTGTGATTCAATAAGCACTATGTGCTGGTGAATGGAGAATGAACAATTTTGAGATCAGAAGTGAGTGTGTGCATGCTTAATTTCAAAATTCTTCAATCAAAATTTGACCCCAAAAAATAAATAAATAAATTAATTAAAACTCAGATTGATCAACCAAGAGTAAAAATTATAAAAACAAAATAGGTATTAATTGATTTAGAAGACGTGTTGAATGAATTAGGAGGATTATATATCCTCCTAGTTAAAATGTTTTAGATTTTTATTTGATTTGTGTGATAATTACACATCATTTAATTAGTCACATATCGTACATATTTTCATATCGTGACATCAATATCAATATATATTTTCATGTCGATCGTACAATAAATAAATAAATATATATATATTTATATTATGATATCAATATCCATAAAAAACAAATTTGTATTTTTTTTTCTTCAATTCTATACCATACCAGTCACTGTTACATTTATAACAATGACAACTATATGTATATATTTATCAATATTCCTTTTGAATACGATGCCTCTATAGATTTAATTATGAGGTTCCACACACAATTGATATCTTGGTCAATTTAATCAAAACTGTTGCTAATTTGATTGGCAATAATTGAAAATTATATATTTTGTTGTTTGGTTTAATTAGACTGCAAGCTGGCTGATAATTATACATATTTGCACAACATTTATTCTCTTCCCATCATTTTCTTTCCAACATTTACGAGTTACGACTAATTAACACAATATTCTTACGGTGGCACGTTAACTCTTAACAAAGTGAATGTACACTTCTCATTTCTCGTCTATGATAGGGGTTTTAGTTACACACAACTACTTCTCATTTCTCATCTGTGATATATAGTGGTTCTAGTTTCACATTTATCTATTAAATCGTAAAGTGTAAAGAGATAGACACCTCTCCTTTAATGGGAGTTGTATTCTAAACCCTTACACAATTGGTGTCAGATCTCACTTATGCTTTGCGGAAAGTTGGCATTTACTTTATATCTGTAACTTTTTTTTTTTTAACTGTGATAATTGGCTTTGTTAAGCTTTGTTAAGTAATTATAATCAAAGTAATCATTATTTTAAAGCAAATTAATTAATCACTTTTAGGAGCTTAAATAAACATGTTCCTGATCAATTCATTAGCATAGTATAGTTTAATAATTGTTTTCAACTGATTAGCATTTTGGTGATTAATTATCTACATAATTAAAGAGTTTACTTTATGGAAAAATTACTTTTTTTTAAAAAGAAAATAGGAAAATAAAAGTGTTGGTGCATGGCATAATTTCTATTGTCTTGGTTGATTGGTTTGAAAATTTTACAATTCCATCATATAATCAAGTGAGCAACAATTTTATAAACAAATAGACATGTACGAAATACACAAATAACACAACCACAAATGTGTCAATCACGATTGTATCTGACCTTTTTTTTAAGATATAACACCTAGAGTACACCGATTTAAACCAAAAACGTGATTAAATGAGCACCCTTTAGGACTAAGAAAGTTTATTATTACAAAGTTCAAAAACTTGTTTTAAAGATCAAATCTACCGACAACTTATTTGTACGGTAGGTATATGTATGTATACACTTAGAAATTCTTCTACCTTGGAAGGCAATATGTATATTGGGACCTAGCTACCATTATTGTTGTGAGGGTCCAGAGGGCAGCTGTGAATTGTGAATTGTGATCCCAAAGTTTCAAAACCTTAGCTGAATGATATGTATGTCACTTGCATTGCAGCTTCATGATCTTCTTCACCAATAATTCATTTCAATTCATCATCATCAACAACAACAACAACAACAACAACAGTGTTTTTGATTACATAAATCACAAAATCACATGTTCAATGACCCATTCCTGTGGCCTTAAAAGGGTACATCATCACTATTTCGAAACCTTCAAATCAGACCAAAATTCTCAATTATTTGTATTTCTGTTGGTCAAGTTGTGCCTCTTATACAGTAATGCCCTTTTATAACTTTGTAACGTTACAGGGTCGGTTTTGTAACATTATAAACATAATTTGGATATTTACATGTGACTATGTGAGAACTCTTATGTATGTATATGTTGTTGCGGATTCTAATTTGTTTGATCAATATCTTAAATTGACTAATATATCCTCCGCATGCACCATAGTAAAATTCGGATTTTTGTTTTCAATTTAATTCACTCATTGCCAATCCATCCAACAGTTGAGATTTGACATCTGAATTGAAATAAAGCACGGACATTCGCACCAGCTTTATATTACAGAAGCTGATCGATTAAGCTCCCAGAAGCTTGAACTGATCATATTGACTTCATTCTTCTAAACAATTTAAATCCACAAACAATCATATTATTATTCTGGATCGATCTACTGTTTTGATAATTTCAAATATGTGCCGGCCAAAAAAACCAACAATGTAAAATGAAAACGATTTCAATACATATATTTAGAGATTATGATAAATAATTTCCACATGCAACCATGTTTTTTGGATCAGAATTGATTTAATTAATTTGTCACTGTCCATTGATGGAAACAATTCAGAGAAAAACCTTGTAGAGAAACTGTTTTCAATTTGATGTTTCTCATGTTTGATTGCTTGGTACATTTTTGGGAAGATTCCCACTTGAATCATATTCTATAGATTTCAAAATCATTTTGGGATAATATAGAGATAATTAACCTTCCTTCATTTTTTGTTTAAAAACTTAAAACTAATACATTCATACTTGCACGTCTCTTATTAGCTCTGGTAGTGTCCCATCATAAACATTTTATAAGCATATGTGTGGGATCGGGAAGTATTCACATCGCTATTGTTGGAGTAATTAAATATCTCTTTAGTATATACGAGAGTAGATATCCGTACTGAGATTATAATGATAATTAATTTCGACAGGTTCATCAACACGAGGAAAAATATGCGAGTGATGATGATCTAATGGTCACCATTTAATCTCCACACAAGTTTTTTTTTTAAATGGGGTCAAAATCACATGGGAAAGAATAACCTTACCCTTTTAGGTGCCACAGCAACTTGAATAGTTGAATTCCTTTGAAGTTTTGATATGATCGTCCTCTGCAACTTGTTGTGTTCACTGTTCTAATGGTGGCTAGCAAGTGAGACCCACCAAGTTTTATGTATATCAAAAAACAACACTTTTAACATATGACCAATAGCAATTAGCAAGAATAAAATATGTTTAATAATATATATATATAGGGTTCATATTGCTATATGAATAGTAGTATAGTACTATTTGTTTTTGGATATATATATAAAATTGTAACTATGATGCCAATTTTAAAACAATTATCTTACGTCTATCATCGTAAATTTATACGTTATTTAAAACTAAAAAATTACGAGAAAAAAATAATAATCCGATGTGAACATTACTTCAAACAAATAAATAAAACAATATATTGTACTGCTGACGAATGTTCTATTAATCACTTTATGTTTATTGACAGAACCAACCGACCAAATTATCTTTCCATCCAAAAACAAAATTAGTATCCATATAAACACATATAGAACTATAACAAACCTATAACAACTCTCAATTATATAGTAATACACAATTACAACCAATAAGATCCACTAAGATTAGATACAATTACTTAAGATGTATCAACAATGAACTAATTACACCCATATCAATGAGGTTATTGGTTCATGTCATATACTCATTCCCTAGTTTTCAGTTTTTGTAATAAAACAAAATCCATGAAGATGAAAGTGCAAATATTATTTCAGATAAATTAATCTATCAGCTGAGTTACGCCCCTGTTGACAGATTAATTAGCATGTACAATGCAAAGACATACATTTAATGAATTTCAATCAATTTCAATGAGGGGTCCTTTAATTACCATTAAAGACCTTGTTAAATTTCAATCAATTTCAATAAATTTTATTGCGGATTTTTTTTTAAAGAACAATAAAACACAATGGCGAAAACATTTTGAATATTTTTAACTCTAAAACTATATTTTTCTTTTTTTCCTATGTCCCATACCTTCTTCTAATGCTTCATAAAAAAATAATTGATAAATTAAAATAGTTTTAGTCCTCAAAAAAATTTCAAATTTCTTTCATAATTTTTTTCATCCATTGAATTTTTTTTTTTCTTTTATCATAATTCATTAAAATGCTTTGATATAAAGGATCCCTCAGTAGGTAAAGTATTGTTAACATCAAAATGTAGGGTATGAGCACCCACTTATATATACAGAGGACTAGAGGAGAGGACACAGCTGGATATGTAACCTAAATTACCACCCAATTGTGGGGGACCCAGCATCTCGTGCCACGTGGACCCATCACAACGGTGGATCCCACATTACCCCTCTTTTGTGTGTGATCAATAGTCAAACAAAGCAGCCACATATGATACGATTCTTTCTTACAATGTATTACATAATTAAATGGAAAATTCCATTCATCTTTCTGAAATTGGTATTCTTTTATCTTCAAACTCTCTAGTCTCTATTTTCTTACAAATTTGGTAAATTAAAATAACCAAATTTGTGCAAGCAATATTTGTTTTAAATGACTAATATACATTTATGTGAAAGAAATGATGATGAGATCTATTTGTTTTGGTTGAAAATTTTAAAATGGATTCCGTGTATGAATTTCACAGTGTATTTGAGTGGCATAGTGTGTATACATAGTATTATTGACTATAGCATATTATTACTAATTTTTCTTTCTTTCCTTCCGACAAGGTTGCTAGTGCTCTAGAGGCGTGGCTGAGCTAGTAAATAGACGAGCTTGGGGTTTGAGCAAATTACTCTAAAGTCAGCTGCTCGAATCCTATCAATAGCAAAAAGCTTCAAAAAATACATGGTTTAAATAAATTGATAAATAGATACTGTTAAAAAAAGAAAAGAAAAAAAGACAAGGTTGCTAGAGATCGCAATCAATAGGTACCGGGACACTAAGCCGGTATCTGTTTAGCATCATCTACCACATTCCAATATATATATATATATATTTTAAAAAAAAAAACAGTAAAATAAATAAATAAACTGTTCAACAATTCCAACAATATTTATAGTGATGGCTATGATATACTAGTATTAATTATGATCAAAATGATCTATTACATTTACAACCCAATTTATATTCACATATAAATTAAGATAATGAGTTTTTTTAAAATTTATTTAAAGGGTATTTTTATCGAAAACACATGGTGCTATTAAAACCTAGATGATTAAATTTGTGTTATTTAGATAACAAACAACAATAGTTGCTATAAATTTCATAAATTTAAAGAAGTTGGTTTGGATTTGGATTCACTAGTAGAAGCCAGAGAAATGGAAGTTATCCTAATGAAAATGGAGGGACCGAAGATTTTTTATTTTCTTTGTTGGTATAAATAAACAGTAGAGCTATTTATTAACTTTTAATAAAGAATGTGGAGGACAAATGGGCCACCATTCATTTTCAAATTAATGCCTACCTTTGCGTAATTTAAATATCTTTAATTAAAGCATTTTAGATAAAAATAAAATAAAAAGCAATTGACTGCAATTAATAAGATTACAACTCACCAATATTGAGTGAAAATTGTAAGAGCAAAAATAGGTAAAAAGATTGATATGTTTCATAATTATATAGAATTAAAAAAAAAAAAAAATTATATATGAGTATATCAAACATTATTTCAATTGGAAAATTATATGTGTGGGTAGATAACAACAAGCGATATAAATACGAGATCATGTGTTATTTTATATTATATGATATGATTTCAATGGAGTGAATGCATTGTACGTCTAACATCTGCATCTAACACGTTAAATTTTGTTTTTCAATTGAAAAAGAAATATGTCAATTGAAGAAGAAATATGATTTTTTATTTATTTATTTTTTTTTGTGTGATGATATAGTTTTTTTTATTTATTTATTTATTTATTTATTTATTTTTTTAAATTCAACTTTCTTGTAAAAAATATATTCATTAAGATATTAGATTGATTGTTAAAAGTAAAGATTATTATATGATGGTATTCTAAATATATGTAGTTATTTTGATAAATTTTGGTAAAGAAATACTAGTAAGTAGTAAATATTAACCATTTTTTTTTTTTTTAAGAGAGAGATAAACATACTAAAAAAAAATTAAGTATTGATTCCTCATGCTGCAGCAGCAGCAGCAGCAGCAACAAAAAAAAAAAAAAAAAAAAAAAAAAAAAAAAAAAAAAAAGTGATTTTATAACTAGAAAATTTATAAATCTTTTCCTAGAAATTAAAAAAATTAACTTGATCCTCCTGGTCGGTTTGAATATAATAATGACATTCTTGATGTATATGCATCTTTTTTTTTTAAATAGTAATTATAATAATTTACAATTAAAACCTTTTCAACTACAATGTTCATAAACAGAATTATTGCTTAAAAACAAAGAATTAATGTACCTCCACTTGAAACCCTCAACTTTTTCTTGCCTTTACTTTGACTAAAAAGATTAATAAAGGATAGAATGTGATCAAGTTCAAAGAAAAATAAAAACGGTAGCAATAAAGAAGAAAAAAAAAATCCATGAAATTTTCATGTATAGAAAGCCATTCAAAGATGTCAAATCATTTTTTTAAAACTCGATTAAAACTATTGCTCAAGCATGTGATATACATGTCAATAATGTCTAACTAGTAACTACTGTGTGTGCATATATTTGTATATATATTCTTTGTCCCACATTAGCCTTTAAATCCCAAGTATGGGTTGCTCTCTCCCGGTTCTAGGAGTTTTTCTCTCTCCAATTGTGAGAGAAGCTGTATTCTACCTGTATTTTATCCCCGATAGTGGGAGTAGTATTCCGGGCTGTGTTTATAGAGTATATTCTCACCGGGTCCCGGTAGTAGTTGTACATACAAGAAAAAAGGGAAAAAAAAAAAGAAAAAAAAAAAAAACTTTTGAGAATTTTATTAAATCAAGAAACAAAAAAGGGGGAAAAAAAAAAAAAGAGAGGTCATTAGTCTAATCAGTAACTACTCAATTAAAGTAAATAAATAGTTTCGATATTGAAATTTAAGTTAATATATTCTTAGTTTCTTATCCATAGGTAAATAGTTGATAAGATGTCATACTTGTAAAAGAGAAGAGGAAAAAGTTGATAAGTTTTTATATTTCATTTTTTTTATAAAATTTTAATTTATCACACACCCTTCCCCACTTCTTCAATCATCTAATGTACAAATATAAATAAAATAAATAATAATCACTTTTAGAAAAGAAAAAAAAATATTAACATCTTCATCTTCATCTTCATCTTCATCTTCAAGTAAAAGTGTTCTTTTTTTTCCCTTAAAAAAATTACCTATAATCACTTTTGAGTGGCACCTCAAAAGGCATTATTGATGTTCTTATTTACCTTAAAATACTATTTGTCTATCATAATTAAGAACCCTTTTAAACTATTGAAAGATACTTTTATTAAAAAAGTATATGCATATAAAAAAAGTTACTATCAAACACACTGCTGACTACACCCCTTATTTAATTCATGCTTGTACACCTACCAAATGGGCATATCTTGAAATCATATATTTTTTATTTTATTTTATTTTGATTTCCTTGATCATGAGATAAGCCTATATATATATATATAATTTTATTTTATTTCCTTGATCATGAGATAAGCCTATATATATATATATATATATATATATATATATATATATTTCTCCAGTCAGTTCGACCTGTTATAAAATATATCAGTGCATTGTACGTAGGCCATAGATTATAGATAAACACCGACAAATGTATACACAACAAATCAAGACATGTGAATCTAATTGCCACATTCAAGGCACTGATGTATTTTTTATATCAGGTTGAACTAACAGGAGAAAGATTATATACCACCATTTCCATTTACATCATCAAGAACAAGAGAAAAACTTACATGGAACGGTCTCATTGACGTGGCGATGAGACCGTTCAATGAAAGTGTGATATGTGATACTTTAAAAATATATTTTTATATTCCTAATATAAATGACACATTTTCATTGGACGGTCTCACCACATGGTAGTGGGACCGTCTCATGTAAGTTTTTTCTCCAAAAACAAATTAAAGTGGCATGTTATCTAGTTAATTTACAATGACATAAAATAAATAAATAAATAAACACAATATTTTAAGGGGATTTGGGGCATATATATTTCCTCAAAAGGGAGAATCTAATATTTAACCTAATATAATAATTCTTTTAATCCCAATAAAGCTTAGTTAAAGTCATATTGTTTAGAGACAAGAAATCATATGGGTGATTACAAGCATGCTCAACATGGGATTTTCTTTGGAGTTGATTGGTTGTTTGGATCTCACTTTTTTTCTTGGTGGATGAGACAGCATCTTGGATGTGGAGATTATGTGAAAGTTTTTCCTGACTTTATGATATAATGATAATTAAATTCATATATATATATATATATATATATATATATATATATAAACATTAAATAGTATTTGTATATATTTGTATATTTAATTAGAAGTTGAAAGTTTTTTCAACTCTTATATTATGGTATTGAGGAAGCAGGAAGCAGCCCATTGGAATTGAGAAAATAAGAAGAAGAAGAGAGAGTGAAATAGTGAATGAATAATAATAATGATTTGTACCTACCATGAGTGGGCGGCTTGCTAGTGTGATGCAATGTATTGAACCCCTTTAATTGTATACAAATCAAAATTAAATAAAATGAAATAACCTTTTTATTTATTTATTTATTATTATTTTTTTATTTTTTTGATTGTTTTTTAATATATATATATATATATATATATATATATAACTTTGATCTGTTATGACTGTGAGATCCCACACGTTTTTTCGTATGGAATTCAATTATGTAACGTTACAAAATCAGAATATCAACTTTGTAAGTTGTAATGTTAGAAAGTCAAATTCTGTGAGATCTCACACATGATTAGTCTTATGTATATACTTATAAGTATGATGACATTTTGTTGGGACATATGGAGTTTGCCTAATTTAATGATTTTGATGTAATGTTATTGTTTTCGGAAACAATGGATATAAAATATCTTAAGGAAGTATGTCACATAATTGGAATGTTTTTCTAAACTATTTAAAAAAAAAAAAAAAAAAAACGTTTGTTGATCCTAACTTTGGTTAAGGAGATAAATTAATTAATTTCGATTCAATTACAAGACAGTACATTCTTTGTAAGGATATGTGGTCCCTTTTATTTCATATATAAGTTAATAATTCGTTAAAATGTATATTTAGATTTTTCTTTTTGACGAAATTTATATCTAGATTGACTATGATGTTTTCTTGAAATGTGAATTTATTGTAGTTTGTTTCTCTTGAAATATAAGTTTAGTTGGATCGCATCTCTAATTTTTTGTAATGCATTTAAAAGTTTGCGGTTGAATTTTCATATTGCAATTAAAAAGTATTTAGTGTCACTAATGTTTTTAGTATTTTTTTACATGTAACAGACTCTAAAGTTGTTGTATCATTATCAACTCAATTATCAGCTCCATAATCAGGAAGTATTTATTATCAATTTTTGGTGATGTTGTCAATATAAACCTTAAGTATCTCCATAAATTAATAAATATTAATTTATCAATTAATTAATATATCGATTAATTAATAGATTCTTGATTACAATTTTAGATCTTGACCAAATACTACTTTATTTATTGCTAAAAAATTTCAATAAATTATTTTATATCAATTACAACATGAGATTTTGGGTTATAATGTATAAAATTTATAAGAATTATATCATAATTGAAATTGATTTTTTTTTATAACATGCATGTAATGTAAGCAAAAAATAATAATTTGATTTAATGTAGGGCAGGATTTTGTTATTTTTATTCTTTTTGAAAATAAGGGCACAAAATTTTTAAAGTCAAAAAAGAGAAAGAAAATGTTAAAAAGCAAAAGACTTATAAGTCAAAAGAAAATAGAGTAAACGGTCAAGTTATCGGGTTGATCACGGTGGGTCAACGGGTCAATGACCCAATTATTATTGTAATTTGAATGTCCGTTTTTATTCCGTCAACGCCAACCAAAAACAAAACGCCGTTATGTCCCCTAACTACCAGTACAAGCATTAGACGTGGAAACATCTGGACGGTCGGTTGTTGCGGTCGTTGTAGACCATTCGATGTCGCACGCGATCGAGTGCTTTGGGATTACACAATTATTGCGGTTAGATACAGGCGTGGTAATAAAAGATTCACCCCGACAATCCACTGCAACGTTACAGTTAAAAATAATTAGTCTACAAATTACAAAAATAAAAATTACCCCCAAAATATTAGACATGTATAATTATACATAATTATATATATATATATATATATTAATTATCAGTTACGAAATCCCAACTTTATAACGCTACAGAGTTGAATCTTGCAAGGAAAAATGTATGAGATCCCACACTTGATTTATACACCAATTAGATGATTTACGACATTAATCATTGTATACGAGACTCGGATATATACTCTCACACGTAAAGATATATACATAATATTATTATTATTATTATAAGATAACAGTATTACTTGAACTAAGAGATAAAAGATCTAAATAGCTTGTTTTTGTTTAATCTTTGAAAATAGTTTATGTCTATATGGAACCTTTTAAATAAAATAAAAATATAATAATAATTTAAAAAAAAAAACTTTATAGCAATATAAACATTTACCAAATATTAGGAATATCCTCTAAAAAAAATATATAATTATACTACTTAGCAAAATATACATTTGGTTTTCAATAATGAAAATTAAACAGATTCAGTTTTGTTGGAAAAATCAAACATAAACAAACTTAGTTTCGTATCGATATCTGATTCTAATTCGGTTTCAAATCTTAAAACAAAAGTTAATAAAAAAAAAAATTAAAACAAGGGGGCAAATTTTGTTGATTTTATGTTCAAATCATTTCTCACAATTTGTTTTTATTGCAAATTTATTAAAGAAATTCTTGCTAAAATGCACCGGGCCGGATTCGGCAGCGTAGGTTAGCAAGGAATTAAAAGATACAATTATACGAGTAGAATAAAATAAAGTAATAGAGAGACAGAAACAGTGTGTAAAAGGTTGCCGGGAATTCTCAGTGAGGTGTCGGTGGACTTTTAGATTTAAAAAAAGTGGTACGTACAACAACAACAAAGCATATCAAAAAGTTTCATTGTCAATTTAATTTTTTATATAATATAACTGACCAAAAATTATTCTCATTTAATTATTTTTTGTATTATTAGCTGTCATAAAAAAAATAAAAATAAGAATATACTTTCATATTGAAATATTATAATATAGTTGATTTTTTATTATATAGTATTTATATAATTATAAGAGAGAAAATCCGTATCTATCTATGCTTAATTGATTTCGAAAGGTCTTAATAGACTTTGACCGTTCACTTTTTCCTTAAAATTATAAAATTTTCAAAGGCTTATTTTTTAAATAGTTGAATTTCAATCCAATACATGTAGAAATCCAGATTTCATAATTTACATGAAACAAAATTTAGGAACTTTTTTTTTTTTTCCTTTTCTTTTATTAATTTTTAATTGATTTAATTATATTTTGATTTTGGTTCATTATCTGGGAATACTTTTTAATTTTAAAATCTAAAAAAAAATAATCATTTTTTACAATATTTTAAAAATAGTTTTTGAACGCAAAAATTCATTAGAAAAAAAAAAAAAAACTAAAAGCAAATTGTTTATTTTATTTTATTTTATTTTATGAAATTATACTCAAATTGCATTACAATTCTTCAAAACTTGTTAAGTTTAAATTAGTAAATATTTTTAATTAAACAAAGTAAGATGTATTTATTTATTTATAAATATTATAATAATTTGATATTGAGAGAGAGAGAGAGAGAGAGAGATACTTATCTTATCTGTGTAAGATTTAAGAGTAAAAGTGTAAGACAAATCAATAAATTAATAAATTTTGATAAATGTTTCACATTCTTAATTTCAACAAAGTAATCATATCTCATGAGAATAATTAAAAAAAAAAAAAATCTTTTTATTTATTTATTTTAATTATTTTTGAGAATAAAAAGAGTGATAAACAAATAGCAAAGGGTAGCTACAGAAAGGCCAAAGAAACTTCTTTTCTCCATTAACAAAAACACCAACCTCTTTTGCATTGCTTCACTGTCTCACCATTTCTCTTCCATCTTCTTCTTCTTCAAAAGCACTTCCACCTCTTTCTCTTTGAATAAATTTCCAAACTTTGCTTCCATTTGTGACTACTTTTTTTGATGTCTGCACCATTAGAGCATGATTACATAGGCTTAGGCTTAGCAGAGGCATCTTCCATGGAAATAGCCTCTGAGAAGCTTTCTCCTTCTTCTTCTTCATCTTCCACTCTTTCCACTGAACAGAACAGCAGCAGCAACAACAACAACAGCAGCAACAAAGCTCTTCTGGACTTCAAAGAGACTGAGCTTAGGCTTGGCTTGCCTGGTTCCAAGTCTCCAGAGAGAAAACCAACAAATAATGGGGTCTCTGTCTCTCTTTTTGGCAAAGACATTGAAAACAGCAGCTCTAAAGGGTATTCTCTCAGCCCATTGAAGAACATCGTCTCTGGTGCTAAAAGGGGTTTCTCAGATGCCATTGATGGATCTTCTGCCAACTGGGGTTTGTCTATGAATGGCAAATCTGAAGCTGATTTGTGTAAAGGAGCTGTCTTGTACTCTCCTAGAGGTGGTGGTTTGGATGAGAAAAACAAGATCATTAAAGAAACCAGTGTTTTGCCTCAGTCCCCAAAAGCAGCTCAAGAGAAGAAAAAGAATCAACTTCCTGCTTCAAATGAACCAACCAGTGCTCCTGCTGCAAAGTAAGCCCAATCTTCAAGAAATTTCCTTTCTTGGTTTTTTTTTTTTTTTTTTTTTTTGAACATCTTTTTAGTCTAACTTATGAATTGTGTTCTGTATTGTTGTGGTTCATAGAAAAATTTAATTCTAATACCTCTTTTTAATGGTAATTTTAGCTGTCTATGCATAATTGATCTTATGTGTTGTTTTGCAGGCTCTGATAAAATCTCCTGTTTTTTTTGTGACTTTTTTCAAATAATTTCACTTATTATTTGATATTTAATCTCATTAACTATATATTTGTGTCCCTTTTCCACACTAGAATTTGTTGTTCCTCAGCTTGTTTTTGTTTTTTTTTTCACATTCTTATATCATTATAAAGGTTTGATCTTTATGGAAAAATATTTTGGTACATGGGTATGGTTTGTTGGGATGCATTGTTGAGCAAATTTTTTTTCCTGAATCAGGGCACAGGTGGTGGGATGGCCACCAATTCGATCCTTCCGGAAGAACACTATGGCCTCCAATTTGGCAAAGAACAACGATGATGATGGTGGTGCTGAAGGCAAGTCAGGATCCGGGTGTCTCTATGTAAAAGTTAGCATGGATGGTGCTCCATATCTCAGGAAGCTTGATCTGAAGACCTGCAGCAACTATATGGAACTCTCATCGGCTCTTGAGAAGATGTTCAGCTGTTTCACCATCGGTACGCTCCCTTTGAAGAGCTCTAACAACTCTTTGTGAGTTATCTCTAATGGGTGCTGATTTGTGTTTGTGAATGTTTGTGAATTCAGGGCAGTGTGATTCTAATGGACTTCCAGGACGAGATGGCCTGAGTGAGAGTCGTCTGAAGGATCTTCTCCATAGTTCTGAATACGTGCTTACGTACGAAGACAAAGATAACGATTGGATGCTTGTTGGGGATGTCCCTTGGGGGTAAGTACTTCCCACTATTTAAGTCACTTCCATGTATTATTTTTTTCCAAGTCCCCTAATAATCCTCGAAGTTTTTTTTTTCCTTGCAACCTGATTTCGGATATAATTTGTTGCACATGAAAGTTGAGAATCACTTGGCGAAATCTAACACATAATCGCGCCCATTGCAAAATGTTATAATCTATACTCGATCTAAATCATCCGATCTGATGTCCTCTAGCAGATTATCAAATTTTAAGTTCTTGTGCTTTGTTGTAAGATAAGAGTATTCCGTTCTAATCTGTTATTGTATGTTGTTGTTACAGTATGTTTGCCGGATCATGCAGAAGACTTAGGATCATGAAAGGTTCAGAGGCAATTGGACTAGGTATGTATCGTTTTTTTCTTTTTCTTTAGAGAGATTTCAGCGAGGACAAAGATCGAAAGATAACCCTATGGTTTCGTAACTAAATACATAGCCAGAAGCCTTCTTACTTGGGAGGCTTTTCGGTTTTTTTGCAACATTACTTCCCATCTTTGAGGGTAAATTTCAAGTTAAATTCTCTGTACATGAGATTTGTATATTTTTGTAAAGTTAGCAATTGACTCATTATGTATATGCTTGGTTGCAGCTCCAAGGGCTATGGAGAAATGCAAGAACCGAACTTAGCATGAAGCATCTCTACCGAAGACTGGAAAAAAACTAGTATATGTCTTTAGGATTCGAAACGTCGTAAAAAAAAACATGTTGAGTCGAGCTTTTCGCTCTCAAGAACCGTTATAATATTTTTGAAATGTCATAAGTTTGCTGTATTTAGTGAATTTTGGAAAAAAAAGTTCAACAAGACAGAAAATGGCTAAGTAGTTTAAGTTTGTTTAGCCTATGTTTTTGTACCTCCTTTATCTTTTTCTTTGTGTATTCAAGTTAAATGTATAAATGGATTGCTTGTTGATTGCCTCTCTGTGAGAATTGTTTTATCTTTTTTCAATGCAAATATGCAATAGAGATCAGACAGAATATAGACACAAATCCTCTGTTTACTGTCTTTAATTCTCTATTTCTATCTACCGTCAAATGTATCTTGACATTAAAGTAATACTAAAAGAGACAATAGACTTAAAGACTCATTTTGGCATTGCTTCCTTAGGTGTTTTTCACAATAGGACTTGGCATTGCTTCCTCAGTTTGGCATTGCTTCCTGACTTAGACTTTGCCGCTGGAACAAGCTATAACGGCCATCTTCCACAATAGGACTAGGTGCACGAGCAGGATCATATCTTGTTTGAGGAGTGAGGGAAGGACCAGCCAGCGGAGGGATCTCCCAATAAACATCTAGAATTGATTCAACAAACCGGCTGTTCTGAAAATGTTCTGCATAGGAGATTGGCGTATTACTGTGGTTAAAATTATCTCGCTTTTCTCCTCTAACACCCCACCAAGTTTCACCTGGTCCACATAGCTCTTGTACATCCACTGCCTTCTCCAAGAATTCTTTCTTCTAGCTCGAATCCTTGCTTCATCACTATCACTAAAGCAGTTATGACCACCTCCTGAATCAAAAGCGAAAAGGCGAATTCATTAATTACTCGAACGTAACCTTCATTTCATCTAATTTCTTTCCAAAAAAAAAAGATAAAGAAAATGAAAAAGAAAAAAACAATGCTAGCATAGGTCCATACAGGTGTAAAATTATGGGAAATAATTAATTATCCTTATGATATATTCGTAACTTGCATGAGATCAATCATCGGGAAAAAACAAAATAAAATAAGATAGTATGTCTGAAGCTAAGAAACTGATTATGGGCAAGTACTAGTTTACAACTATGGGGAAACACTGTTGGCATAATTGGGTTTGGGCTAGGAAACCCATTTTGACACCTAAGTGGGCCAAGAGCATAAACTGTACATGGACAAGCCCAAATCCATATGACAAGCCCAAGCATGAGAGCAGTTATTTAATGTTAAAAATTGCTCAAGCAATATAAATATACACACAACGTGTATTTGGAATGAAGATGGCAAGTCTGGCATCTTGTGTATGCAATAGACATGAGAAAGCAATCATACAGTAATGGGTGTGCATTTACTGTTAGAGAGATTGTAATAATTTTAATATTCAATAGGTGCAATTATCAGATATGTCTGTTCTATGAATAGATACAAGTCTAAAAGATGCAAATCTACAGACTTGTCTAATTGATGTACAGACACAAGTGTGAAAAGGTACAATTAACAGACTTGTCTGTTAATGAATAGACATAAAATGATTTGTCTATAAATATGTACAGAATTATCCAAATCAAAATATTATTAAGTTTTTACTTTCAGTTTCACAGAGTGTTATGAGAAATTCTACAAAATTGCTATTTGTAGTCTTTCAAGGATTTGTTGTATCTTGGAGGTAATTTGCCTTTGAACCCGTTAGCAAACATTTGAGTGGGGGCAAATAACACCTTAAGGAAAGTAATTCCTTACGCCTCAAATCCATTTTTTCGTTCCACCAAATTTATTCTACAATCTTAAGGTGTTATTATGGATGCTGAAAAGAATATGGCTTCTTTTTTGAATCCAAATGTTCAACTGGATCGATTTGACGGAACCAATTTTACTCGCTGGAATGGAAAACTTTTCTTTCTTCTTACTGTACTGAAGATAGCATATGTTCTGGATCCCAATTTGCAGCCACTTCCAGAACCAGATAAAGACAAAGACACCGATACATTGCAGGCCGAAAGAAAGAAGCGATCAGAGGATGAAGTAATGTGTCGGGGACATATTCTGAATACTTTGTCAGACAGTCTTTATGATCTTTACAATACCATGAAGTCTCCAAAGGAAATCTGGAACGCACTTGAGTATAAATACAAAGCAGAAAAAGAAGGTACTGACAAATTCCTTATTTTAAAATATTTTGAGTTCACCATGGTTGATACTAAACCTATTCTTGATCAAATACATGAGTTACAAATTCTTGTCACAAAACTTCGTGAATTGAAGGTTGAGATTTCTGAATCATTTCAAGTAGGGGCAATTATAACAAAATTACCCTCTAGTTGGAATGATTACAGAAAGAAACTCCTACACAGAAGAGATGATATATCTTTGGAAGAATTACAAAAACATTTGAGAATTGAGGAGGAGACTAGATCTCGTGATCAAAAAAATATTTCTCAGAATTCTTCCAAAGTTAATATCGTGGAAGGGAGTAAATTTAAGAAGAACTTCAAAGTGAGTAACAATAAGAAGTTCAAGAAATCTGGAAATAACCAGAAATTTGGAAACAACCTGAAATTCAATGGGAATTGTTTCAATTGTGGCAAGAAAGGCCACCGTATTAGTGATTGCAGGCTCAAGAAAAAGAAAGAAGAAGACACTTCCAATAATGCTAACCTGGTTGAGAATCAATACGAAGAAATAGTTGCTATGGTTTCTGAAATGCAAATTGGCATGATAACAGAATTAAATATGGCAGCAGCAACCAAGTCTTTTGATTGGTGGCTGGATTCTGGTGCCACCATACATGTCTGCAATGATAAATCATTGTTCTCTGCATATGAAGAAGAAAAGGATGGTGAAGTGGTTCTCATGGGAAATCATGTTTCTGCCAAGGTTCTTGGAAAGGGAAGTGTCGATCTTCAATTTACCTCTGGAAAGAAATTGTTTTTAAAGAATGTATTTCATGTTCCAGAAATTAGGAAGAATCTTGTTTCTGCAAATTTACTATGTAAGAGTAACATTAAGGTTGTTCTAGAGTCAGATAGTTGTATTCTGACCAAAAACGGGGTTTTTGTTGGTAAAGGGTACTCATGTGATGGAATGTTCAAACTCAATATTATTATGAATAAAGTGAATAATTCTGCTTATATTGTTGAATCTTTTGATACTTGGCATGCTCGTTTAGCACATTTAAATTTTAGAGCTTTGAAATATATGTCCAAGCATGATTTAATTTCTTGCAATAATTATAATCATGAAAAATGTGAAATCTGCATCCAAGCAAAATTGACAAAAAAGCCATTTCCAAAAGCAGAAAGAAATACCCAATTATTAGACTTAGTACATTCTGATATTTGTGAGTATAATGGTGTTTTAACTAGAGGAGGAAAAAGATATTTTATCACTTTTATCGATGATTGTTCTAGGTTCACATATGTATATTTATTGAGAACAAAAGATGAAGCATTTGATGTGTTTAAACGGTATAAGTCTGAAATTGAAAATCAGAAAGATAAGAAAATTAAAATGCTTCGTAGTGATAGAGGTGGAGAATACTTTGGAAATGAATTTGATAATTTTTGTGAACAACATGGAATAATTCACCAAAAATCTGCTCCATACACACCACAACAGAATGGTTTGGCTGAAAGAAAAAATAGGACTCTGACTGATATGATTAACTCTATGTTAATAAATGCTAAGTTGTCAAATAATTTGTGGGGAGAAGCTTTATTTACTGCATGTCATGTTCATAACAGAATTACTTCTATGAAAACACATGTATCACCATATGAAGTCTGGAAAGGTAGAAAACCCAATCTAAGTTACTTGAGAGTATGGGGTTGTTTAGCCTTTTACAGAATTCATGATCCTAGTTCTTCAAAATTAGGACCAAGAGGGATAAAAAGTGTTTTTGTTGGATATGCAGAAAATTCCAAGGCATATAGGTTGTTGAGTTTAGACTCTAATATCATTGTAGAATCAAGAAATGTTGAATTCATTGAAAATAAATTTTTTAATGATTCTACACTTGAATCAGAATCTGTTTATAGTTCACCATGTGACATAATTCCTAGTTCAATTTCGTGTAAAAGAAAAGAAATCGAAAAACATTTTGAACCTAGGAGAAGTCAACGTGAAAGGAAAGAAAAATCACTGGGCACTGATTTCATTTCATCTCAAGCCTTAACCTTTTTGGTAGAAGGAGATAGAAATATTGTTCTTAACAAAATACCTATTTTACTTAATATTGAAGAAGATCCTAAAACATTTATTGAAGCCATGTCATCTAGAGATGTTTCTTTTTGGAGAGAAGCAATAAATGATGAAATGGATTCAATAATGTCAAATCAAACTTGGGTTTTAGTTGATTTGCCTACAGGATCAAAACCAATAAGTAGTAAATGGGTATTTAGAAGGAAATATAATACAGATGGGTCTATACAAACTTTTAAGGCTAGATTAGTAGCAAAAGGTTTTAAACAGAAAAAAGGTATAGACTATTTTGATACATATGCACCTGTAGCTAGATTAACATCCATTAGAGTGTTGATGGCTATTGCATCGTTATATCATTTGTATGTGCATCAAATGGATGTTAAAACTGCTTTTTTAAATGGTGATCTTGATGAAGAAATATATATGGAACAACCTGAAGGTTTTGTATTACCTGGAAATGAAAATAAAGTTTGCAAGTTAGTCAAGTCACTTTATGGTTTGAAACAAGCACCAAAACAATGGCATGATAAATTTGATTCTATTATTTTATCAGATGGTTTCAAACATAATAGTGCTGATAAATGCATATATTCTAAATTTACAAATAATTGTGTTGTAATTATTTGTTTATATGTTGATGACTTGCTAATCTTTGGAACAAATATGAAAGGTATATCTGATACTAAGAATTATTTAGCTTCACAATTTAAAATGAAAGATCTTGGTGAAGTAGATACTATTTTAGGTATCAAAGTAAAAAAACATAGTGGGGGTTATTCAATGTGTCAATCTCATTATATTGAGAAAATGCTTATTAAATTCAATCATTTGAAATTTAAAGAAGCAAATACCCCCTATGATTCTAGTATCAAGATACTAGAAAATTCTGGCAGAGCTGTTGCACAGCTTGAATATGCAAGTGCAATAGGAAGTTTAATGTATGCCATGCATTGTACAAGGCCAGATATTGCTTTTGCTGTTTGCAAAATGTCAAGATACACAAGTAATCCTAGTATACAACATTGGAAATCAATTGGAAGGATACTTGGTTATCTCAAAAGAACCAAAGAGTTGGGTCTATTTTACTATGACTATCCAGCAGTGCTAGAAGGATTTTCTGATGCAAGTTGGATAACTAGTGCTAGTGACAATAAATCCACAACAGGTTGGATATTTACTATGGCCAGAGGAGCTATATCTTGGGCATCCAAGAAACAAACATGTATAACTCACTCAACAATGGAGTCTGAGTTTATAGCACTAGCAGCAGCAGGCAAAGAAGCTGAATGGTTGAGAAATCTATTATTAGATATAAATTTGTGGCCACAACCGATGCCATCTACTTCTTTGTATTGTGATAGTGAAGCTACTTTGTCTAGAGCATATAATAAAATTTATAATGGAAAATCTAGACATATTAGCTTGAGACATGAATATGTCAAACAATTAATAACAGATGGTGTTATTAATATTGTTTATGTTAGGTCAAATAAGAACCTAGCAGATCCTTTGACAAAAGGTTTATCGCGAGACCTGGTAAAGGATACATCTAGTGGAATGGGACTGAAACCCCTCTTTGGAAAAATCACCTGTGACGGTAACCCAACTTTATAATAGAATTATCACTATTCTAAAGTTTAATGGGTAATAACAAGTTACTGATAAGTGATTAGTTAGGCACTAAAATTTATTTTAAGTGTCCATTCTAGGATGTTCAGTGCTGATAGCTACGTTTGAGGATGAGTGCAAACTCTTAATGAAGTTCGAATATTATAATTTAAGTGTCTTAAGTAGCTAAAGACATATGTTAAACTTCACCTATGTGAACATAAGAAATGGTGCCGTTTCTAACAAAAGTTTGGGTTTACTTTTATAAATGTTCATAAGACCAAGATCGAGCACAAGGCCATAATAGTGCTAAAATGATTTGAACATCTCATAGAAACTGAGATAACTCATATGTGATGTATTTCCGGTATTAACTTATAGAGACTTGGTTTAAATGATTTGCATACCTTTGTCTTGTAAATACTTTGAATTGCATTCACTAATTGAAGGTTTAAATCGAAAGATACCTTCTTGTAAGTATGAGATTATCAATAAAGATTTGGAGAAATATTACAATCTAGTGGGGGATTGTTAGAGAGATTGTAATAATTTTAATATTCGATAGGTGCAATTATCAGATATGTCTGTTCTATGAATAGATACAAGTCTAAAAGATGCAAATCTACAGACTTGTCTAATTGATGTACAGACACAAGTGTGAAAAGGTACAATTAACAGACTTGTCTGTTAATGAATAGACATAAAATGATTTGTCTATAAATATGTACAGAATTATCCAAATCAAAATATTATTAAGTTTTTACTTTCAGTTTCACAGAGTGTTATGAGAAATTCTACAAAATTGCTATTTGTAGTCTTTCAAGGATTTGTTGTATCTTGGAGGTAATTTGCCTTTGAACCCGTTAGCAAACATTTGAGTGGGGGCAAATAACACCTTAAGGAAAGTAATTCCTTACGCCTCAAATCCATTTTTTCGTTCCACCAAATTTATTCTACATTTACTACGTGTAGTGTCTGTAGACAACAAACATTGAGAGTGTGTATGCAAGAGTGCATGTGTGTATGTGTAAGAGGAACACAATAGAGAACAATATAGAGTGAGAAACACATATAGATGTGGAGAAAATCTAGAGAATTTTCTCCCATCTCCAATCATTGTGTTGGTAAATTGCATTGTGATTAGAGGGGACTTTCCGATTCCGTGATCGTCCTCTGATCGGTGATACAGTTCCAGGTGTTCGATTTGTTTTTGCTGTAGAGATTCGGATTCCGTATGGTGAACGGTAATGATCCGAATTCGGTTTGTTTATCATTATAATATTCTTTCATTGGTATCAGAGCATGTTTGGGATTGTATTATGGTAGAAATGCCATGTTTAGGAATTTTTTTTGAATGCTTGAATGCTTCACAAATTCAATAATGTCATAACACCACACACTTATTATATTTCGTTTTTATGGCATGTATGTGTTCATATATATATATATATAAATATATATGTGATAATATGTTCTGAAAATACTTGCCATGTGGTGACTTTAATATTTGTAGAATTTTTGAAGTATTAAATATGAAACCCGTGACTGTTATAGGGTTCAAAACTCATTGTCATTTTTTTTTTAATTTCTCTGCGATCATGGTACCATTAGACCATGGTAGAGACGTGTTTGGGGAGTAAACCGTCAACGGTTTTTGGTCACTTGACATGTGGTAGAGAAGTGATTGGGGAGTAAACTGTTGACGGTTTTCGATCATCTGAGCGGTTTCCAACGATGGACCGGTCATCGAGAGGATCTGGTGCCACGTCATCACCGGTTTTCAGTGCCATTTTTCGGTAGCCGATAAATTTTTCAGACAATATTTCCGGTGACCAAAAAACGGTTTTCTAGCAACCAAAAGCAGTTTACCAGGAGTTGAATTAATGCCCTACAAATCTCGAATACGTTTTTCGACTTTGGTTTCCGGTGTGGTTTCTAATGACGATTTTCGACACGGATTTCGATGACGGATTTCGACACAATTTCTAGTAACGGATTTTTTTTTTAGAGATGGATTTAGACGTGGTTTTCGACATGACTTATGATGACGATTTCTAGGACGAATTCCGTTGATGGTTTCCGGTGTGGTTTCTGGTTACAGTTTCCAGTGACAGTTTGAAATTCCCTCAAGCAATATAGTATAATATATACCTAGAGTGTGTGTTTGGGAGAGAGAGAGAGAGAGATGGGGGGGGGGGGTGGGTGGGTTGAATAGGTATAGACCCAAATTCTTCCAAACTTCTTTTTCATGGAACAATGATGTGCACACTTGGTGTGTCTAACAAATGGATTGCTTTAATCGACACAATTTAGAATACAATTCGCAAGTGATATACTCAATAAAAGATATGGTAGTAATGAACTATAAAACGAAACTTGACACAAGTGTTTTTACGTGGTAAAACCTCCTAAGAGGAAACATCCACGGGTTGATACCACAATCACTGGCAAGCAATTCACTATGACGAAAAGAAAATACACACTCAAGGCAATCAACACATGATATACTCCCCAAGCTATCAACTCTTAGTCTACCCTCGGGCCTAGTGAAAACACCTTGCCACAAACTTTCTAACCGAGACAAATCGCTTGCCTCTAGAAAGCCACTCCCTAACCGAGACTATCCTCAAGTCTCTAGGAAGATTTCCTTGCTCAGACTTACTTGAAGCCTAGCTCCTTGCCAAGTCTTCCTTGCTTAGTTATTCTGAGCTCCTTGCTCTTAACTAAGACTTCCTTACTTTGATTTACCTAGAGCCTCACACTCCTTACTAAGACTTCTTGCTCGGACTTACAAAAAACCTCACATTTTTCGCCAAGACTTCCTTTGCTCTATGTTGAAGAATCACTCAACAACAAGAGACTTCACATCTTTTGCAAGGCAAATGATCTAAGTGATGCAAATGATGCAAACACAATTAAATAGAGAAAGTTGATCACACAAACTCTATGAACATGCAAGAGATAACTAGAATATTCTTTCAACACTCAATCACAAAGTTATCTAGAAATCCAAGTATGTGAATCAATAAGAATTAGATTAGAATAATCAATATTGCAATTACAAATCCTAGTTCTTAGATCATGAAACTAAACATAGAAATCAACAATCAAGCTCATCATACAAAACATTTCTAGAATCAATTTCATGTGAATCAAGTTTAGCTTTCAAATATGTTCAATCAAAATCACAAAAAGCTATAACTTGAAAATCATTCAGACAAGTCTACAATAGGAATCAAAATCATTCTAAACATTTTTCATCAATCAAGTAATAAGATCCATCAAGTTGATCATAAGAAAAATGTAGAGAAGATGATTACCAATAGAAAAGATGACTCACGAACTGAAATCAGATGATCGCGAAAAACCTGGACATTTTTTCATCTTGAAAATGCTTGGGACTTGTTCCTCTCCTCAAGACCAACAATTTTGTCTTTTGGATCACTCAATTCGGAGTTGAGATGAGAGAGTTATGACTAAAACAAAAATGCAAAAGTTGTGTTGAGTTGTGCACGAAATTTGAATTAAATAGGGAGGGAAATCAAATGGAGAAGGAGAAGGGCAAAAGAGTCAAAATGCCACCTTTCAGGCTTGGTCCCGTGGAGGCACATGGCCACCACAGGAATGAGGGAAGGTGGCACTTTGCCTCCTCTCTCCTCCTTCGCTCCCTTTCGTGCACCTCACGCCTTCTTCGACCGTTCTTTGGCCTCCGAACTCCGAATTCGAATCCGTATTTGGATTATGAACCGTAACTCAACGACACACGAAGACGAATATGAAACTTTGACAATTGGATATGAAATCGAGTCGATACATGATGACGAAGACAATGCATCGTAAGAGAACGTAAAAGTAGCGTAACTTTCTCGTTTGAACTCGAAATCAAATGAGTGAGTAACCGAAATGACATGAACTCAACAAGAAATCATATAAGATCATATTCAAGTTCAAAAATAACAAAACCCAAACAAATAAACACAAGATCACACAAATATGCAATTTCCTAGAGATAGTCCTAGAACATGCAATTCTACAATGTATGACAATATGAGATCAATGCATGAGCATACTAAAACATGTGTGTGAATGTGTTATTACCAAATGAGCACAATGATGCAGGGACATATATGAATGCAATGTATGTGTGTGCGGTTAGCTCAACGAAGCAGGGACACATATGAAAACAATGAATGTGTGTGCTATTAGAGCAACAATGCAGGGACACAAATGTATGAATTTTGTGTGTGTGTGTGTGTGTGTGTGTGTGCTTATGCCTTGTAAGAGAAAGAAGTATCTTTATACCTTAGCATCCAAGAAAACGCTTTTCCTCTTGAAGATGATATTTGCATGAGAAGTTGCTTTTCTCCTTTGAAGCTCCTTTCCACTAAGAAATACCTAAGCAACTAACCATTACAAATAAAGAGAGTTTTACAATGGAATCAAGCCAATACAAATATAAAACCTTACACAGTTTTCGACATGGATTCCAATGACAGTTTCCAGTATGTTTTTGGTGACGGATTTTGACATGGATTCTGGTGAAGGTTTCCGGTGTGGTTTCTAGTTACGGTTTTCAGTGACAGTTTCCGACGTGGATTCTAATTACGGTTTCCAGTATGTTTTTGGTGACGGATTTCGACATGGATTCCGATGATGGTTTTCGGTGTGGTTTCTAGTTACAGTTTTTGGCACAATTTTTGATAACGGTTTTCGGTGTGATTTCCGGTGACAGTTTTCGGTACGGATTCCAAGCCACCATGGAATTTTCCAGTAGGAATTTTAGCACTGTTTTCCGACGGTCATAGAATTTTCCTACAAAAATTTGGCCATCGAAATTTAGCTTCAGTGGGAGCTATATATAATGAAAAGCCTTCGATTAGAATTCTCTGTCTAATTAATTATGCAATTGGGAATAAAAAATTTCATTAGAATGTGCATTGGAAATGTACAAGGTTATTAAAAGATAAATGTTTCCAAGTGACTTAGAAAATTTGAGAGTAAATCTGCATCATCTCATATGTCTTAATGGAGAAGATTTCATAAATCTTATTAATGACATACAGCCACAGTCAATTTGGACTCGTGCTTTTTATGTGGAGAGATGCAATTGATAGTTTTTTAATGAAATTTCCCGAAGAGCTAATAGATCTATAAGGTTTGAAAAGCTAGAGTAAGGTACCACGATGTATTTTGGTCAGACAGCGTGTGAACTAAAGATTGTAGAGGAGCGCCACATTCTTGGGAATGTGAGGCGATCTACTACATCTGCAATGAGGATTCATAATGTTAGGCACTTGAATTATTACACATGCGATAGAGGACCAATATTTGAGAAAATGACAGTTAAATGAGTTATGAAGACTTAGAGAGTCTTTCTCAGTGGTGATCGATATGAATATGAGATGTAAAGAATGAATAGCATGCAAAGTCCCATATGTTAGAAAGCATTAATATTTTATAAACCGTTCTCTAGTAAATAATTTTGGATTATTTACTTTGTAGTAAGAATCGGTTTGACCCATAAAATATTTTTAAGGACTTGTGCATTGTATTCTTCTGCTATTTATATGATCACCTGTTGTTTTGGAATTCTAAACTGTTGAGTACAATATTAGAATTAGAATTTTGTGCAAAATATTGAATTTATGATGATTAAATTTTTGAAAACGGAAGATGATTAGACGCTTGACGACCTTTTTGATTATGTACCTTAAATTATTTTATCATTTTTTTTTTTGTTTGTGTTTGCAGCAAAATTAAATGTGTGTTTTTTTTTTTGGAAGTTAATATGCTTGCATAGTAGATTGTATGTCTCTACATAGATTAGCATAAGATATAGATTATATGTCTATAATATTGTGGCCAATTTGAAAGTGATAAACTAAATAGTGTAATCTAGGGAATTGATACAATAAGATTTAGTGTATTTTAAGAGTAAGAAGCTCTTGAGACTAAAACATGAATCATGATTAAACCTCGGCATAGTACTTATTTGCTCGACATACAAGATGTGAAGACTTATCAAGCTAGAAGTTAAATTAATTGCATTATGTTGCGGAGTAACTTAAATAGTAGCCTAACATGTGTGTTTGATAAGTACAATGGGGTTTATGTGAAGTGGGTTACCTTTAAGAGTTTGGCTTGAAGGGCAATTTTAATAGTATTTTGAGTACTAAAAATTTTAGTTGGTATGGTATCAAATTTTGAGTACTTGTAAGAAGCGCCAAAATTAGTGGCAGTCTCCAATAAGGATATAAAACATGATACACCGACTAAACAATCTGATCTCTTATGATAGTTGGAATATATAAAATTAATTTAACACGTATCGATCGCGTCATTTTGATACAGGGATGTCAATGGGGCGGGTACGGGGTGGTGATACCATCCCCATTCCCCAAACCCAAATATAACAAGGATTCTTGTCCCCGCCCCATTCCCCACTTGGGGCGGGGACGGGGACGGGGACGGGGAATCCGCAATTGGAGAGAGGGCTCCCGGTACCCGCCCCACATTGCTCCGCCCCGTTTGATTAAGACAATATTAATAATTATACACCTTATATTGTAAGTCACAATCACAAGTGTCAATCGGTCTTTACAAATATTAAATGACTAAAGAAAAAAATTAGTTAAAAAATAAATAAACTCTAATTCATAGTAAGTCTATCGCAGACTAAATTACCAAACTTATGAATATTACACTTCTTTTTCAATAAAAATGAAATTAAAATACAAAATCGTCATAATTAAATCTTCCAAAGTAAAATAAATTTTAAGAGTTTAACTCCCGAAACTTGTCTAAGAACAACTGCTAAAGACAAAAATGTGACCATGCATCTTCCAATCTCCATGTATACCTGTACATAAAAAACAAACATCACATTTTAATTGTTTATAAGAAAAATGTTTCTTTCTAATTATATTTTGAAAGTAAATTGAAGAAAGAAAAAAATTATAACCTGATTGTGTTTCCAATTTCTTGTTTCTCAATCATCCATGCAACATTACTCCTTTGACATTGAACATAAAAATTGTAAATTAGATGTAATCAAATTTCAATATCAATACGTGCATATGTACAAAAAAGATATGAACATCACTATATATACCTCATCCACATCTTTATCTTCTTCAAACAGTGTGACACATGCATCACGTGTTTTTAGACATGAACCTAATTAAAAGGAACCCAACAAGAATTAGTCTACAGTAAACAGAAAATATAAAAAATTATCATTAAAAATAAATATAATCAAATTTTCATACCTCGCATGTCAATCGATAACCAATTTTGTGTACACATAAATGCTTCCAATGTCTTTGGAAGTAACCTGCTGCGATGTTGGCTCAAACATCTACCGCTAGTGTTAAAAACCAATTCGGAAGCAACTGAAGATATGGGGATAGCCAAGATATCTCTTGCAATCTCACTCAGTATAGGATACTTAATTCCATTTGTTTTCCACCAAGTCAATATATCAAAATGATCTTGAGTCCTAGGCAAGAGACTTTCCTCTATATAACAATCAAGCTCTGATTTACCATGGTCGATAGTAGTGGTGTTGGAAAGAAACAAATCAAAATTCATCAAAGGATCTGCATTTGCATCTTCATCAGCATGAGTTACTTCCATTTGAGTGTTGAAAGAGTCATTAAAATGAGAAGCTTCTTCAAATCTAAACTTCAATTGATACTCTTTCACCAAATCACAACACAATTTACGAATTCTTTCAATTTCAATAGAAAAATTGGATCCATAAATCTTAGGGAAATAAAATTCAATTAATTTCATCTTATATCTTGGATCTAAAACCATTGCTACATCCATTACCCCAACAACATCTTTCCAATACTTTTCAAATTTTGTCATCATTTTAGATGCCATAATCCTAATTAAATCATAGTCAGAATTCATCCATTGAGATATTGACATTCTAATCTCACAAACTTTTGGAAACAACAAATTTGAAGTAGCATATTTAGTACTCGAAAACAATTCAGTTGCACTATAAAACACTTTCAACTTGCCACAAATTTCTGCTGCTAAAGTCCAATCTGTTTCACTAGGTAAACAATGATATGGTTCCTCACGTTGCTTTAAATGAAAAAAATACATTTTTGTATGGCAAAGCAATACTAAGCATCACATATGTGGAATTCCATCTAGTTTTGCAATCAAGACTTAACTTCTTACTATATGCTATATTTAACTGGCGAGCAACATCCTCAAATTTCTCAACTCTTTTTGGTGTGGCTGTCCAGTAAACAACACTATCACGAATTTTCTCTATCCCTTCGTGAATGACATCCAACCCATCTCTCACAATCAAATTCAAAATATGGGCGCAACAACGCATTTGAAATAAATCTCTACCCAATATCAGTGGACTACCAAAAAGTTTATCCAACAATATTTAGATCATAGAGTCATTAGTTGAGCAATTATCAAGAGTCAAAGTGGACAACTTACGATCGATATTCCATTCCAGTAAACAATCTAATAATACCTTAGAAAGCGATTCAGCGGTGTGCGGACATGGAACATATATAAACCTAATATAAACAAGAAACAAATCAACAATTAGTTAACCACAATAAACACATAACTGACTAAAATTGAAAAAAAATGATGAAATTGCATTTTAAATATGAAAATCAAGTTAAATATAATACCTTATGATTCTACTTTGCAACATCCAAGAGTCATCTAAAAAATGAGTTGTAACAACCATGTACCCCTTCTTTTGGTTGCTGGCAGTCCATCAATCAGTGGTAATGGCAATTTTGCTTCGATTGTTTTCTAACAAGTTCATTGTCTTAGCCCTTTCAGCATCATATATTTTGAAAATATCACTTCTTATTGTGCTTCGAGACAATGGGTTAAACAATGGCTGGAGAGCTTTAGAATAATTTCTAAATCCTTCATGCTCAACGATAGAAAGTGGGTACTCATGTAGAGCTATCATTTTTGCAAGCTCATTTCTTGCAACTTCTAGGACATAACTATATGTGCCCAAAGTGGTTTTTCCAGCACTTGTCTTGTTACTCCTTAAATATGATTTTATTTCTTTTTGTTTCCTCATGAAACATCTTTTGAAATGATCATGCCAATGTTTTGTTCCATTTTTATTTGTTCCTCCTAATACCTTTTTGCAGTAGTTACACTTTGTCTTTTCTTCACCACAAACTATTTTTTTCTCAAAGTGTTTCCACATAGGTGATCTATAACTACCTTTAGAATTTCCACCATCATCAGGTACCAAGTTAATTTGTTGAACTTTAACATCATTAGTTGGAATTGAGTTTCTTGATTGATCACCTCCATGTTCTACCGATGCCATTTTTTCACCTACACAGTACATTAATGCTTATTCAATATGAATTTTCACTAAAAATTAAATATATAATAAAATATTGGTGTTAATATCACTATATATAATAAGAAAGTTAGAATAGTACCTGTGTGAACAAAGAGAATAGTGTAAATGTGTAGTCTACTAGAAGACAAAGAAGAGAGATTAAATAGCTGATATTTTAGATTTTGAATCAAATGTGATAAGAAGAATGTAGAAAGAACCAGAGAAGTGAGAGAACCACATAAAACGAAGGATCAAGAAAGTAGAAAAGAAAATGTACAGTTGTACACTAACAATTTCATTCTCTTTTTACAAGTAGTACATTGATTGAATACAAGTATACAACTAACATATTGGGGAGTGAGTCATGCATTGGTTAAAGGTACATCATGCATTGGTTGAAATATACATAGCATTAATCATGCATTGATTGAAAAAGCAAGAAATTTAAAATGATGAAGTATTTGTTGGATAGTGTAAGTGCCATGTCAAAAATAAAATGGGGCGAAATGGGGCGGGTACGGGGCGGGGACCAAAATACCATTCACCGCCCTAAAATTAATTGGGTTTTAAAATCAAATCCCATCCTTACCCCATACCTCAATTAACATATACCAAACCCGCCCCAAACGGGGTGGGTCCCCGTAGGGCCCCATACCCATGGGGATTTTTGACATCCCTATTTCGATAGTAGAAGATAAGTGCTTAGAGGCGGCTTAGGCTTCTAGCCAATTTTATATGAAAGATTTTAACTTGTAAAAAACTTTTAGTTTTGAGCATATTAGTGGAAATAGATATTTCCAAAAGGGTAAGAGAATCTAGTCATAGCCACTTAATCTTAGATTGATATATGCAAGAAGTTGAGGGATAACGAATTAAGGAAGGACAAAACTAAAATAACCAGTTACAGTTGTGACAAGCTGAGTCTTTTTTGCTCATGAATGCATTGAGTCAAAAAGCGTAAAACCCAAAGCTCAAGAATTTGTTAAGTTATGCTAAAGTTTATGGCTAGGTATTTTCCTTCTAAAGCTCGTCCTTTGTGGACGATGGATAAGTGAAGATATACCATCCAATAAGAAACTGTAAAGCATACGTTGAGTAAAGTTAGATTATTAGAAACAAGATGTATATGTGTTTGAACAATTTTGGAGTTAAATACCTACAAACCGGGTTTGCATGGTAGCTTAAATATGTACTCCATGATGTTCTAATATACACTTGAGATCTAACTGGGTTTTAGTGTCCGTAGTTGTCCTCATCGATTCGGGTTATGGTTAATAATCATGATGGTTAGATGAATATTATTTTAGCAAATTATATTCATATGGTACTCGATAGTTGTTCAATGGTTTTATAGTATTATACATCAGTTTGGACGGTTATAATTTTGCTTGTTTTTCTATCATTGCAATGGTGATGATATTGATATTTTGGCATGCTAAATTAAGTCTTGTTGGACTAGATAGAATAAGTATATCAGTTAGAGTGAACCAATTGGACTCATTTATCTAAAAAGTCATACAAATTATCTAGCAGGAAAAACAACTAGAAAACCATTTAGTAAGGAACTAGATATTGAATTCCATTGCAACTAATTCATTAAAACATTTGTTATTGAATGAGTGTAAACGCTAGACACGAAATTTCATATCTAGTTACATTCATTAATATCTTTAGACGTCTCGGTCATGTCTATTTGATCTGTCATGAATCGAAAGCATTGGATTGCAATAGATTGTTTGCTTGATGATCAAATTAGATAATAAACTTTTGAGTTTAAAGAGTAAATCGAGTACGTAAATATTTTTTTGAACGGTTCAAGGAATTGTTTAGCAAGAAAGCTATAGAAAGATATTTATTTATTCCTAGGACTTCGTAGCAAAATAGTGTGGCGGAAAGAAGGAATAAAATACTATTGAAAATGGTTAAGTCTGTGATGGCGCAAGTAATTTTTTAGTATCTTACTAGAAAATAGCTTAACTGATTGCTGCGTACTGAATTATGTTCCACAAGATCAGACACTTCCACACCTTATGAATTCTGGACAGGTAGTTAGCCTGGTCTAACTAATCTACAACCCTTGGGGTATGTAGGTTATGTTTATTATCCATCTCATAGAAATGAGAAATTGGATTCAAGAAAAGAATTGTATCTTTGTTTGATACTCTGTGCATTCCAAATGATTAAATAAACGATGTTGTACAATTAGATAAAAGTGTGACTGAATTAAAATCACAAGATGTCATTATTAGAGAATGAATTTCTTAGTAGAAGCGAATTTGATATAGGTATCCGATTTTAGGAATTGGATGATCTGTGTTAATACTCGAGTGGCGGTAAATTAAAATCTAATTTGATCCTCCATTCCTAGTGGGAGTGGTTTTCTATATGGATCTTCCATCCCTAGAGGGAGTGGAAGTCTACACCCTAATGGGAGTAGAAATCCACATGGATCTTTCATCCTTAGTGGGAATGAAACAGCTGTTGAATCAGCTACTGTGATGTAAGGATTTAGATTTGTATTGGCTTGATTCCATTGCAAAACTCTCTTTATTTGTAATGGCTAGTTGCTTAGGTGTTTCTTGGTGGAAAGGAGCTCCAAAGGAGAAAAGCAACTTCTCATAAAAATATCATCTTCAAGAGGAAAAACGTTTTCTTGGATGCTTAGGTATCAAGTTCTTCTTCCTTTTGAAAGGCGTAAGCGCACACACACAATTCATACATGTTTGTCCCTACATAGTTGAGCAAACCGCACACACATACATTGCATCTATATGTGTTCTTGCATTGTAGAGCTCATTTGGTAATAACGCATTCACACACATTATTTAGTATGCTCATGCATTGATCTCATATTGTCATACATTGTAGAAATGTATGTACTACAACGCTCCCTAGACTGCTGCGGGCACTGTATAATGCACAACGCTAGGGACATCGCTCCTCTTCTTCTTCTTCTTCAGTTCTTCTTGGTCTTCAAACCACACTCAAACACGACCTCCAACTTCCAAAAGTTTTCCCATGTCTCCAGGAAGTTTCACATCGGTTGAGTCTCGTTTGGTTAATATTGAGTTCACTTGAGAATACGAATCAAAACCTAACATAGCAGTTATTTAATATGATTACTTTCTTGTAGTGTTAAGAGAGCTTTCTGATGAATTTGAAACAATTCAAATTTACTTGATTTGAGTATAATAACAATTACAAAGTACTGTATAGTAGGTTGATGTGTTTCTAGAATTATGAACAGCAATTTGAATTCTTTTTGCAAAAGCAAATGCAGCTATTTCATTTATTTATTTTTTTGAAATATTACACGGTTACATAAATTTGGGATTTTTTTTAAGAGATGGAGGACTCGAACCCCAACCTCATGGTGCAAGTGTGATGAATTTACCACTGGACTAACCTCATCTCGTTAATGCAACTACTAAATTTATTAGATGATATTGGTTCAATTAATCAGGACCACAATTATACAAATCCAGTACTGGATGACAAAGTGCTCGTTTGGGATAGCTTTTACTTGACTTTTGATAGTTGAAGAAGAGATTTTAAGACTATTTGGTTGGAACATTTTAAAATCACTTCTAATTATGATATGACACTAGCTTTTGATCATATTTGGTTGTAACAATTTAAAATCTCTTCTAACTATAATATGACATTTTTATCTTAATTGGAATAAATAATATATGTACATTTTTCTTAATAAAAGCTTACTTCATATTATAACATTCTTTCTATTATATTTCCTTAAAAAAAAATTATACTAAAATAAATAAAGTAATAAAATTCATTTAAAATTATAAATACATCAATGCATAATAATTTATTACAAATTAAGTTGATAATTGTTCTAAAACAAATCTTAATGATAAAAGAAATAAGAAAATTATCAAAACATTAATTTTCTAGCAATTGTATCATAAACAAACCCCAGAAATGAGAACTCCTGTTATGTGACCTTGGATGCCCTCATCTCTTCGAACTGTCCCTCCTCCAACACATCCAAAACCTTAACTTTGAACTCCGAAACCTCACCTTCTGTGTCCTCATGCATCATCGTCAATATCCTCCACCTCCATTTCATTGTCACTTCCAACATCCATCTCCATGTTTTGATCCTCTTTAAAGTCCCCTAGACTCGATATTATAGCCATTCCAATATCGGTATTTCCCATGGAAGCATTATGTGAGGACTGTAGTGCCTGCAGAGTCTTGAAGTTCTTCTCAAGCAATGAGAGGACATGTTTCAGTCTGAAAATTGAGCCAAATGTTTTATTCTTTCTAATGAAACAAATCCGAATATATCCATCCCATTCCTTAGCATTCACTTCGGGACGTGGTTTCCTGGGCTCAATTCGAACAACTGAGGAATCAACCTTAGGTGGAGAGCGGAAATTGTTCTTCCCAACCTTGAGCAGGTGAGAGACTCGTGCATAGAGCTGGGTATTCATTGAAAGACAGCAGTAAAGCTTGTCACCAGGCTGCGCAACCAGTCTCATCGCAAATTCTTTCTGGAACATATTGACAGCGCATCTGAAGGCAGGTTGGTGAAGCAGCAACTTGAATGTGAGGGGAGAGGAGATTTGGTAAGGGATGTTAGCCACGCATATATCGAAGTAGGGAAGATCAGTCTTGAGCACATCATCGTGAATGACCTGTGAATATTTCAAGAGCAGCAAATAATGAGAGTTTTAGTTAACTTTACAACTCTATGGCACTCAGATCACCTTCTTCCAAAGAATATATACTGATGGTTAGCAGAGATGCATAAACTAATTAAGGGATCTTAAGTTGTTTCTCTGCCTTGAAAAGGAGACCATATTTTGAGGACAATAAATTGGAGAACATCAACTTATCAAATTTGATCACCACTTCTGGATTCTGATGACAAACATCTCTAAAACTAAAGTGAAAAACTCATAAAACATACTCGATTGATCAAGATAGTGAGCCAAAAGCACGCTTCTTAACGTAAAATGATTTGAACACCAACCTTCAAGCGAGTAGAATAAGGGGTGCCCTTTCCAGCTCGAGAACCATACGAGAGTCGAGCTCAACAACAATGACCATCTTGCCAGCTTCTAGAAGCTTCTTGGTGAGATTTCCAGTACCAGGATCAATTTCAAGAATGACATC
Source organism: Acer saccharum (assembly GCA_030490815.1). NCBI lineage: Eukaryota > Viridiplantae > Streptophyta > Magnoliopsida > Sapindales > Sapindaceae > Acer > Acer saccharum. The sequence goes on along the minus strand of CM059866.1, from coordinate 15,902,431 downwards.
AGTGCTCTTAGGACAATGGAGTCAACTAGTAAAGGGTTCTTAAGGATATGCTGGCCTTTTGATTTGTGGAATGTTACACCTCCTCGATAAGAGCATATGGATTTTTATCTTTTGTGCAAGTCAAATAACTCGATATATCTAAATTTACAGTTTATATACTCTATATCACTAAAACAGAAGGAGAATCAACAAGAAAGCAGAGAATCAAATACTTGACATAAGAACGTTACAGCTTGCAAGATGAAGAGCAGTGCCTTACCTGGAAAAAAGTCAGAGAGAGCGAGGTTCGGAAGTTCGCCTATGTTCAAAGCCTTGCAGGCAGCGTTTGGCGGTGGCGGTGGCAGGGCTAGGCGCGGGTCGCTGGTGGCGATGATGCTTCTCACTTGGTGGTGGCTAGGTTTGATGGGATACAATTGAAATTTTTTGATTTGTTATTTATAACAAGGGTAAAAAGGGCAATACAAAAGATTCATTAAATAAAATTTCAGCTTCCCGAACTTTTGAAAAGCTTTTTAACTTGAAGCATGTTGAGCTTAGCTTTCGACAAAAGAGCTTTCAAACTTCATAAGATTTTTTGATAAATCATCCAAATGGGATCTTTAGCCACTTTTGGACCCCAAAAGAGCTTTCTTAAAAGCCTAGCCAAACGAGGGCAAAGTGAATTAATGATCTAAGTTTCTTTTTGGTACAATTATCACAATATTCTTTATTTCTTTATAACTATTTAATAACTATTTTGGATATAGACATTATCTCACCTAATTATTCCTTTCAATAGATTTTTTTTTGATGATGATTGATTCCTTTTAGCCAAAATTGAATGGTTGATTTTTGCTGGACATGGTTTAATCAACAACATTCTCTCAAGGCTTGATAGAATGTTTTTAATTAATTTGGTGGCCTTTATTATTGATATAAGGGTACCGATATTGACATCCATAAAACTTATGAGATTTTCTCCTTACAATCCAAGTTTTTTCTTTTCACACTTTTTTTCTAAATACACTTCGTTATAAAAACTTAAATTTAAAAAAAATCTAAATATACTTTATTTTTTCCAAAATTATCCTTTTTATCTTTTGACACCCCCTTCTTTTAAAAAAACAATTCATCATAAAACCTAATTTTTTATTAAAATCAATTTGTTTCAAATTATTATTATTGTTTAATTGAATATTTCAATGATCATGATTTGAGGGAGAAAGTCATTCATTCATTGTCTTGTCCAAAAAAGGCAAATAAAAGGGCTGTTAAGTTTTTGAATTTTTTTTCTTCATTTTACTTTTTTTTTTTTTTTTTTTTTTCTAAATTTTTAAGAGTCAACAACACTTAAAAAACAAAAATCTGCAATTTTTTTTTTTTTTTTGTTCTTGTTGTTTGTATATGTAAACAAAAAATCAGCAAAAGTCACACTTTAAAAAGATTTGTTTGTTTCTTGTTTTAAATCATTCTCATCACTTCTAATCAAATAAAACTTTAATGATATTGAAAAAAAAAAAGTTTTGGGGTTTGAAAAACACAATAAGATAAAAAATAAAAAAAATAAAAATAAAATTTGAACTATAGCAAAATTGTTCCGTAGTGTATTTAGAATTTCTTTGTAGTTGTTAGTAATTTTAATTAGGATAAATTTGTCATATAATAAAAATAATTTAAAATGGAGTGTAAAAAGAAATTTAATGGATTGTCAATAGCATCACTCAAAACTTATTAGTACACCTATATTTTATTAAAAAATTTAATTACAAAAATATCCCAATAGAAATTTACCAATAAGAACAAATTACTTTAATTAAAAATAAACCAAATACTATATACACTCATTAATTACACCAATATTTTCAACTATATTTCTTTATTAAAAAAAAAAAAAACTTACCTTTCAAAAAAAAAAAAAAAAAATTGATAAACTCTAACATATGATAAACCCTAATTAAACTATAATTTCATTTTAAGTATCAAACTTTCTCATCATCACATGATTATCATATTGTTTTTGTCTTTTTTTTTTTTTTTTTTTTTTTTTATGTATAGTTATAAACTCTATCAATAAACAAAATATGTATTTTTATTTTTTGTAACGATAGTTGTAGATATCAACAAATTTTTTTTTTTTCAAGATAGCCGTAGATATTAATAAGTTTATTTATTTTTTTATTATTTTATTATTTATTATTTTTATTTTTAAGATAGCTGTAGATATCAATAAGTTTTTTTTATTATTTATTTATTTATTTTATTATTATTTTTAAAATTTTTATTTTTATAAAGATAGCTGTATAAATAAGAGAATTCCAAAATGAGAATCTCTTGACCCCATATACGGTTCCACATATTCCCTTTTATAAGATTCCTACATTCGAGATATTTCCAAAAGTAAATTGGACCATCATTAAAAGAGGATTTGATTCCAAAACAATATGATTTTATTTTATTTTATTTTAAAATTGGGTGTGATAATAATTTAAGAGTGGTTATAAATACAGAAATATTCAAGTCAGTGCATCTTGATATAACTTCGTAAGAATATTGAATGTGAGCCACTCGTTTTACATACTTTGACTTAAGTATGTATGCACTTGTCAAAACTAGTGGCTCACATTCAATATATATATATAAATAATTATATTTATAATGTTTTGAGGAAAATGGGGAAATGGAGATGGGGGAATCTCCCCCCATCCCCATCCCCATCCCCATCCCCATTTCAATATATTAGTGGGGAAAATGGGGAAATGGGGATGGGGGAGGGTCTCCCCATCCCCATTTCTATTTCAATTTTGGGATGAAAATCATCCCTATCCCCACCCATTTCCCCATTTCTACAAAATAAAAAAAATAAAATAAAATCCCCAAAATGGGGATGGGGATCCGAGGGAAAATGTGCAACCCTACCCTACCCCCACCCGCATTCCTAAAACCTCCCCCCACCCTCGCCCCCAAACCCCATTTGGGGGAAGTGGGGATGGGGGTGTTTAGGGGGAGGTTCCCTTGCCCCCACCCCATTTACCCCAATTTTAATCCTAATATTTTCCAATTCGAAATCTGGAATTTAGAATTTGGGATTCGAAATTCAATCATTCCAATCGTTCAGTTCATCATGTTTCGATATCCAATCCAATAAATAATATAAAATAATAATTGATTTAATTTAATCCAAAATTAATACAAATAACTATAGTAATATAGTATTACACATAAAAGTCTAAACAAATTTAAAGCTAAAGTTTTTTTTTTAAAAGAAAATAAAAGTAAATATATATATATAAGGAAATGGGGGGGGGGGGGGGGGGGGGGGGACCGCCACCCCCAAACCCCATTTGAGGGCAAAAATTTCCCCCAAATGGGGCTGGGGCCCTATGGGGGAAATTCCCATCCCTATTCACATGGTCGCAGTTAAATGAGGTGGTGGATTGGTCTCAATCCTTTGTTGCTGTTATAGAAGAGCAAATGTGGTTGATATAGGTGCTGCCAGGCAAGTGGCTTGAATGGAATTTGGGGGGAATCCACCATGGCCAGATAATTACAAAGTAAATTTAGATGCAGCTATTGATACTGCTGGAAAGGCTATAGGTGTGGGTATTATGATTTGTGATTCAAAGGGTTTGGTGATGGTCTCTAGTACACAACGGATTCCAACAACCTAACCTCCTCAAGTGGCGGAGGCAATTGCGATCTATATGAGACTTCTTTTGGCTCTGGAAACAGGATTCACAAATGTGGTTAATGAGTCTAATGCACAAGTAATTGTTAATTGGATTAAAAATGACAAGTTATACTCAAAGGTGGGGTTGATTTTAGTGGATATTAAAATCTTATTTTATAATTTTGGTTCCGTTGAAGTTAGTTATGTTCCTAGAAAGGCTAATCAACTAGCAAATTGCTTAGCTAAGATGGCCTTATGTAGTAGTTTTGATTAGTTCTGGATGGAGGAGTCCCTTATATGTGTTAGTAAGTTCCTTTTAGCATATTGCAAAAATATTTTGTAAGTTTTGTAGTTTTAATAAAGCTTTGTTTGTCAAAAAAAAAAAAAAAAAGATTCATAAATTTAAGTTCGTTTTAGACTAACCCATAAAAATAAATAAAAATAAAAGGTAAGAGTCGAAGTGGAAATTGGTTAATTTTACTAATAACTTTCAAATTCCGTAAAAGTGATTTTAAAGCTTTTTTTACGGGATAGGGGTCATGGCCTCTGATAGTCCCCTATTCCCTCTGTCCATGCTCATATGTAGTGTTCGATATGGGCAAACCTCTAACTCGATGATGTTAAATTTGTGTTTTCAAAAAAAAAAAAAAAGAAACTTTGAAATATTAGTGGAAAATAAATAAAGACTAGAAATACACAGTGAGAAAAATCCATAGTCATATAAGACAAAGTAGATAGAAATAAAGGAAAAATACACTCACCCTTGGGGCTAAGGCACTGGGATGGGAAAGTTGGGTTATCCTACGATATCATCCTTGGAGTTAACAATGTTGAACCAATCTGTTATGCTATATCCATTTTAGCTTGTTAATTGTCTAAAATGTCCTTGACAAAAAATACAAAACAATATGTTTACAGAAACAAAATATTTAAACAAATAAAATAATAATGAAAAGAAACTGAAGTTAACATATTTATAATATATAAAAATAAATAATAATATCAATGTTAAAATATAAAAATTGGAGTCCAGGTTCAAAATAAAAAATAAAATAAAAATATGGAAAAAAAATTAAAACGAAAAAAAAAAAAAAAAAGGAAAAAAAAAAAACAAATTATAGGAAACAGTAACATCATTCTTGATGGTGCTTTGTTGGCAGATTATATTTACTCACAAATGTCATGTTTATTACTCTATTTCACTTTCAATAAGATATTGCTAGTGTTCGATACGGACAAACCTCTAACTCGATGATGTTAAATTTGTGTTTAAAAAAAAAAAATTGGAATATTAGTGGAAAATAAATAAAAACGAGAAATACACGGTGAGAAAAATCCATAGTCATATAAGACAAAGTAGATAAAAATAAAGGAATTTTACACTCACTCTCGTGGGTCGCAGGAAAATTACACTCACCCTTGGGGCTAAGGCACTGGTATGGTAAAGTTGGGTTATTCTACAATATCATCCTTGGAGTTAACAATGTTGAACCAATCTGTTATGCTATGTCCATTTTAACTTGTTAATTGTCTAAAATGTCCTTGACAAAAAATACAAAACAATATGTTTACAGAAACAAAATATTTAAACAAATAAAATAATAAAGAAAAGAAACTGAAGTTAACATATTTATAATATATGAAAATAAATAATGATATCAATGTAAAAATATAAAAATTGGAGTCCAGGTTCAAATAAAAAATAAAATAAAAATATGGAAAAAATATTAAAACGAAAATAATTAAAAAAAAGGAAAAAAAAAAAAAAAAAACAAATTATAGGAAACAGTAACATCATTCTTGATGGTGCTTTGTTGGCAGATTATATTTACTCACAAATGTCATGTCTATTACTCTATTTCACTTTCAATAAGATATTGCTAGTGTTCGATACGGACAAACCTCTAACTCGATGATGTTAAATTTGTGTTTTCAAAAAAAAAAAAAAAAAACTTTGAAATATTAGTGGAAAATAAATAAAGACGAGAAATACACGGTGAGAAAAATCCATAGTCATATAAGACAAAGTAGATAAAATAAAGGAATTTTACACTCACCCTCGTGGGTCGCAGGAAAATTACACTCACCCTTGGGGCTAAGGCACTGGTATGGTAAAGTTGGGTTATTCTACGATATCATCCTTGGAGTTAACAGTGTTGAACCAATCTGTTATGCTATGTCCATTTTAACTTGTTAATTGTCTAAAATGTCCTTGACAAAAAATACAAAACAATATGTTTACAGAAACAAAATATTTAAACAAATAAAATAATAATGAAAAGAAACTGAAGTTAACATATTTATAATATATAAAAATAAATAATGATATCAATGGAAAAATATAAAAATTGGAGTCCAGGTTCAAAATAAAAAATAAAATAAAAATATGGAAAAAAAAATTAAAACGAAAATAATAAAAAAAAAGGAAAAAAAAAAAAAAAAAAACAAATTATAGGAAACAGTAACATCATTCTTGATGGTGCTTTGTTGGCAGATTATATTTACTCACAAATGTCATGTCTATTACTCTATTTCACTTTCAATAAGATATTGCTAGTGTTCGATACGGACAAACCTCTAACTCGATGATGTTAAATTTGTGTTTTTTTTAAAAAAAAAATTTGGAATATTAGTGGAAAATAAATAAAGATGAGAAATACACGGTGAGAAAAATCCATAGTCATATAAGACAAAGTAGATAAAAATAAAGGAATTTTACACTCACCCTCGTGGGTCACACGAAAATTACACTCACCCTTGGGGCTAAGGCACTGGTATGGGAAAGTTGGGTTATTCTACAATATCATCCTTGGAGTTAACAATGTTGAACCAATCTGTTATGCTACGTCCATTTTAACTTGTTAATTGTCTAAAATGTCCTTGACAAAAAATACAAAACAATATGTTTACAGAAACAAAATATTTAAACAAATAAAATAATAATGAAAAGAAACCGAAGTTAACATATTTATAGTATATAAAAATAAATAATAATATAAAGGTAAAAATATGAAAATTGGAGTCCAGGTTCAATATAAAAATATGGAAAAAAAATTTTAAAACGAAAATAATAATAAAAAAAAAGGAAAAAAAAAAAAAACAAATTATAGGAAACTATAACATCATTCTTGATGGTGCTTTGTTGGCAGATTATATTTACTCACAAATGTCATTTATATTACTCTATTTCACTTTCAATAAGATATTGTAGTTTAAATAAGATATTGCTAGTGTTCGATATGGACAAACCTCTAAATCGATGATGTTAAATTTGTGTTTTCAAAAAAAAAAAAAAAAAACTTTGAAATATTAGTGGAAAATAAATAAAGACGAGAAATACACGGTGAGAAAAATCCATAGTCATATAAGACAAAGTAGATAAAAATAAAGGAATTTTACACTCACCCTCGTGGGTCGCAGGAAAATTACACTCACCCTTGGGGCTAAGGCACTGGTATGGTAAAGTTGGGTTATTCTACGATATCATCCTTGGAGTTAACAGTGTTGAACCAATCTGTTATGCTATGTCCATTTTAACTTGTTAATTGTCTAAAATGTCCTTGACAAAAAATACAAAACAATATGTTTACAGAAACAAAATATTTAAACAAATAAAATAATAATGAAAAGAAACTGAAGTTAACATATTTATAATATATAAAAATAAATAATGATATCAATGGAAAAATATAAAAATTGGAGTCCAGGTTCAAAATAAAAAATAAAATAAAAATATGGAAAAAAAATTAAAACGAAAATAATAAAAAAAAAAGGAAAAAAAAAAAAAAAAAAACAAATTATAGGAAACAGTAACATCATTCTTGATGGTGCTTTGTTGGCAGATTATATTTACTCACAAATGTCATGTCTATTACTCTATTTCACTTTCAATAAGATATTGCTAGTGTTCGATACGGACAAACCTCTAACTCGATGATGTTAAATTTGTGTTTTTTTTAAAAAAAAATTTGGAATATTAGTGGAAAATAAATAAAGATGAGAAATACACGGTGAGAAAAATCCATAGTCATATAAGACAAAGTAGATAAAAATAAAGGAATTTTACACTCACCCTCGTGGGTCACACGAAAATTACACTCACCCTTGGGGCTAAGGCACTGGTATGGGAAAGTTGGGTTATTCTACAATATCATCCTTGGAGTTAACAATGTTGAACCAATCTGTTATGCTACGTCCATTTTAACTTGTTAATTGTCTAAAATGTCCTTGACAAAAAATACAAAACAATATGTTTACAGAAACAAAATATTTAAACAAATAAAATAATAATGAAAAGAAACCGAAGTTAACATATTTATAGTATATAAAAATAAATAATAATATAAAGGTAAAAATATGAAAATTGGAGTCCAGGTTCAATATAAAAATATGGAAAAAAAATTTTAAAACGAAAATAATAATAAAAAAAAAGGAAAAAAAAAAAAAAACAAATTATAGGAAACTATAACATCATTCTTGATGGTGCTTTGTTGGCAGATTATATTTACTCACAAATGTCATTTATATTACTCTATTTCACTTTCAATAAGATATTGTAGTTTAAATAAGATATTGCTAGTGTTCGATATGGACAAACCTCTAAATCGATGATGTTAAATTTGTGTTCTCAAAAAAAAAAAAAAAAAACCTTTGAAATATTAGTGGAAAATAAATAAAGACGAGAAATACACGGTGAGAAAAATCCATAGTCATATAAGACAAAGTAGATAAAAATAAAGGAATTTTACACTCACCCTGGTGGGTCGCAGGAAAATTACACTCACCCTTGGGGCTAAGGCACTGGTATGGTAAAGTTGGGTTATTCTACGATATCATCCTTGGAGTTAACAATGTTGAACCAATATATTATGCTATGTCCATTTTAACTTGTTAATTGTCTAAAATGTCCTTGACAAAAAATACAAAACAATATGTTTACAGAAACAAAATATTTAAACAAATAAAATAATAATGAAAAGAAACTGAAGTTAACATATTTATAATATATAAAAATAAATAATGATATCAATGTAAAAATATAAAAATTGGAGTCCAGGTTCAAAATAAAAAATAAAATAAAAATATGGAAAAAAAATTAAAACGAAAATAATAAAAAAAAAGGAAAAAAAAAAAAAAAAACAAATTATAGGAAACAGTAACATCATTCTTGATGGTGCTTTGTTGGCAGATTATATTTACTCACAAATGTCATGTCTATTACTCTATTTCACTTTCAATAAGATATTGCTAGTGTTCGATACGGACAAACCTCTAACTCGATGATGTTAAATTTGTGTTTTTTTTAAAAAAAAAATTGGAATATTAGTGGAAAATAAATAAAGATAAGAAATACACGATGAGAAAAATCCATAGTCATATAAGACAAAGTAGATAAAATAAAGGAATTTTACACTCACCCTCGTGGGTCACACGAAAATTACACTCACCCTTGGGGCTAAGGCACTGGTATGGGAAAGTTGGGTTATTCTACAATATCATCCTTGGAGTTAACAATGTTGAACCAATCTGTTATGCTATGTCCATTTTAACTTGTTAATTGTCTAAAATGTCTTTAACAAAAAATACAAAACAATATGTTTACAGAAACAAAATATTTAAACAAATAAAATAATAATGAAAAGAAACCGAAGTTAACATATTTATAGTATATAAAAATAAATAATAATATAAAGGTAAAAATATGAAAATTGGAGTCCAGGTTCAATATAAAAATATGGAAAAAAAATTTTAAAACGAAAATAATAATAAAAAAAAAGGAAAAAAAAAAAAACAAATTATAGGAAACTATAACATCATTCTTGATGGTGCTTTGTTGGCAGATTATATTTACTCACAAATGTCATTTATATTACTCTATTTCACTTTCAATAAGATATTGTAGTTTAAATAAGATATTGCTAGTGTTCGATATGGACAAACCTCTAAATCGATGATGTTAAATTTGTGTTTTCAAAAAAAAAAAAAAAACTTTGAAATATTAGTGGAAAATAAATAAAGACGAGAAATACACGGTGAGAAAAATCCATAGTCATATAAGACAAAGTAGATAGAAATAAAGGAAAATTACACTCACCCTTGGGGCTAAGGCACTGGTATGGGAAAGTTGGGTTATTCTATGATATCATCCTTGGAGTTAACATTGTTGAACCAATCTGTTATGTTATGTCTATTTTAACTTGTTAATTGTCTAAAATGTCCTTGACAAAAAATACAAAACAATATGTTTACGGAAACAAAATATTTAAACAAATAAAATAATAATGAAAAGAAACTGAAGTTAACATATTTATAGTATATAAAATAAATAGTAATATAAAGGTAAAAATATAAAATTAGAGTCCAGGTTCAAAATAAAAAATAAAATAAAAATATGGAAAAAAAAAAACGAGAAAAAAAAACAAATTATAGGAAACTGTAACATCATTCTTGATGGTGCTTTGTTGGCAGATTATATTTACTCACAAATGTCATTTCTATTACTCTATTTTACTTTCAATAAGATATTGCTAGTGTTCGATATAGACAAACATCTAAATCGATGATGTTAAATTTGTGTTTTCAAAAAAAAAAAAAAAAAAAAAAAAAAAACTTTGAAATATTAGTGGAAAATAAATAAAGACGAGAAATACACAGGGAGAAAAATTCATAGTCATATAAGACAAAGTAGATAGAAATAAAGGAAAATTACACTCACCCTTGGGGCTAAGGCACTGATATGAGAAAGTTGGGTTATTCTACGATATCATCCTTGTAGTTAACAATGTTGAACCAATCTGTTATGTTATGTCTATTTTAACTTGTTAATTGTCTAAAATGCCCTTGACAAAAAATACAAAATAATATGTTTACAGAAACAAAATATTTAAACAAATAAAATAATAATGAAAAGAAACTGAAGTTAACATATTTATAGTATATAAAAATAAATAATAATATCAATGTAAAAATATAAAAATTGGAGTCCAGGTTCAAAATAAAAAATAAAATAAAAACATGGAAACAAAATTTTAAAATGAAAATAATAATAAAAAAAACGAAAAAAAAAAAAAAAACAAATTATAGGAAACAATAACATCATTCTTGATGGTGCTTTGTTGGCAAATTATATTTACTCATAAATGTCATATCTATTACTCTATTTCACTTTCAATACGATATTGCTAGTGTTCTATGGACAAACCTCTAACTCGATGATGTTAAATTTGTGTTTTCAAAAAAAAAAAAAAAAAAAAAAACTTTAAAATATTGCTGGAAAATAAATAAAGACAAGAAATACATGGTGAGAAAAATCCATAGTCATATAAGACAAAGTAGATAGAAATAAAGGAAAATTACACTCACCCTTGTGGGTCACAAGAAAATTACACTCACCCTTGGGGCTAAGGCACTGGTATTGGAAAGTTGGGTTATTCTACGATATCATCCTTGGAGTTAACAGTGTTGAACCAATCTATTATGTTATGTCTATTTTAACTTGTTAATTGTTTAAAATGTCATTGATAAAAAAATACAAAACAATTTGTTCACGGAAACAAAAAATTTAAACAAATAAAATAATAATGATAAGAAACCGAAGTTAACATATTTATTTATATAAAAATAAATAATAATATAAATGTAAAAATATAAAAATTGGAGTCCAGGTTCAAAATAAAAATATGGAAAAAAAAATTAAAACAAAAAAAATATAAAAAAAAATACAGGAAACTGTAACATCATTCTTGCTGGTGCTTTGTTGGCAGATTCTATTTACTCACAAATGTCTTGTCCATTACTCTATTTCACTTTCAATAAGATATTGCTGGTGTTGAATCAATCTATTATGTTATGTCCATTTTAACTTGTTAATTGTCTAAAATGTCCTTGATAAAAAAATACAAAACAATTTGTTTACGGAAACAAAAAATTTAAACAAATAAAATAATTATGAAAAGAAACCGAAGTTAACATATTTATACTATATAAAAATAAATAATAATATAAATGTAAACATATAAAAATTGGAGTCCAGGTTCAAAATAAAAAATAAAATAAAAAATATGGAATTTAAAAATAAAAAATAAAAAACAAATTACAGGAAACTGTAACATCATTCTTACTGGTGCTTTGTTGGTAGATTCTATTTACTCACAAATCTCATGTCTATTACTCAATTTCACTTTCAATAAGATATTGCTGGTATTGAATTAATATGTTATGTTATGTCCATTTTAACTTGTTAATTGTCTAAAATGTCCTTCATAAAAAATACAAAACAAATTGTTTACAGAAACAAATAAAATAACAATGAAAAGAAATTGAAGTTAACATATTTTTAGTACATAAAAATAAATAACAATATAAATGTAAAAAAATATAAAAATTGGAGTCCAGGTTCAAATAAAAAATAAAATAAAAATATGGGAAAAAAAAATTAAAACGAAAATAATAACAAAACCAAAGTGCAGAATTTACAAATTATTCTTAAAACTAAAAATCTCTTTTTATGTGACTGAAGAAAAAATTCACTTAATTATGATAACAAGAAAAAAAAAAAAAAAAAAAAAAAAAAAAAAAAAACTAGATGTCATTGGGCCCCCATTCCCATCCCTGGTCCTCCCTTGGATTTTGATCCAAAGACTAGCAAATAAATTTGTATATAAAAATAGGTATTAATTGATTTAGAAAATTTGAGATTTTTTAAAACACTAAAACTATTCATCCTGATTTTGTTAAGTATAAGAACATCGGGAAAATGGTAGATATATATATCTCAAATTTTATTTATATGTAGATTTCAATGAACTTATCATCCATAAAAAATTCATACAAATTGATGCGATTTCATCAAGGTGTGAACCAAAATAAGGGATCCCTCACTTGAAAGTTACTATATATATATATATATATATGATATGATATGATATGATATGATATGAGTGAGTCTCTCATAAGAGATCTCTTATTTTAATTTTGGTAAGGACCACCATAAAATTACATCGATTTGAATGAATTTTGATTTGAATTTTTTTGTGAATGATAAGTTCAACGAAATTTACATATGAATAAAATTTGAAAATGTTTCAAGTACTAAAACTATTTTTCTTGAATTTCCTATATTTTGCCTATTTTTTCGATGTCTCCATATTTAAAATAATTGGGATGAATAGTTTTAGTACTTGAAAAAATTTCAAATTTTATTTATAGGTAGATTTCAATGAACTTACCATTCACAAAAAATTCTCATCAAAATTCATTCAAATAGATTTGATTTTATGGTGGTCCTTACCAAAATTAAAATAAAGAATCCCTTAGGAGAGACTCTCTCTCTCTCTCTCTATATATATATTGAGTAATTATCGAGTAATGGTTCCTTTACTTTAATTTCAGTAAGAACCTCGATGAAATCACATCTGTTTTTACGAATTTTGTTTTGATTTGATTTGATTTTTTTTTTTTTTGTGGATGATAAGTTCATTGAAATCTATATATGAATAAAATTTGAGCATTTTTCAATAACTATAACTATGTTTTTTAAAAATTTTCCTATATTTATCCTATTTTTCCAATACCTTCATATTTAACAAAATCGGGATAAATAGTTCTAGTGTTTGAAAAATTCTCAAATTTTATTTATAGATAGATTTCATTAAAGTTACGATCCACAAAAAAAATTAAAAAATAAATAAAAAAAATTTAGATCAAAATTCATAAAAATTGATGTGATTTCATCAAAATCCTTATCGAAATTAAAGTAAGAGATCTCTCGCTTAATAATTAATATATATATATTATATAATTATCAGGTATGAGATCTCAATTTTATAATGCTACATGGCTGAATCTTATATGGGAAAATGTATGCGATCCCGCACTTGGTTTGTACACCAATTAGATGATATGCGAGATTAATTACTATATACGAGATTCAGATATCTACTCTCACACATAAGATATATACATATTACTTATTATTATTATTATTATTTATATAAGATACGCGTATTACATGAACTAAGAGACGATGTCCCTAATTATATCGTTTTAATTGTGATTTTTTTTACTGTTCGAATAATTAACCTTTAATTTATAAAAAGTGTAAATGACTTTTCAAAAGTTCTAAATGGCTTGTTTTTGTTTACTCTTTGAAAATAGTTTATGTATATTTGGAACCTTATAAAATAAATAAATTAAATAATAATTATCTTCTTTTTTTTTTTTTTTAACTTTTTTTAGAAACAATTAAAAAAAAAAAAAAAAAAAAAAAAAAAAAAAAAAAACTTTATAGCAATATAGAACATTTACCAAATATTAGGAATATCCTCCAAAAAATAATAATATATGGTTATACTACTTAACAAACAGTTCTATAAGAAAAATCAAACATAAACGAATCTAGTCCCGTATTGATATCTGATTGTAACTGGGTTTTAGACCATAAAACAAAAGTTAATAAAAAAATAAAAACAAAGAGACAAATTTTGTTGATTTTATGTTCAAATCATTTCTTACAATTTGTTTTTATTGCAACTTTATTAAAGAAATTCTTGCTAAAATGCACCGGGGCCTGGTTCGGGTTTGGCGTAGGTTAGCAAGAAATTAAAAGATACAAATACAATACAAGTAGAATGAAATAAAGTGGGTTAATTGCATAAACTTACCTATGTTTTGCCTTTGTAGCAAAATTTTCAACAAATGACCTTAATTACACGAACAACCCTTGTTGTTAGTGGTTAAACGTAAGATTTAACAGTTAACTTGAAAAAGACTTAAATACCCCTGCATTTTATTTTAAAAAGTCTTAAATTTTAATAATAAATTTATATTAAAACATTAAAAACAAGAAAATAAATCGATTCTTTTTTTTCTTCTAAATTCTTTTCCTTTTTTTTTTCTTTCTTCCATTTTTGTTTTCCTTTCTTACATTTTTTGGATTTTCTCACTCCCCAAACACTATTTTAGATTTTTCAAAAGCCAATTTCATCACTGCATTCAATTTCATGCCAATCAACACAAACAATTTTATTTACTTCATCAACCCAATCATAAACTCATCAATCCACAAAACAAATTATGCAATCAACTGAATCAAAACACACAAAATTAAATGAAGTAGTAATTAGTTGTACATGATCTGTTTTCTCTCCCACAAAAAGAAAGCAATTTTTTTTTTTCTTCAATAAAACAATGCATCCCAATCCTAAGGGACCATTTGAATCCGTTTGACATCGAGCTCCTAATTGTCTTCGCAAACACCTTAAGAATGTCAACTAGAAAAATGGAGAATCGGAAAACCTCTGCATCTTCTGGGTCGACCTGAACAAACTCGGAATATGACGATTTGCTCCTCTGTGTCGCCTCTAAAACCTACGATCCGTGAATCCATAGACGCCGACGGACGAAGCGTCGTGGATCCATCAGATGCCAGGGGCTTCGTCGGCTCATCTGAAATGAAGCCGCGCTCCACTGACAAGGGCTCTTTGTATTTGAAATGGAGGAGATTGAGAGAAGATGGTGGGATTAGAGGCGCCGGATGGAGGAGGAAAGGAGATGGTCGGGTGTTGCGGAGGAGGAGGGAGGGAGGTGACATAATAGGTAGAGAAACGATTAAATGATGATGTGGCGGCGGCGGCGGCACTAAGAAACATAGACGATTTGGTAAATCGACGGCAAAGGAGGAAGTGGGAGAGAGACAATCGGGTTAAGCAATGGAGGAGAAGGTGAGAGAGATGACATGGGAGGATATTTTATATTTATTAGTTTTATAATAATTAGCTTATATTTTTTATTTTTTTATGGAAAAAGAGTAAAAGACAATCATGCCCTTCCCACAATTAACTCTCTATTAAATCTAACTCTAGTCAAACTGGTCAAGGGTATGTTCTTGTTAATTAAAGGAAAAGTGCAATATAACTGTGATATTGCAAAACGTCAGGATAATTTATTGCAATTAACCCAAATAAAGTAATAGAGCTAGAGACAGAAACAGTGTGTAAGAGGTTGCCGGGAATTGTAAGTGAGGTGTCGGTGGACTTTTTGATTAAAAAAGGTGGTACGTACAACGACAACAAGAACAACAAAGCATATCAAAAAGTTTCATTGTCAATTTTTTTGGGTACTAGAATTTTGATAATCAATAACCGGAATCATGCATAAGATTATTCCTATCATTCTCATGCCATTAACATTTCTCACATGCTATCAGAAAAAGGAGATTGTTATAGCAAGATATGGTTAGCGTTTAGAAGATTGCAATAAATCTTTTTCCATCAACAGAATAATCCCCAATATATACCCATTCTCATGCGGACTTCCTGATATAACTTCATGAGGATATTGAATGTGAACCACTAGTTTTACATGCTTTGACTCAAGTGTGTATGCACTTGTCAAAACTAGTGGCTCACATTCAATATCCTCATGAAGTTATATCAGGACGTCTTCATTTGAAATTATATATATATATATATATATATATATGTTTGGGTTCAACTTGTGATGGAGATCAAATGGTGGAAGATTTACAAGAATCATTGTGTTTACAACAACTTGATTTATACAATTTCATCAATCACGTATGATAAAGTTATATGCTTAATTTATGTGATTTGACCAATCACATAGATGATGGAAGCATATTGTTTGGTGATTGGAATTGTGATTTTCTAGATAGATTATATAGATTATGTAGTTAATTATTTTATGATTTGATATTTTATAATTTGATTTTATCAATTCTAGTATTTTTAATTTTCATTGTTATATCATTGATGATTTTATTGTATCCTACTTATTTTAAGTTTCTTTTAGGCTTTTAAATTTCCTATTTAAAGGTCTTGTACCCTTGCAAGGATTGGAAGTTTTTGATTATTAAGAGAGTTTTCTCTAGTTTTTCCTAAATTTAGGTACATTTGCGAGGGTCATCGAATTCTAATACTTGTTATTCTGGTGTCTATGTGCGGATCAATAGATTCAACAGATTAATATAAGGTTTCGCTTTCGGTATTCATGCACGGATCAACAGATTCGAATCACTTATCACATTTTGTGTATCGATTGTTGTATGCGTGAACTGCATCATGGCAAACGTTGATCAAGAGTCAAATTATTGGCAAAATGAAGCACTTACCATGGTCCATTGGTGGGGGGTCCCCCCTGTAAGAAATGTACCACATGGAGGAAAAGTCGGACAGGTTGAGAAATTGAAAAGCAAAGAATCCATGAGGTTCTCATACTTCTAAATGCTCTCTCTATATATACCAACAATATTGTTCTAACAAAATCACCCATCATTTCCATGGCTTCTCATAGTGCTCCTCCCTTGTATGTGTGTCTTTGCTTTATCTTACATATTCTCACTTCCACGTTGGCCCAATCCGATAATTACATTGTCTATATGGACTTATCGGCTATGCCGAAAGCCTTCTCAGGCCAACATAGCTGGTACTCAGCCACCCTCCAATCTCTCTCTAAAACCACCACCACCACTGATGTTCTCTCATCTTCCAAACTCATCTACAGTTACAATCATGTCATCAATGGATTCAGTGCAAGTCTCACTCCTGCTGAGCATGAGGCTGTGAAAAGCTCTCCGGGTTATATTTCTTCTATTAAAGACTTACCTGTCAAGCATGACACCACACGATCCTCTCAGTTTCTCGGTCTTAGTCCCAATTTAGGGGCATGGCCTGTGTCAAAATTTGGTCAAGATGTTATAATTGGAGTGGTGGACACTGGGATTTGGCCGGAAAGTGAGAGCTTTCATGACGAGGGAATGACTGAGATTCCTTCAAGATGGAAAGGAGAATGTGAGACTGGAACCAATTTCAGCTCCTCCTTGTGCAACAAGAAACTCATTGGAGCTCGGTTTTTCAACAAGGGCCTAATTGCCAAGTATCCCAATATCACCATATCCATGAATTCTACGCGCGACATTGATGGTCATGGGACACACACTTCCTCCACAGCAGCCGGAAATTATGTAGAAGCTGCCTCCTACTTTGGTTATGCATCAGGAACTGCTGGAGGTATGGCTCCAAAGGCGCGAGTGGCCATGTACAAAGCACTTTTCGACGAAGGTGCTTTAAGTTCTGATGTAATTGCTGCAATTGACCAAGCAATTAGCGATGGTGTTGATGTTCTGTCCATGTCATTGGGCTTGGATGGTCTTGCTTTGTATGAAGACCCTCTTGCAATAGCCACATTTGCAGCCATTGAGAAAAACATCTTTGTCTCTAAGTCTGCCGGAAACCGTGGGCCGTCCTTAGAGACACTGCACCACGGCATACCTTGGGTACTAACCGTTGCTGCTGGCACCATAGACCGTGAATTTGGCGCGACTATAACTCTTGGAAATGGAATTAAAGTGATGGGAAAATCTCTATATCCAGGGAATTCATCATTAACTGATTTGCCAGTTGTCTTCATGGATCAATGTCACAATTTGACTCAATTGAGACAAGTTGGGGAAAAGATTGTTGTGTGTGAAGACAAAGATGGATCATCACTCTACGACCAAGTTAACAACATTAATAGTGCAAAAGTTGCTGGAGCCGTCTTCATATCAGACTACAAAGACTTGGAGATATTCTTACAAACCCCATTTGCAGCAATGTTCATGAATTCTAAAAACGGTGAGATTATCAAAGGCTACATCAAGAACAACAGCACAGAGCCAAAAGGGAGGATTGAGTTCAAAAAAACAAATGTGGGAACAAAACCGGCACCAACCGTCACTAGCTACAGCTCCAGAGGACCGTCACAGAGCTGCCCATATGTGTTGAAACCTGACATTATGGCTCCTGGAGATTTCATCTTAGCTGCATGGCCTCCAAATCTTGCGGTGGCTGCGGTGAACTCGAAGTTGTTATACAGTAACTTCAATCTACTGTCGGGAACATCCATGGCTTGTCCACACGCCTCAGGAGTCGCAGCACTACTGAAGGGGGCACATCCTGATTGGAGCTCTGCAGCCGTCCGATCTGCTATGATGACCACAGCTGATACAATTGATAACACAAACGGTCCAATTATTGACATTGGTGATAATAACGAACCCGCTAGTCCTCTAGCAATGGGAGCTGGTCAAATCAATCCTAACAAGGCATTAGACCCTGGTCTGATTTATGATGCAAACAAGGAGGATTATGTTAATCTTCTTTGTGCATTAAATTATACCTTGAAGCAAATTCAAATAGTCACAAGATCATCTGCTGTCAACTGTTCGACTCCGTCTTTGGATCTCAATTACCCTTCTTTTATTTACCTTTTGAACCCAAATGACACGAAATCCGAATTGAAAACTGTGCAATTTCAAAGAACAGTTACCAATGTCGGAGAGGGCATGTCAACTTACACCGCAAGCGTGACACTGCCGGTGAAAGGGTTTAAAGTCAGTGTGGTTCCGGACCAGTTGGTTTTTAAAGGGAAATATGAGAAGCAGAGCTATAAGGTGAGTATAGAAGGACCAACCAAGATGCGAGAAACGGTAGTTTTTGGTTATCTGAGTTGGGCAGAGATCGGAAGGAATCATGTGGTGAAGAGTCCTATAGTGGTCACAAGCCTGCAGAACATTGAAAAAAAAATAATGTAGAAGTAGAACTAACCGAGAAAATCTTTAGTCCACCAGGTGCATTCTGAGTGATGCACCCGGCTACTGGTGTCCAATCTCCAGTGATCGAGTGCATCACTCAACAGTGTATTGGGTGCACCGGATATTTTCTCCCAAAGAACCACCCACCAACTTGCTGTCAATGTCTGTGTCTTTTCGTGAATAATGTTATTATATTTTACATTAAGCTATACGCCTATACAGTTGGTTGATGGAGCTCGCTCCTCGCTGCTAATTGGATAGGGATGGCTTTGTGTTGTGTACTTGTGTCTTGTGTGGTTGCTGTGCCAACGTAAAATGCACCAAATTATATATAGTTTGTTCTGTTTTGACAAGAGAAGTATATTTTCTCCATATTATCGACATCATCAACATATCATTTGTTGCATGTGCAAATGCAGGTCAATTTCAAAGTTCCATAATTTCACAATTGAATTTTTAAATTTGGTTGGTTGGCTTAACATAATTAAGCATCATCGGCATATTATTATGTCTGGAATATCTTTTTTAATACAATGTTAATTCTTCATAAAGCATGTAAATCTATTAGAAACCATTGAAACTGAAGAGCACATATTGTGAGTTCTTCTTCTGTTCTTGTGTTTTTGCCTTGTTGATTGATCACTGTTGTCGTTCTCGTCAATCCTAGTATGTACTCTATAAAACTAATCCTAGTATGCACTAGAAAATCTTGCATGCACCCTAACCAATGGGTGCATGCCATGTGGCATTGAGAACTCATTTGATTGGTTTTCCTTGCCACATAGCATGCACCCATTGGTCAGGTGCATGTAAGATTTTCTCTAGTATGCACATCAAGCAATTGCATGCATAAGCCCGATATTTCATTACCTTTGTGCATTTTCTATTTTAAATCTGAAATGGATTCTGGCTCTTTTCAACTTTTCTAATTCAATGGTGTGGATTCTGGCTCTTTTCTAATCATATGCTTTAAAAAAGGTCAGGAAAAAAAATGAGGTAAGTAGGGGATCCAAATCCCAAATAATTACTTCTCTCCAACCATTCTCTTTTGTTTTTCAGATTTCAAGAAGTATACTATGTTTTTACGGTCGGAGACTGGCGGCCTTCATTTTACATGCATGTCATCAACCATTCATTTTACAAGAAACCCATTAATTAGGTACCTTTAAAATTGTGCTCATTCAATAATATCAAAAACATTGAATTCTTTTTTAGATTACTATAAATCATATAGCCAAATAATGCATGCAGAAATTTTTTCCATGTTTTTGATGTGGGTCTAGTGCAAAATTGAAAGTTTTTTTTTAACAATATCTATTAATCTGGGACCAGATATTGGTAGCAAAGATGAAAGTTTATTTATATATATTTTACATATTTTGAACTCTTTCGCCATGGAGATGGTGCAGTACTGATGGTATCGGAGAGAAACTTGGGTGCATCCGATGCATTATATATGTTCTGTTGAGATCAACTAGTGTAGTTGATAAAAAATGTAATTTTTTAAAAAGAA